>JBBDGP010001632.1:1355000-1664104 GCA_037952835.1 Lithobates septentrionalis | reverse complement strand
TCACGTGATGTAAACAGAAGATCGGTAATCGTTTTTATTTTTCTCCTCACGCTGAGAACAAAAAGCCGATCACCAGCTTCTGTGCAAGGGACATCGGTCCCGAAGAGGAAGATGCACAGCCATCTCATCTGTGCACACCAGTGCCACCTTCCAGTGCCCACAGTGCAACGAATCAGTGCCCACCAGTCCATAACAGTGCCAGCAATCAGTGCCACCTATCAATGCCCACGAGTGCCACCTATCAATGTCCATATCAGTGGTGGTGGTGCCAATCAGTGCCTCATCAGTGCCACCTAGCAGTGCTGCCTATCAGTGTCACCTACCAGTGCCGATCAATGTCCATCACTGCCACCCATCAGTGCCCATCCCTGCCACCCTGCAGTGCTCATCACTGCCACTGATCAGTGCCCATCAGTGCCACCTATTAGTGCCCTTCAGTGCCTCCCATCAATGCCCTTCAGTGCCGCCCATCAGTGCCACCCATCAATGGCACCTCTCAGTGCCCACCAATGCCACCTATCAGTGCCCACCAGTGCCACCTCATCAGTGCCGCCTATTAGTGCCCATCAATGCAGCCTATTGGTGCTAATCAGTGCAGCCTATCAGTGCAGCCTCATCAGTGTACATCAATGAAGGAGAAAAATTACCTTTAATAACAAAATATAAAACATTTTTTTTTTAAAAACGTTTTGTATTTTTTTTTATTTCAATGTCTTTTAATGTTTTTAACAAAAAATAAAAAACCCAGAGTTGATCAAATACCAACAAAAGAAAGCTCTATTTGTGGGGAAAAAAATATAAAAATGTCATTCGGGTACAGTGTTGTATGACCGCGCAATTGTCATTCAAACAGTGACAGAGCTAAACGCTAAAAATTGGTCTGGGCAGGAGGGGGGGGGGGGGGGGGGGGTTTAAAGCGGTGTTCCAGCCAATTTTTTTTTTTAAGTCAGCAGCTGCAAACACTGTAGCTGCTGACTTTTAATAAGGACACTTACCTGTCCAGGGGAGCCCGCGATGTCTGCCCCCCCCCCCCCCCGAGGCCGATCCTTCCATCGGATCGGGTGCAGGCGCCGCCATTCCAGCTGAGGGAAACCGGCAGTGTAGCCTTGTGGCTACACTGCCGGTTTACGACTGTGCATGCGCGAGTCCCGCGACGCTTTGTGAATAGCCAGCTTGTCTTCTGGGACACACATGTCCCAGAAGACAACGGGGGGGGGGGGGCTCGCCGCAGAAGAGGATGCGACTTCCTCGGCCGCAGCCTGGCTGGATTGGAAGTACTCTTAGTACTTCCAAAAAAGGTAAGTTAGAAAGTTAAATATTTTTTTTTTAAACATCCAAAAACGAGGGGTGGAGAGGGGGTCTTTCGTTTAAGTTGGGTGGAACTCCGCTTTAAGTGCCCAGTAAGCAAGTGGGTAACATAGCTAAGGAACAGCCAACATGCACATAATGCTAATCCACATCTAGCAACTAATAGCTGATAGTGATCTAATTAACATAAACTAATTAACTAGTCACTTAAACAAACCTAGGTACACAAAGTACATTACACATTATCATAAGCATATAAAAAGCGTTTACATCTAGGGCCTCACAAGTGTTTATGTGTGTACTGTGTGCTGCTTTTAATGGGGATCTACATCCCTCCCAACTTTTTGAGATGGGAATGAGGGATACCTATTAGCAAAAGTATGTAGGGATAAGACACCCCCTTAAAGGAGAATTTAAAATACATATATTAGTAAAAGAGGAACTGCAGTCTGCTCACATAATTTGTAATAAACACATCTTTGCCATTCTGAAGCTTCCCTCCAACCACTTTGCATATTATTATATATATACTGCAATTCTGTACTTGCCAAATATGCTGCAGAAATCTCCCTCCACTGAGTCTGGCTGCAACCATTTTAATTGTGGGCAGCTGGAGCTGCTGCCTGTTCACTTTCTTGATTTACACAGACACACAGAGGCACACCTCCAGCTCTGCAGCTCTCATTGGCTCTCTTATGACTCATCCCCCTCCCTTCCTGGCAAACTCTCACAAGAGTTAGAGAGAGCTGTGCATGATGTCATAAGTCTAGGACGGGGCTAATGACCAGACAAGAAACAGGAAGTGGTCTGTATAAGGTATTTACTGGCAGAAAAAAAATGTTTTACTATCCAAAGTTAAAACAACAAGGGCAGAAGATTTAATAGATGGGGAGATGACAAAATAACTGAAGGTCCGCTTTAAACCCACAAGTGCTTTTTTTCCCCACTACTGTTCCTTTATATTGGCTTCTGACATTTACAAATGCAGCAATTTAGAAATTGTATAAAAGGTTTAGCACTGGGAAACACTTTTTGAAAGCTAAAAAGAGCATTTTATATACAACTATTATATAGATCAGACCAAAAAGAGGGACAAAGAAGGAGGAAAGAGGGACAGAGGGACTTTGTTCCAAATCAGAGGACAGTTGGAAGCTATGGATCTAGTTGGTTTCATTCCCTGCTTAGCATGAACAAACAACAAGATCCCCTGTCACTGAACACAGCTCTGTATTGTTTGCATTCACAGAGCTGTGTTAGGGGAAGCTTAGAGCCGATCACCGTGTGGTCAATTGTTGGGTGGGACCCAGTGATTGGCATGTGCTGTGACAAATCTCAGCACAGCTGGGCCGGCGCAGACCACGTACTTGGTATATGATCCAGCGCAGGGAGGCCGCTTTGCCGCCGTACATCCTCGTGATGCGGTCGGCAAGCAGTTAATGCATTCCTTTCCATCTCATCCATTCAGAGGAAGCCTTGTATTCATTGATAAAAAAACAAGGATTCCTGTGAATGGCTGGAAAGCACTCAATTTTGCTCAGGGAATGAGCAGGGAAGTCCTTGTACTGCTGCCGGAAAAAATGTATATTGTATGCAGCTGATGCCTGTATTACTAAAAGAATGTTTGTTTGGGCCAGCTTGGCCTGAACAGACTATTTAACGTAATAAGTTGGGGTCAAGTTTCGGATGATTCCTGCTAAACTGGACAAAATTTGAGCCACGAGTGCTTATTTCGGCACCACCAAGGTCTACAGAAGGCTATTTCTCAATCAACTTTTCTTGAAGGAGTTGAATTGGAATTTCTCTGCTGAACAGCTCATGCATCCAATCAGCTGCAGACTGAACAAAATAAATCTAAGCGTGTATGTCCCCCCTCTCTGAACTGATTGTAGCTTCCCCCATATGAAGAAGGTTTTACTTGACGCCTGAATTGTCTATTTTAATAAATCAGTATAATGAACTACAATGTACATAGGCGTGTGCACAGGGTGTGCCTGGTGTGCCTGGGCACACCCTAATCACCTTGTGTGGCACAGATTCCCCTGTTTAGACGCCTGGTATTTCAGCAAAGCCCCCTAACGGGACTTTTAAAAAAATTGCAAAAAAATATATATAACAAATAAAAACTACTGACACCGTCCACTGCCCTACAGACACCAATCTCTTCCCTACTGACACCAGTCTCTGTCCTACTGACACCGTCCACTGCCCTACTGACACCAATCTCTGTCCTACTGACACCAGTCTCTGTCCTACTGACACCGTCCACTGCCCTACTGACACCAATCTCTGTCCTACTGACACCAGTCTCTGTCCTACTGACACCAATCTCTGCCCTACTGACACCAATCTCTGTCCTACTGATACCGTCCATTGCTCTGCTGACTTCATCAGTATATATACACATGTACACACACGCAAATGTTTAAACTTGGGGGACAATGTATATATGACAATGAACATAAAATATGGATATGTTTTAATCAATGTTTACAACAATCAAAAAAAAAAAAAATACATTAAAAATGATATTTTCCCCAGATTCAATGCTTTAGTCTTATGGTTACACTAATCAGTATGTAAGTTTCCCCTCTGGACACGGGTCACCCTGATGATCATGGTCTGGACGAAGTACATCAGCCTAGCAAAGGTGTGATAAGATGTTCTAGGGCGCCCTCTAGTGGTTCAATTCATTTAACACACCCACAGTTGAGTATCACGCAGTATGCATAGTTCAGATGGAATGTAGGTGATTAACGCCATGTTATTTGTCATTGTGGGATAATGTGCAATCGTGGTAGAAGCGTTGTTTTGCCGATTTCTCGCTTACAGTAATCACCTTCACTTAGTCACTTAGTAGGAAAAGCAACTATTAAAGTGTATCTAAACCCAAACACTTTAACCAAATATGCTGTTGCGGATGTTCCCGTAATATGATGACATAAACCTTTTTTTTTTTTTTTTTTTATAATATGTCCTGCTTTCACTTAAATTATTCAAGCACTTTCTTTCATAGGGTGACAACTCATACTGAGTTCAGTTTGCGGCGTTGTCACTGTTTTATTCCTGAGATGGACGCAGGTAGTTCCGCCATGGGCTCTTTGTACGATAGCTAAAAAAGAAGACAAGGGTTCTATCCCTTCTCCATTTTATCCAGAACTAAGCTGGACATACATTTTAATAACAAAACCGAGACAATTACATTTTTGCCTATGTAAGGTGTGACGTACCTTTTTTAAATTCAATGGATTTAAGGTTATTATGTACAATATATAAAATATTCTGTAAGTAAGGACATAACCTGGAAGGGTCCCCGGAATAAATTCAGCTTCTACTTAGCCTGGAAAGCCGGGTTAATGACATTTTTAATCAATGTTCTTGTACTGGAACCTAACAAATGAAGGCCTGAACCACATCTACTAGGTGCAGGACCTCCTCAGCCTTTATCTACAGACGTGACTAAAGAATTCCGACTTAAGTATTGTGTGAACAATTCCATGGGCCCAGACTGAGTCAGACTGGTGTCTGCCACAGAGAAAACTAGTTTCTTACTGGAACCACCCAAGGACTTATTATGGATGTGTATGTAGTATGACCTCACAATTCAACCAACGCTGAGATATCAGAGTTCGGTGGAAGTATCTTTTAATGCAGGGGTCAGCAAGAGAACACTATAGGGGCACAGGACAGAGGACACTATGGGGACAGAAGACACTATGGGGGCACAGGACAGAGGACACTATGGGGACAGAGGACACTATGGGGGGCACAGGACAGAGGACACTATGGGGGCACAGGACAGAGGACACTATGGGGACAGAAGACACTATGGGGGCACAGGACAGAGGACACTATGGGGACAGAGGACACTATGGGGGGCACAGGACAGAGGACACTATGGGGGCACAGGACAGAGGACACTATGGGGACAGAGGACACTATGGGGGCAGAGGACACTATGGGGACAGAGGACAATATGGGAGAAAAGGACAGAGGACACTATGGGGACAGAGGACAATATGGGAGAAAAGGACAGAGGACACTATGGGGACATAGGACACTATGGGGGCAGAGGACACTATGGGGGCAAAGGACAAAGGACACTATGAGGGCAGAGGACAGTATGGGGACATAGGACACTATGGGGGCAGAGGACACTATGGTGGCAAAGGAAAAAGGACACTATGGGGGCAGAGGAAACTATGAGGCAGAGGACACTGCAGTGGGGAGGGGGGTTGAGGGGGGTGCAGGGGCAGAGGACAATGCTTTGGGGGAACAGGAAACTTGCTTTGGGGCAGGGGGGCAGAGGACAGTATGGGAGTGATGTGAAGGGGGACAGAGGACATTGCAATGGGGGGGACCCTATTAGAGACCCCATCACCCCTGGGGATAAGGACTCTCATTTGGGGACAGGAACCCCTTCTCACCTGGGGACAGGGACCCCATCTCCCCTGGGTCCTGAGATCGGTGGAAGGATCTTTTAAAGCAGGGGTCAGCAAGAGGACACTATGGGGGCAGAGGGCAGATGATACTATGGGGACAGAGGACACACTGGGGTAGAGGACACTATGGGGGCATAGGACACTATGAGGGCAGAGGAAACTATGGGGGCAGAGGACAGAGGACACTATGGGGGGAGAGGACACTATGGTGACATAGGACACTATGGGGGCAGAGGACAGGGGATACTATGGGGGCAGAGGACACTATGAGGGCAGAGGACACTATGGGGTCAGAGGACACTATGGGGGCAAAGGACAGAGAACACTATGGGGGCAGAGGACACTATGGGGGCAGAGGACACTATGGTGACATAGGACACTATGGGGGCAGAGGACACTATGGGGGGGGAAAGGACAGAGGACACTATGGGGGCAAAGGACAGAGGACACTATAGGGGCAGAGGACACTATGGGGACAGAGGACACTATTGGGACAGAGGACACTATGGGGGGGGGGAAAGGACAGAGGACACTATGGGGGCAGAGGACAGAGGACACTATGGGGGCAGAGGACACTATGGTGACATAGGACACGATGGGGGCAGAGGACACTATGGGGGGGGGGAAGGACAGAGGACACTATGGGGGCAGAGGACAGTATGGGGGCAAAGGACAGAGGACACTATAGGGGCAGAGGACACTATGGGGACAGAGGACACTATTGGGACAGAGGACACTATGGGGGCAAAGGACAGAGGACACTATGGGGGCAGAGGACAGAGGACACTATGGGGGCAGAGGATACTATGGTGACATAGGACACTATTGGGGCAGAGGACAGGGGACACTATGGGGACAGAGGACACTATGGGGGGAAAAGGACAGAGGAAACTATGGGGACAGAGGACACTATGGGGGCAAAGGACACTATTGGGACAGAGGACACTATGGGGGCAAAGGACAGAGGACACTATAGGGGCAGAGGACACTATTGGGACAGAGGACACTATGGGGGCAAAGGACAGAGGACACTATGGGGGCAGAGGACAGAGGACACTATGGGGACAGAGGACACTATAGGGGCAGAGGACACTATGGGGACAGAGGACACTATTGGGACAGAGGACACTATAGGGGCAGAGGACACTATAGGGGCAGAGGACACTATTGGGACAGAGGACACTATGGGGGCAGAGGACACTATGGGGGCAGAGGACACTATGGGGGCAGAGGACACTATGGGGGCAGAGGACACTATGGGGGCAGAGGACACTATGGGGGCAGAGGACACTATGGGGGCAGAGGACACTATGGGGACAGAGGACACTATAGGGGCAGAGGACACTATAGGGGCAGAGGACACTATTGGGACAGAGGACACTATGGGGGCAGAGGACACTATGGGGACAGAGGACACTATGGGGGCAGAGGACACTATGGGGGGGAAAGGACAGAGGACACTATGGGAGCAAAGGACACTATGGGGGGAAAAGGACAGAGGACACTATGGGGGCAAAGGACAGAGGACACTATAGGGGCAGAGGACACTATGGGGACAGAGGACACTATGGGGGCAAAGGACAGAGGACACTATGGGGGCAGAGGACACTATTGGGACAGAGGACACTATGGGGGAAAAGGACAGAGGACACTATGGGGGCAGAGGACACTATTGGGACAGAGGACACTATGGGGGAAAAGGACAGAGGACACTATGGGGGCAGAGGACACTATTGGGACAGAGGACACTATGGGGGAAAAGGACAGAGGACACTATGGGGGCAGAGGACAGAGGACACTATGGGGGCAGAGGACAGAGGACACTATGGGGGCAGAGGACACTATGGGGCAGAGGACACTATGGGGCAGAGGACACTATGAGGGCAGAGGACACTATGAGGGCAGAGGACACTATGAGGGCAGAGGACACTATGAGGGCAGAGGACACTATGGGGCAGAGGACACTATGAGGGCAGAGGACACTATGAGGGCAGAGGACACTATGAGGGCAGAGGACACTATGAGGGCAGAGGACACTATGAGGGCAGAGGACACTATGAGGGCAGAGGACACTATGGGAGCAGATGACACTATGGGGGCAGAGGACACTATGAGGGAAGAGGACACTATGGGGGCAGAGGACACTACAGTGTGGGGGGGGGGTGCAGGGACAGAGGACACTGCTTTGGGGGCACAGGAAACTTGCTATGGGGGAGGGGGGCAGAGGACACTATGGGGCAGAGGACACTATGAGGGCAGAGGACACTATGAGGGCAGAGGACACTATGAGGGCAGAGGACACTATGGGAACAGATGACACTATGGGGGCAGAGGACACTATGAGGGAAGAGGACACTATGGGGGCAGAGGACACTACAGTGTGGGGGGGGGGTGCAGGGACAGAGGACACTGCTTTGGGGGCACAGGAAACTTGCTATGGGGGAGGGGGGCAGAGGACACTATGAGGGCAGAGGACACTATGAGGGCAGAGGACACTATGAGGGCAGAGGACACTATGAGGGAAGAGGACACTATGGGGGCAGAGGACACTACAGTGTGGGGGGGGGGGTGCAGGGACAGAGGACACTGCTTTGGGGGCACAGGAAACTTGCTATGGGGGAGGGGGGCAGAGGACACTATGAGAGTGATGTGAAGGGGGACAGAGGACATTGTAATGGGGGACCCTATTAGGGACCCCATCACCCCTGGGGACAGGGACCCTTCTCCCCTAGGGACAGGAACCCCAAATCCAAACTATGCTGGCTGGCAGGGCTGGCGTCAGCCACTCTTGGGTGCCAGGATGGGGGAGGGGGCAGTAAAATCCGAATCCCCAGCCACATGCTCCCTCAGGGTGAACTGGCGTTGTATTAGTGAAGCACCTTAAGGTGAGTTAAACCTGTACTGTTATTATTACTATGTTAGAATTATTAATCTCTTCATTTATTAGCAGGTGAATGCGGCCCTCCATGCATTCACATACATTGAATCCGGCCCTTAAGTGGAAAAAGGTTGCTGACCCTTGTTTTAAAGTGTTTTCGGGATAGAAACAAGCTAATAGGCACATGCTGAGACCACAGAAACCTAAACATGAAACATAATTTCTATTCGTTTCTGAGTTACAGGCTGGAAACTGTCTAACGGAATAGGCAATAATGAGAGCCAGCAAGGGCCCCGAGGTGGACAAGTCTTCTCAATGCCCTCAGATGTATGGCCACTGTTCTAATTCAAATGCTGCCTTATGCATTGACATGCTATTCATAGACCCAGTCTATCCAGACAGTATGGACACCTGCTGACTTGGCATCATCCACAGGCAGCTTAACTCTTCAGTGAGACAAAGAAGTTATAACTGAATTCCAAGAATTCAGCAACTTTGCAAACAACTCAATCACATTACAAACATACAAATTCTAAACTCAGAACCTGCATTCACTATATCTGGTCTTCCACAGTACACAGAAATGCAAATATTTTAGTAAATATAAACTGATATATACCTTTTCTCATCAGCAGTATATAGGAGTCTTGAGACTTCTATCAGTTCCTAGTAAAGCTTGTAGGAGGAGTTTTCATACTGCACTGATCCTCTGTCTGGACAGTGCTGATTGGTCCTGTGCTGATCACATGCACCCTCCCAAGGAAAAAAAAAACTCTCTTGCAATACATACCAAACTGAGCATGTGCAGCCCGTCCCCTGGCTCTGCAAATATCAGGTTATTTTTTGGAGACAGTAGAAAAAGAGGAGGATCAGAGAAGACAGGATCAAACAGCCTTTATACACAATGCAAAGGATTAACCCCTTAGGTTACACAGTGAGTATAACAAGCATGCTTTACTGCATATACAGACCGATTTTACTGTTGTGGGTTTAGTAACACTTTAAGTCCAATTAGGTGCCTATAACCTTTAGGACTTATCTCGATTTCTTATATGTGACAGGTTTATTGCACTCCTGGAAGATACACGGGACACTTGAGGCTCACACCTTCCCCTCTGCTGCCCATTCACAGAAGACTTTGTATTTTTCTCCTCCTATTGACCACAGGCGTTGTGTAATTTTTCTACACACACTGACCACAAAGCCTGAGGCACTGTTTACTCACACCGATTGGGGGGGGGATCTACTTCCACTGGTCACAGTTTGGCCCCCTAAAGTCTGAAGGATAGGGAACTGGCCCTTTGTATAGAAAGTTTGGAGACCCCTGTGTTAGACAAAAAAATGCAGAGGGCCCACTTGACCTCCAGAAGATTTACCCCCTTCATGACCAAGCCATGTTTTGCAATACGGTCCTCCGTTACTTTAACTGACAATTGCGCGGTCGTGCAACGTTGTACCCAAATAAAATTAATGTAATTTTTTTTCCCACAAATAGAGTTCTTTTGGTGGTATTTGATCACCTCTGTGTTTTTTATTTTTTGTGCTAAAATTTTTTTTAAAAATAAATATGTTTTACTTTCCGCTATAAAACATATCCAATAAAAAAATTTAAATAATCAAATTTCTTCATCAATTTAGGCCGATGTGTATTCTGCTACATATGTTTGGTACTAATGACACTGGCTGGGAAGGGGTTAAACATCTAGGGGGCGATCAAAGGGTTAAATGTGTGACTAGCCAGTGCTTGTGTGTACTTTGTGTGCTGCTTTTACTAAGGGATGTAATGGATATTCTTTCCGTGCTCTGCAGGGAAAGAAAATCCATCACATCCCCGCTGTCAGAACAGAGCTCTGCCCTGTGTGTCTTCCGGACAATCGGCAGCAGACATCCATTGGCTGGCACCCGCTGACAAATCACAACAGAAGTGGAGCGTGCCCCCCAGACAGAAGTGCAGACTCACGTATATGTAGTATATAACAGGGATATATTAGCGGACCTCCAGCTTTTGCAAAACTACAAGTCCCATCATGCCTCTGCCTCTGGGTGTCATGCTTGTGGCGGTCAGTCCTGCTATGCCTCATTGGACTTGTAGTTGTGCAACAGCTGGAGGTCCGCTAATTGCATATCCCTGGTATATAGTATATAATCTATAGAATGGTCATTAAAGTGTTACTAAACCCAGGACTCTGCATTTACTATATCTGGTCTCCCACAGTACACAGTACATGGAAATACAATCGTTTTAGTAAATATTAATTGCTAAATACCTTTTCTCATCAGCAGTATATAGCAGTCTTGTGACTTCTATCAGTGTTTGGTTAAAGCTTGCAGGAGAAGTTTTCATTCTCCCCCGATTGTCCAAAGAGGTTGCAGGACCCCTGACCCTCTGTCTGGACAGTGCTGATTGGCTCTGTGCTGATCACATGCACCCTCCCAAGAAAAAAACAAAGAAATCGCCAGCAATACACACCAAACTGAGCACGTTCAGAGTGCCCCCAAAGATGTATTCTATTAGGAGATGGTTTGGGGAGAGTGGAAGAAGGGGAGGATCAGAGAAGACAGGATCAAACAAGCCTGTTTACACAATGCGCAGGATTAACCCCTTAGGTTCTACAGTGAGTATAACAAGCATGCTTTACTACATATACAGACTGATTTTACTGTTCTGGGTTTATTAACACTTTAATACTAGTCAAATTGATTTTAAGACTCTGAATGTGGTTAGGGATGTTTCTAATTTTACTCCAGTCTGTGCAAAAGTTTGTCCTTCCTGTGGTCTTCGTTGGCCTTCTTGTGTGATAAAAGATTTAGAGCAGAAAGGCGTTCTGGCCAATGGATTGCTAATAAGCCCCGTCCCGCCGAGTGGAAAACGATCAGAGTAAGCATTTTCTGCAGCCCCTTTCTTCTCCTAAGCACATTTCCCATGCATTAGTCAAGGAGAAGTCTAGCCTAGAGGAACGCTACTTTTAGTAACACTGGAAGCTCAAGCGCTATTTTTAGGCACGGTTGCAGAAATGTAGGTTTTTCACCTGGAATATTATATGCGATAGGTGAGAACCCAAGACCCCGAGGAGCCGATTACTCATTGTAACAAAAACTAAGATCAAGTCTAGTTTTCTTTTTTTTTTGCTCAAGATGAATGTAATGATATCATCTCACGTTATCAGGTTTATGTTACTTTTGTATGAAGGGTTGCGACTTGCAGCTTAGAAAAAAAAAAAATAGAAAACTCATTATTCTAAGTAATTTTACAAAGCAAGTTCTAAATTTAGCACAGGATAAACAGGTTACGTCTGCACAATTGCTGGCTTAGTGTTTCAATGAAAAAAAACAAAAAAAAAAAACAGAGACGCTGAGTCAGCAACTTCGTTTCCACATCCCTGATACTCCATGGACAGCCGATCGAATCTAAGTCACGTAGTACATGACATCCCCAATAGAGATAAGTAAATAATCGGAGCGTCTCCTACCATTGATTTGCCTTATCCTTTGGCGTGAACTGATTTAAGGCTAGGTTCACATCTATGCGGCTGATGCAGTTTTCGGGCGCGTTTTGCGTTTTTAAACCCGCGTTTTTGCATGCAGTGTTCATGCATTTTGCATTTTTTTTCTTTGAACACACTGTGTATAGCTGGTTGCTAAGGAGCAAGTCGGGAAGTCGTCCGCCATGTCCTTAACAACCAATTAGTCATCAGGGTTCCCCAGGTCTGGTATGGATTTGGAGAGGAACCCCACACCAAAATTTTTTTACATGGCCTGGTCATGAAGGGGGATAAATCTTCCGGAGGTCAAGTGGACCCTCTGCATTTAGTCCAACACAGGAGTCTCTAAACTGTCTAAACAACCGATTCATACCAAACCCTTATCTGAGCATGCAGCTCGGCAAGTCAGGAAAGGGAAGGGATGAACGAGTGCCCCCCCCCCCCCCCCCCCCCCTCCTGAACTATACCATAGTAACATAGTTACATAGTAGGTGAGGTTGAAAAAAGACACAAGTCCAACCTATGTGTGTGATTATATGTCAGTATTACAATGTATATGTTGCGGTCGTTCAGGTGCTTATCTAATAGTTTCTTGAAACTATCGATGCTCCCCACTGAGATCACCGCCTGTGGAAGGGAATTCCACATCCTTGCCGCTCTTACAGTAAAGAACCCTCTACGTAGTTTAAGGTTAAACCTCTTTTCTTCTAATTTTAATGAGTGGTCACGTGTCTTGTTAAACTCCTTTCTGCAAAAAAGTTTTATCCCTATTGTGGGGTCACCAGTCCGGTATTTGTATATTGAAATCATATCCCCTCTCAAGCGTCTCTTCTCCAGAGAGAATAAGTTCAGTGCTTGCAACCTTTCCTCATAACTAATATCCTCCAGACCCTTTATTAGCTTTGTTGCCCTTCTTTGTACTCGCTCCATTTCCAGTACATCCTTCCTGAGGACTCGTGCCCAGAACAGGACAGCATACTCCAGGTGCGGCCGGACCAGAGTCTTGCAGAGCGGGAGAATTATCGTTTTATCTCTGGAGTTGATCCCCTTTTTAATGCCAATATTCTGTTTGCTTTGTTAGCTGCAGCTTGGCATTGGATGCCATTGCTGAGCCTATCATCTACTAGGAACCCCAGGTCCTGTTCCATCCTAGATTCCCCCAGAGGTTCTCCCCCAAGTGTATAGATTGCATTCATATTTTTGCCATCCAAATGCATTATGTGGGGGGTGCTTTGGCGCAGGGGGGGGGGGGGGTATGCCCTCCCCACCCCACAGCACCTTGTCCCCATGTTGATGGGCACATGGGCCTCTTCCCCACAACCCTGGGCGGTGGCTGCTACTACTCATTTATCAAAAAAAGTATCCAAAAGAAATAACACACACAGTTCTAAAAAAAAAAGTAAATCCTGAAAAATTGTGTTTGTCTGGGAAAGAAAAAAGGAAAGGGTTGTGTGAAAAGCAGTGTTATAAAATAGACAAAAAAGTTTTCACACAACCCTTTCCTTTTTTCTTTCCCAGACAAACACAATTTTTCAGGATTTACTTTTTTACCCATGGTATCTATGTCTGCTCCATAATTGGATCAGGTTAGTCCATTTATGTTCTATACAAATAACTGTACAACTTCTATCTACTCTGCTTTTTTAGTAAAGCTTGACACATATACTTATGCTAGGGCATACATGCTCTCATACAAAAATATTATTATATTATATAACTTTATGTTTATTTTACTAAATTTTGGCAAATCATTGAGACATATACATCTATGTTTACAGCTGATATCTATCACGCTACATACTGAGACAATAGGACCATTCACCTTCACTCATGCCATGTCTGCCACCTGGCGTCCCCCCTGGGGGTACCTGTGTCTGTCTTCTCCCCCTCAGCTCCCGTGCCATACTCTGGCTGCTGCTGTCCATTTGGGGGTTCAGCGAGGGAGACTCTGGTTTCATTCAATGGTAAGTATTGGGCCGTTTTGCGCTGGCCCATCCTGCCATTGTTCTTACATTTACCACTGTGACACATCTTTTTGTTTATTTAGATACATCTCATCCGCATCCACCCCTGATGAGCGAGCAATGATCTTGCGAAACGTGCGTCGGGTTTCCTGATGCGTACATTTGTATATACTGCATTTTATAACATTTGTATCAACTTAAATTATTTTCTTTATTATGTGCAAACCCATTGGCTGAGCTAATATGCTATATTATCCATGTATGTACATTAATTTTCATAAACATTTATACTGCCTTTACTCTTGTTACTCAGTGGCTGACTGTGACCACCTCATTTAAAGTCCCAGGGCAACTCTCTCTTTTTTTTGTATATGTATATAGGGATGGAGGTGCATCACTGGTGACTGCAGACCTTTCATTTTTTTTTGCACACACAGTTCTTGACAATTCCTTTATTAAAAATAAAAAACTATGTCCCCCAATGTAGATTCATCCTTAATTACATCACCCGTCGCACTGCCGAACCCGAAAAAAGGGAAAAAAGTGAGACGACGGTCCGCGAGGAAGGATAGCCACTGTCTGCCTGCCTGCTCCTCCACCTGACAGTTCTTAAATAGGTAAGGGGCGGGGCCACATAGCAACATCATCTGGTGGCACCGCCCCTTGTGACGTCAGAGGCCCAGCACGCATTGGTGTTCTCGACTGGCTTCCCAGCCCACTCCTTAGCAACCAGCTATACAGAGTGTGTTAATGAGGGGATAAAAACGCAAGAGTGCAAAACGCATCGAAAAACGCATAAAAAGCACATTCTTAGTGCGGCTCCATTAAAGTCTATAACACGCAAAACGCAATCTGCTGCGCAATCGATGGACTTGGGTACAACCAGCATGTTGGATTTTTTGTGCGATTATTGCCAACGGCTATAGCCGCTAGCAATAATTACTGTGTATTCTCTGGCAGGGAGAGCTCCCCTCATCCCCCCTGCTGGGATAATACAATTGTTCAACTGACTGTGTTGATGGGGGAATCAAGCGATTTTCTTTCCTGCAGCCAGTGGAAAATCGCTAGTGTTGGGCGCAAAGGGAAGCTTTAACGGCACTGCTCTGGTCATATGACAGTGCTCAGGACTAACAATTGGCTGTTGGCTGCTAAACCTTATCACTGTCAAGTGGGAGGATGCCACATGCTCCTCCATATCTAGGCTGGCTGCAGGAGGTAGCAGGAGCGGTGGGGGAGCCCTAGCAAGGTAGGTAACGGGTGAGAGGTCCTTCATTTTGCCCTGAATGGACAAGATGACAGTTCCTCCTCTAGAGAATGGTTCTTGCTTCCCGCAGGCAGGGGGCACAGGACTATCACCAGTATTGTCTATGGTCTCCCTGCAGCTGATCGTTTTCCTCATTACTGGCTTACCATGCCTTGTTCTGTATTGTGCCTTTATATAGAGGTGGCCATATTGGTAGGGCTTTGTTTCCTCGTGTCAGATCCTCCAGCAAGGAGAACAGTAAGCAGCACAGTAGTGACATCACCAAATCACACTCCAAATTTCCTGAGACTAGCCGTCTCACAGCGCAGACATACAGCTATGGGGCTGTAAACACGTGTTCCTAGGCACACTCACATACCACAAAGTGCGTTGCAATTTTTCATAAGGGATTCCAGGCAAAGGGTACATTTTTCAGAGTCTTCTCTAGACACATTTAATACTTCTAGATGTTCCCCATACCATATAGTAGCAATTTTTCTATTTCTGAGGTTGGTTCGACTTTAAATCAACTCCAACCTAAAGCTTGGTTGACCAACATTTCTACTTCTGCATTTTTCTCCCTAGCTATTTATGTAAACCAGCGTGCCTTGAAGTGGGAGTTAAAAAGCAGCTTCTGTTTTGGGGCATTCTGGGTAACAGCATGCAAATGAGCCTTTTCACACGGTGCAAATAAAAAAAAAATTATAGTAAGCATTTCTGCAGCTTTTTTTTTCGGAGCACATTTCCCATATATCAGTCAAGTGGAGATTTGGCCTAGAGGTACAGTACTTATAATAACACTGGAAGCTCAATGACTATTTTAGATGTCACTGCAGAAATGTCGTTCCATCATCTAAAATAATATAACAAGCGAGAAAGTAAAACCTTTGGAGAAAAGGACTTAGTATAACAAAAATTTAGATGTCCTCCTTTTGTGTTCAGATGCTTTGCTTCAATGTTTTGTGAATCACTGACTCAGGGCTCATTCACCATGAGGTTTGGGGGTGGTAAAACACCAGGTGGCCAGGGTTTACACATGCTGCGGCAAGAATGATACCCCCTAGCACTTTTGGCAGGCATTTAGCCAGCTGATGGCTTTCCATTCAACTGAATGGGGGCCGCTCTGCAAGCACGTGGTTGCAGTGTAGTTTATATCTACAGTGGAATCTTGGATTACGAGCATAATCCGTTCCAGGAGAATGCTTGTAATCCAAAGCACTTGCATATCAAAGCGAGTTTCCCCATAGAAGTCAATGGAAACAAAGATAATTTGTTCAGCATTGTCTTCTATTGCATGCAATACCGCATGTGGCCAGAGATGGGGGGGCACCGGAGAGCCTCGGAAATACTCGGAGACAGCTCGGCTGAACTCGGAACCCCAAGGAAAGGCTCAGAAACACTCAGGAACTGAGTAATTTCGAGTGTTGCCGAGTATTTACGAGTGATTCCGAGTATTTCCGAACGGCTCCGAACCGTTCCAAGTGTCACCGGTGCCCCCACACCTCTGGCCAAATGCGGTACTGACTCGCAAATCGAGTCAGGATTTAAAAAAAAAAGTTGCTCGTCTTTCAAAACGCTCATTAACCGCGTTACTCGTAAACCACTGTACTTGTAGCAGGTTGCCTACTGTGGGTTATCTAGCTAGCTTCGGCTGCCCAAGTTAGGGAGAAGGAGTTAATGTTTTACCACCTTCTCTGGGCAAGTTCGCCGGCTTTTTGGGGTCCGGCCTCCCTACCCGTGTATTGTAAAAGGGAGGAGGTCTGGGTCCCTGAGAGGCAGGAACAATCGAAGAAGAACAGGGTTTCTGGAAACTGTTGTCCACTTTGGGGAATGCCGACTCATCAGGACATCATCATTATGGATGCTGCCTTTCTGGACCCTCCATCTTTGGACTCTACCTGTGCAGGTATGTTGGGGCAGTGGCAACTAGTGTTAGTTAGAGAAAGGATGTTTTACACTGTGGTAACTGTATGCCAAGTTTACGGTAAAGTTGTTTCAACCGTTTTGAGCCTGGTCTGAAGTTTTTCAAAGGGGTGCATGTTGGGTTCTGGCGTATCCCAAAGAACCGGGGTCTGTAAAACACTATGCGGTATGAGTAACGCCACTACAAAGGGTTAACTCGGCAAGGCAAGAAAGAGGAAGTAGTTGCCATGGGTAACCAAAGGGAAGAAATCTCTAAAAGCAACCAGTTTGTTGGCCAAACTGGTTGGGTGACAGGTCCTTCGATAGCAAGGGGGTCGGTGCAGTAGACCGTGCCTACAAACTTTAACCCCTTCCCGCCTGCCTTGGCATCCCTAGTTTAAACAGTTCTGAACACTGGGGAGGGGGGAAGGATTGGTGATCTTGTGACGACTGTGATTGGCTTTCACAGTGGTCACATGATCGGAAGCTGGTCCTGCCTGCCACCAATCATTAGTCCAGACTGAGAGCTGTCTTTGACAGCTGGGCATGCAGTGATCGCGCTCAGAGCACAGAAATATCGGCCACCAAGTGACGCGTTGGACCATCCTTTTGCCGCCACACAAATGTGTTATGCGGGCGGCAACTAATTAAAAAATAATTTAGATGTGTTTCAAGTTGTCAGTTTCACATTCCTTTTTTTAGAAAGGTTGTAATGCCTTGGATTTATAAAAAGTCCTATTCTAAGTATTTAAACAACGTACATTCTAAATTTAGCCGAGAGAAAATAGTTTACATTTACACCATCGCCGGCTTTAGTGTTGATAAAGAGTACAGTTGGTTAGTCAGCAGCTTCACTTCCACATCGCTGACACTCCGAGGATGACAGATCGAATCTGAGTCACGCCGGATGTGCCTAACTGAATCTGCCACTTCTGTGTCTTATTAAAGGTACCCTGGAGTCAGACATGGAAATGGAACATTGAAATTGACCCAGAGGACTCCATCTACCCATCGAACGTCTCTAATTCTCATCATGGCATTCCTTGACTGCCTCATTAGCCAAATCCCCACAGTTGCTTGAAGCGCCTTTTAAGTGACACTAATCTCCAATTTCAAAAAAAAAGAAAATTCTACTCCAGAGTGTATTCCTGAACCAAAAAAAGAAAGTTGCACAAAAAGTGGAAAAATAAAAGGGAATAATCTCAGTGACAGCTGCACTCACAGTATGTCCACATAAACAATACACATATTAATCGATCTAAAATTCAATATAAAGTGCATTAATTAATAACAGTATTACTCCTTTACCCCTTGATAATGTTCTTTTGAACGAAACACGTCGGGAGGAGCTACAGCAGTGACCTATTACACCCGTCAGGGTGTCTGCATGTAATTGACTGTATTATATGCAATTTTACTCCTGCCTTTTTGCAAGTAGTTTTACCCTTCATTCAAAAGCCTGAACCTTTACTTACTACCATACCTCCCAACGTTTTGAGATGGGAACGAGGGGCACCTATTAGCAAAATGATGTAGGCATAGGACACACCCCCTTCCACGCCCCCTTAAAGGAGAATTATACAAATACATAAAAACAAAAAAAGAAAACAAACACTAGTTAAACCCACTAGTGTTTTTTTTTTGTTTTGTTTTTGTGTTTGTTTTTTACCACTACTATTCCTTTATACTGTTTTTTTAATTTACAAATGCAGCAATTTAGAAATTTTAAAAGATAAAAAGTGCATTTTATATACAACTATATAAATCAGACCAAAATGAGGGACAAATGAGGAGGAAAGAGGGACAGATGGACATTGCTCCAAATCAGGGACAGTCCCTCCAAGTCAGGGACAGTTGGGAGCTATGCTTACTACACTAAGGCCTCTTTCACACGGACGATCCGTATGTCCGTTTTTCATCCTTCCGTTTTCGGATGAAAAACGGACATACATTCATCCCTATGGAGCGTCGGATGTCAGCGGTGACATGTCCGCTGACATCCGACCCGCTCCGATCCGAAAAGTGTAACGGAGGAAAAACCTACTTTTCCATCCGTTTTCGGATCGGATCGGATGATGACGGACACTACGGACCGTCATCATCCGATCCCCCCCATAGGGGAGAGCGGCGCTCTGACAGGTCCGTCGCTGCACAGCGTGCAGCGATGCACCTGTCATCTTCCTGCTCAGCGGGGATCGGCGGAGCTATCCCCGCTGAGCAAGCGGATGTTCACGGGGCGGATCATGACTGATCTGCCCCGTGTGAAAGAGGCTTAAGACTGGGATGCTATTAACTACTTCAGCCCCGGAAGGATTTACCCCCTTCCTGACCAGAGCACTTTTTGTGATTCGGCACTGCGTCGCTTAAACCGACAATTGCGTGGTCATGCGACGTTGCACCCAAACAAAATTTACGTCCAGAGCTTTCTTTTAATGGTATTTGATCACCTCTGCAGTTTTTATTTTTTGCACTATAAAAAAAAAGTGACAATTTTTTAAAAAAAAAAGCAATATTTTTTACTTTTTGCTATAATAAATATCCCTAAAAAATATATAAAAAACAAATTTCTTTTTCAGTTTAGGCCGATATGTATTCTTCTACAAATTTTGGGTAAAAAAAAAAACGCAATAAGTGTATATTGATTGGTTTGCGCAAAAGTTATAGCGTCTACAAAATAGGGGATAGATTTATGGCATTTTTATTATTACATTTTTTTTTATTAGTAGTGGCGGCGATCTGCGATTTTTATCGTGACTTCGACATTATGGCAGACACATCAAACAATTTTGGGACCATTGTCATTTATACAGCGATCAGTGCTATAAAAATGCACTGATTACTGAGTAAATGACACTGGTAGGGAAGGGGTTAAACACTAGGGGGCGATCAAGGGGCTAAGTGTGTCCTAGGGAGTGAATCTAACTGTAGGGGGATGGGCTCACTACAACATGACAGAGATCACTGCTCCCGATGACAGGGAGCAGTAGATCTCTGCCATGTTGCTAGGCAGAACAGGGAAATGCCTTGTTTACATCTCCCCGCATCTCCCCATTCTGCCGTTCTGAAACGGAGAACAGACTTGCAGCTGTAATTGCAGTGAAAGGCGGTTCTACAAAGTATTGACTCAGGGGGGCTGAATAAAAATGTACCCCACACTTTTCACATCTTTATTTGTAAAAAATGTTGAAAACCATTTATCGTTTTCCTTCCACTTCACAATTATGTGCCACTTTGTGTTGGTCTATTACATAAAATCCCAATAAAATACATTTATGTTTTTGGTTGTAACATGACAAAATTTCAAGGGGTATGAATACTTTTTCAAGACACTGTATCTCTCCTTTATCATTTCATACTACACATGTATTAATGTGCCCATATTTTCCACTGTGCTGGAGGATTTTTACATTAAAGTGGTGTTCCGGCCGAAATTATACTTTTTAAATAAAAATACCCCTATCATACACAAGCTTAATGTATTCTAGTAAAGTTAGTCTGTAAACTAAGGTCTGTTTTGTTAGTTTATAGCAGTAGATTGTTATTTTATAAACTTACAGCAGGCCGTGGCCATCTTAAAGCGGAGTTTCGCGAAAAAAAAAAAAATTAGATGTCAGCAGCTGCAAATACTGCAGCGGCTGACTTTTAAAATAAGGACACTTACCTGTCCCGGGGTCCAGCGATGTCGGCACCCGAGACCGAACCGTCCTTCGATCCTCGGGTGCTGCCGCCGCCATTCTCACTGAGGGAATCGGGAAGTGAAGCGTTGCGGCTTCACTGCCTGGTTCCCTACTGCGCATGCACGAGTCGCGCTGCGCGTCTACGCTGGTCCCCGTTGTGTTGTGGGAACTGTGTATTTCCCACAACACAACGGGGGTGGGCGGGGGGTCTGCGGCTAGTTGCGGCTAGCTATACCCGGAAGTGGGTGCAGATACCTGTATTATACAGGTATCTGCACCCCCCTCCCCCCTGAAAGGTGCCAATTGTGACACCGGAGGGGGGGAGGAATCCAATGAGCGGAAGTTCCACTTTAGGGTGGAACTCCGCTTTAAGTGTGGGCATCTGAAGCCAGACTGTATTTCTTCCTGGATCTCATCCTTGCAGATCTCGCACATGCTCAGTGCAGCACAAGCAGTGTAATAGGTTTCAGGTGAGGTTTCCATAGCAACGGCAGTGTCAGAGGAAGTTGACACCCCTTCCCAGAAGGCATTGCAAACAGGAAATGATGCGATGGGCCGTGGCCAGGGAGGAGGAAGTGAAAAATGAATACAGCAGATATACAGTAGGTGCTGTGAAAAAATTTTTAAAAATATCCAATTCGTTTACAGTGCACAGTTTAGTGAGGGATGCTGAAGAGTTGTAAAAGTGGGTAGATAACGATATATGAAAAAGGATCCCTTTTTTCTTTACCTATACAATAAACTTTATTGTGGAAAAAAAAAAAGGATAAACTACACGGTTAAAAAAAATAAATAAAAAAAACCTCATCAAACAATGACAAATGCATGTTACTAGAAATCAGCCATAGAAACAAAAAGCAAATATTTAAATTAACAGAAGAGAAGTCACTCAGAGTGCAGAATAGGCAACAAGGCACAAAACAATTGCTGAACAGTACAGAATTCCAACACGTTTCCCGGTCTTGAAAAGAAGCATGGACGGGACATTAGCAAATACTAGCAACAGCTTCACACAAAGAGAGCTTCAACACAACAAATCTTTCCAGGTTCAGGCTTCCTCCATCCCCACCAATCCCTATCCTCCCTACTGAAAAGAAAGAAAAGGTAAAAAAAATAAAATGTCATAATTACCTTTCTAAACTTTCCAAAATCACTTTAACCATTTGCTATTCGGGCCAAATCTTTATTTTTTTTTATTTTTTTATTTTTTATTCTTGTATTTTAGTTGGTGAAGCATAGAATAACAGCCAAAAGGCAACATCGGTGCACACGGCTGTAATAATTCATATCAATGCAAATGCGTAGGTAAATAGGTACAGGGAATCATTATCCATTATTCAACCATGGAAAATCTACAGGATGACTACAGGAACGTAGCTGGTAGCCCTGCATGGTTTAACCTCTTGCTTACTGGGCACTTAAACCCCCCTCCTGTTGTCCAGACCAATTTTCAGCTTTCAGCACTGTCGCACTTTTAATGACAATTGCGCGGTCATGAAATTTTTATCATTTTTTTCCCACAAATAGAGCTTTCTTTTGGTGGTATTTGATCACCTCTGCGGTTTTTATTACTTGTTAAAAAAATTTCAAAAGACCGAGTTTTTCAATATTTTTTTATTTTTTTTATATTTTGTTATAAAATTTTGCAAACAGGTAATTTTTCTCCTTCATTGATGTACGCTGATGAGGCGGCACTGATGGACACCGATAGGTGGCAGTGATGGGCACTGATGGGTGGCAATAATGGGCACTGATCGGCACTGGTTGGTTACACTGAAAGACAGCACTGCTAGGTGGCACTGATTGGCACCAATGGTGGGCATTGATAGGTGGCACTTGTGGGCATTGATAGGTGGCACTGGTGGGCACTGGCAGGGGGTACTGGTCGGCACAGATGAGGCAGAATTGCCTCTTCCTCTTCAGGACCGATGTCCCTTGCACATAAGCATACTAAGATCCTGCGTGGAGAGTCCCTCCTCTGTGTCAGTGGCACTGACACAGGGGAGAGACGCACCATGCAGGATCTTAGTATCCACAGGACATATAAAACCTGGGACTTCTGGAAATCATCCGCTCACTAAGCAGCTACATTTGAGGCTCTAGCAACATCCCGTTCCTGATTACCCTTCATAAGCACTGACTGTCTATGGGTGGAGCCTTATCACTGCCAAGCACGCTCACTGCCACACATACTTTGGAAACGCACTGTATCTCAAGCTCCCAGCTATCCGGATCTGGCGCCCATCTGTGATTTTATCAGAACAGTTGCCTCTTCTTCTTTTTGAACATGGAATCCTTCCAATTGAACTAAAGTATATTTGACTATACTCCACTCTCTACCCCTGATGAAGGTGTAAAAAAAACTGGAAACGCGTCGGGTATCAGGGTACACTACCCATCGGAGAGTACTTATGTCATTTTGTATTTTATGATTTGTTCGGTGTTTTGTTTTTTTGTTTGATGTATGTATGTATTGTGTAGACGGCATACGTCTTTTTATCCATGATTACATTGTCTAGATTTACATTTAATAAATTAAAGATATGTATTCTTACATCAGAGTTGGTGGCCTTTCAAAGTCTCATTTACGGGGTATTTTTCTTTGTTTGATTGTACTTTTATACAGTTGAATGCATCTAACACAGGATATGTTTGAGGAGATATAACCATTTGGTACTCACATCACATTATTTAAACAGACAATACACTCTTTTTGATTTATCATTTCTTCATGGTAGGGGCAGTGCCACCCATACCTCTCTCCTTATACATTTCTTTATCCATCCCACTTTTGTTAAATTTCTGAGGTAGGCATCAGCCATATTATATAACCATCGCATGGAATTTAATATCCTATTTTAGATTTGACCACTGTCTGTCCTAACAAAAAGCTAAAGATCTTGGGGCTTGGGTTTTGCATTGCACGTTAATAAGAGGGAACGAAGTCTGTCCAGACTTTGTCTCTCCCATTTCACTTTAAAATTGTTAAAAAGTAAAGTTTCATGCACTGCTGCTTCCCCTAAACTCACATTTTTAGAACTTTTGGCATTTTTTTGGCGTTACCCATGCTCACTTACCAGAGTTTAGAAGCTTCTTCTCCTGGACTCAGAAGAATAACATTCAAAAGAGGAGAGTTTTGGCAGAAAAACGCTAGACGTGGCGAAAACGCGTGTAAACGCTAGGCGCATTTAGCGCTCGAGCATCAATTCATCAATTAAAATGAATTAACTCCACGTGTTTACCGGCATTTTTCTGCTAGCAGGTGAGAGACGTCTATGGAGCATCCAGTGTGTATAAACCGATGTCTGCCGGCCACCCGCGATCGCTCCTCGGAAAGCCAGAATGGGGATCTGTCAATGTAAACAAACAGATCTCCGTTCTGTCAGGGAAGTAGAGATAGATCTGCTGTTCCTAGTAATCAGTAACAGTGATCTCTCTCCTCCTCCAGTACGTACACTCCCCCCCCCCCCACAGTTAGAAACACCTCCCAGGGAACACTTAACCCCTTGATCTAAGGTGAGTATTTCATTTAGCGGGACTGTGAAATTGCGGCAGACAGATCAGACCCTTTTGACACTTTTTTTTACATTTATACAGTGATCAGTGCTAAAAATAGCCATTGATTACGGTATGAATGCCAATGGCAGGGAAAGGGTTAACACTAGGGGGCGATCAAGGGGCTAAAGTGGTTGCAAACCCACAAAAAAAACAAAAACTGCAAGACAAAGGAATAATGAGCTAGTACTAGCTAGGGCTGGGCGATTTTCTTTAAAAAAAAATCTGCGATTTTTAAAAAAAAAACTTGATTCGAATCAAGTTTTTTTTTTTTGGACACCGCGACGGTCCTGGCCTCGCGGACTAGGCCGAAGCCGTGGCCTCACCTAAAAACTCCTGCCCGCAGCTCCTCAGGACCGGCGCGGTGAAAAAAAAAAAAATCGATTTGCTTAAATTTTGAATCGATTTGACCTCTCAACTCGATTCAAGATTTATATCGATTTTTTTCCCCAGCCATAGTACTAGCTCATTATGCCTTTGTCTTGTAGGTTTTTGTTTTTTTTTAGTGGGTTTACAACCACTTTAACCCCTTGATCGTCCCCTAGTGTTAACCCCTTCCCTGCCAGTGACATTTATACCGTAATCAATGGCTATTTTTTAGCTCTGATCGCTGTATAAATGTCAATGGTCCCAAAAAAATGTCAAAAGTGTCCGATCTGTCCGCCGCAATGTCGCAGTCCCGCTAAAAACCGCTGACCGCCGCCATTACTAGTGAAAAAAATAAATAACAATAAAAAAAATGCCATGAATATATCTCCTATTTTGTAGAAGCTATAAATTTTGTGCAAACCAATCAATACACGCTTATTGCGATTTTTTTTTTTTTTTTTTTTACCAAAAATATGTAGAATACATACTGGCCTAAACTGGTGAAGAAATTTAAAATTTAAAAAAACAAAACATTTGGGATATTTATTATAGCAAAAAGTGAAAAATACACCAAAATTGTTGCTCTTTTCTAGTTTATAGCGCAAAAAATAAAAACATATTTGTGGGCAAAAAAGGGACATCAATTTTGTTTGTGTACAACGTCGCATGCCCGCGCAATCGTCAGTTAAAGCGACGCAGTGCCATATCGCAAAAAAAATGGCCTAGTCATTAAGGGGGCAAATTCTTCCGGGGCTGAAGTGGTTAAAAGCTTACAGCCACTCAGGAGGTAGGTGACCGATTCTATTGGCTGACTGTAGCGTGACATTTGTGTCCCATGCGTTCAGGTTTATTTGAAGCAGCAGATATGTATGTCACTCATGTTGCTTATCCTTGTATTAAACTGGTGAGATCCGCTAAGCACTTTGCTGCATGAGCTCGGCTTTGGTGGCCGTCCAGAAGATGCTGAGCACATGCAAACAGCGCTATTTGGGAAAGCAAACAAAAAGGTTTTCTTTATTTTACTGCATTATCTCCGCAGGGAAGTATTGTCAGGAGAGAAAACTGATCTTTCTGGTTCGCAAATAGGTGAAAAAACAAAGGACAATTTTTCTGTGCAGAACATTAGCTATACAGTGGAACCCTGGTTTACGAGTAACGCGGTTAACGAGCGTTTTGAAAGACGAGCAACTTTTTTTTTTTAATCCTGACTCAGTTTGCATGTGTTGTCTCGCAAAATTAGCAGAATTCAAGCTAATGGGATGTGCAGTACCGGATTTGGTCAGAGGTGCGGGGGCGCCGGGGACACTCAGAACGGTTCGGAGTCGTTCAGAAATACTCGGAACCACTCAGAAATACTCGGAAATACTCAGTTTCTGAGTGTTTCCGAGCCTTTCCAAGTTCAGCCGAGCTTTCCCCCGGTATTTCCGAGGCGCTCCGGCGCCCCCCACCTCTGGCCGTTTGTGGTATTGCATGTAATAGAAGTCAATGCAGAGCGAATTATCTTAGTTTCCATTGATTTCTATGGGGAAACTCGCTTTGATATGTGAGCTTTGGATTACAAGCATTCTCCTGGAACAAATTATGCTCGTAATCCAAGGTTCCACTGTACAGGACAAAGTGCATCCTAACTCCCAAAACAAGAATTTATAATTCGGTCCCATTTGGTATACTAACCACTTACCGCTGGGAGGACGTCCATGAACGTTCTCGGGTTTATCAGTGGTTATACCGGAATGATGTCTACACCTACAGCCATCATTTCAGTATGTATCTCTTCAGCCGGCGATTTCCTTTCAGGCATTAATGATTCGAGTGGCTAATTAGCCACTCGATCACTTCTGCGGGTGGTGAAAGTGGAGTCCCACCCCCCTCCCACAGTCGCCACTGCCTTTCCCGGGCTCTACCGTCCCATCGAGGAGCCTCGGAGAGATGCGGCCGGCAGTGATTGCTGCCCTGAACAGAAAGAGAGAAACTGACGTCGTTCCTCTCTCTTTGTAGCCCTGCAAACCAGGAGCGATGAGTAGTTTGTCACTTCCGGTTCTCTCTTTGTTTATATGGCCGCCAGTTTTCTATGGAGAGAACTGTACTCTGGCACGGTGTGCACTCACACTACAGCAAACCGTACCGGATCAGAAGTGAACCACGCTCAGGGCCACCTGTTCCAAGTGGTCTTGGGCGCAGTTAGATTAACCAGGACTGGTTCAAAGTGCTAGTGTGAATGCACCCTTAGGTTCACACTAGTGCGGGTCGTGCACTCCGGTTGAGGGTCAATTAATTCTCGCACCCACAACCACCCGCAGCGGAATAGCACTGCTCTTGCGAGACGCACAGGGCTCCCGTTCATTCTGAATGACACTCCCACGCATCTCAGCCCACAGCGTGACCGCGGGTGCTGGAGCTGCATGGTCAAGAAGACCATGAGGTTTCCCTGCGGCCGTGTTTTTGAAAAGGTGCATGCACCTTGTTTGTGCGTTTCACACGGAGCAGCAAACGTGGGATGCACGGCCCGCACTAATGCTTAAAAAGAGAGCTCCAGGTATAGCATTTCCAGCATAATTACAATGTAACAATGCATGTACCAAAACGGTGAATCCCTCTAGAATCCTGGGCCAAACAACTGCCCTGCATAGGCACCATTCAGAAAATGCTTTGCTTCTTCTCAATGAATGCAAAGCGTTCTCTGATTTGATGAGGTGGAGAGGTGGGGCGGTGATATCACGTACTCCACGGCATCAAATCAGAGAATGAAGACAAACAAGGAAATTCCGCACACCGGTAGAATTTTCTAATGCCTTTATTTGTGAACCAAGATCACAAAGTATACATGACACCAAAGCAGAGTGGTGCAGAAAAAACAGCTGACGCGATTCACACTTATATCAAGTGCTTACTCATGAGTAAGCACTTGATATAAGTGTGAAACGCGTCAGATGTTTTTTCTGCACCACTCTGCTTTGGTGTCATGTATACTTTGTGATCTTGGTTCACAAATAAAGGCATTAGAAAATTCTACTGGTGTGCGGCTGTCCAAAATGTCCTTGTTTGTCTTCATCCACATATGCAATTTCAAGGGACTTTTTAACGGTGAACCTGCCTGAGCGGCGGGGTTTCTTTCTGCCTATTTTGGATATCTGGATTTTTAGCTCAAATAAGAGAATGCTTTGTTTTGTCATGCCATGCACCCAACCTCCTGTTTTTAGTGAAAAGGGCAGGTAGCCACTCAGCACAGGACTGGAAGTTAGTGGAGATCACTGAGGTAGCAGTATATGGTATACACAGGTATGGTATACACATAGTTACCATACCAATGTAACTATGTAAAAATATCCATACCTGGAATTTGTCTTTAAAGCGCTTTAACTGTTTATGATGAATATATAAATAGCTTAAAGTGTTACTAAACCCATAACAGTAAAACCAGTCTGTATATGCAGTAAAGCATGCTTGTTATACTCAATGTGGAACCTAAGGGGTTAATCCTCTGAATTGTGTAAAAAGGATGTTTGATCCTGTCTTCTCCGATCCTCCCCTTCTTCCACTTGCTCCAACCCATCTCCTGATATAACAGAGCCTTTGGGGGCAGTCTGCACATGCTTAGCTTGGTGTGTATTTTTCTTGGGAGAGTGCATGTGATCAGCACAGGGCCAATTAGCACTGTCCAGGGTCAGGGGTCATGCATAAGACAGTCAGAGCAGAGTGAAAACTCCTCCTACAAGCTTTAACCAGACACTGATAGAAGTCACAAAGCTGCTATATACTGCTGATGAGAAAAGGTATTTAGCAGTATAAATTTACTAAAATAATTGCATTTACATGTGTACTGTGGGAGACCAAATATAGTGAATGCAGGTTCCTGGGTTTAGTAACACTTTAATGTCCATAGTCTGGGCACGTGTGCACTTTAGGACCATGACAGGACGTGATGAAAAATCTCACCGAACTTTAACAAAAGCAAGAACACATTTTTAGAGGTTTATTTATCAAATGCATTCACCCATTATTAACATTATATTATTATTATTATAATAGAAAAAAGGTAAATAATGGGTGAAAGATTTGCGAATCTTGGCTAAAAAAATTGGTCCATAGGCCCCTTAGTAGAGTGGGGAAGGGATACCTATGAAAATGTTTTTATTGTTGTGTGGGCCTTCCTCTTCATGTGACAACCATACCCTACATTCCCAGTGTGAGTTTTACAGGGATAGGAAACAAGGGCAAATCTCCCCACTGGGATCACAAATGGAAATAAAAAAAAAAAGTGGCAGAAATTGTAACTCTTCTCCACTATAACTAAATCTAAAAAGAAAAATGAGAGTTATGCTTTAAATGTAGTTGAAGCACCTTTTAAATCAGAACATCATCTAGGACAGTGTTTCTCAACCTTTTTTTCAGTCAAGGCGCCCTTTAAAATTATGGAAAATCTCGAGGCACCCTCCAAAATTATGGACAATCTCGAGGCACCCTCCAAAATTATGGACAATCTCGAGGCACTCTCCAAATTATGGACAATCTCGAGGCACCCTCCAAAATTATGGACAATCTCGAGGCACTCTCCAAAATTATGGACAATCTCGAGGCACCCTCCAAAATTATGGACAATCTCGAGGCACCCTCCAAAACTATGGACAGTCTCGAGGCACCCTCCAAAACTATGGACAGTCTCGAGGCACCCTCCAAAATTATGGATAGTCTTGAGACGCCCCATTCTAAAATGTAAAAACTATTCTAATAGTTCTACATAATGCAGCAACATCAATACACATCGGACACCCAACATTAGAGGTGATTTCTTCTTCCAAAGCGATTACACTTTTTCAAACTGGTACTGACTAGTATTCCAATGTCTCTCTTCTCTCTGTTTTTCTCTATCATTTAGCTAACAGGATCCCAAAGCTGATGGAGAGAGACAAGGGAGGGTCAAACAAGGATGATATGCAGGCAACTGACATCCTTATCAACTGGTGATGTCATTGGCCGGTAAGAGGTTGGCAGCTTGAAGGCTTTAATGGTTTACATTGAAAACTAAACTAAAAGGCAGGTTTCATCCACCCAACAGCTTGGGGCAATTTTTAGGCATTTTGCCAAGGCACGCATGAACAAACCCCAAGACACCCCAGGGTGCCTGGGCACCTTGGTTGAAAAAGGCTGGCCTAGGATTACTTTGAAAATTCGTTATATTTAGCCCTTGGTGTAGCTTTACCAAAGGTGCCTACGGATGCTAGAGAACTTTGTCCCAATCTGGCCTTTCCCAACCCAACAGGCATTTACCACCCAAGATTTCAGGGAAGTGAAAAGTCTATTGGCTGTGGTACAGTTTTCCTGCTATGGCAAATAACTTTGGTTACAAAGGGCAATGATAGAGGAGTATTATATATACTCCTCTAACATTGCCCTTTGTTACCAAAGTAACCTCTTCGTTCACCCTGTGACCCTCACTGGGTTAATTTGTATGCTGTTGTTAAGGAGGTTACGGTGACAACACCTCATTGGTGAGTGGCCAAGGAGTACCCCCCAATTTCGTAGTGGACTTCTACTGTACCCGTTTTCTCTTTTTTTGTTTTATCTATATTGCCAGGCCTATCTGCAAAGCATTCTCCTCCCCACAGGGACAAGCATGCATGTTTGCCATAGTTGAATGTGCACGTTTGCACCATAGTTGTCCATTAGAATCCTTCAGTGGCCAGATCGAGCTACACGGTGTGTTAAATAAAAATTATGATAATGCTCAGCACACATTAATTATACTATCTAACTAGCGGGTCACAACCTTATGGTTTATCACTTTTAATTAGTACAAAACAATAATACAACGTAAAAAAAATCATTAGAAGCAGAAAATGATACAACAAATGTAATCCTTCCATATGGCATTTTGCGAGATTGACTCGCTTCTTCAGGAATTAGGTAGGTCCTGAAGAAGCAAGTCAATCTTGCGAAACACGTTGACACGCAAGTATGGAGGAACTATGGACTTGATACCCACACTGATATCCTAAAGTATACTTCTATTGATGGACTTTCTCTACAACATACAACATTGTTTGGTTAAATTTGTATCTCCATACTTGGATTTGGGGATTTCTGATTGATTAAATAATAGAGGGTGCAACCATGATTGTATACAATTTATCTTTTAATATTTGTGAAAAAATAAAGATTGTTATTATTTTTTAAATACAAATTGCCTCATGTTATGTCTTCAAAATCTGCCTTTTGAGAAATTAGGACTGTTCCTTCTTTATAATTGAAAATAATTTTTAGAGTAAAAAAAAAAAATCAATAACTATGTTAAGCAAAGATAAAAATATTGGCTTGTATATGGATAACTTGATAATCAAACTGTTGATAATAAATATTATAATCTGATAATAAATAATGAAAAGCAAAAAAAAAGAGGAAAGAAACAGTTTTTGTTTTATGGATTATAAAAAAAATAAAAAATATCAAGTTACTCACTAATGCTGACAAAAACACAATACATATCAATTAAAATCAGTTTGAGAAATATTTTAGGAAATTGAATACCCTGTGCATGAAATGATTAAATAGCCCGTTAAAAAAAGTAATAATAAACACAATCAAACCCAGAAACACAAAACAAGCAAAGAAGTCAACTACTGCAGATAGTTAAAGACGAAATATTGACTTTAGTTTGTGTTGACTTCAAATACTGCATCTCACTCAGGGGAATTTTTAGAAAACATATTTATCTCAAACTTGTTTGGCAATTGAAAATGAGTTCTGTAGTCGTAAACAGGCCCCTGCCTGTACAGTTTAATAACCCCGGATAGAAGAGCCCTACCCTCCGGGCAAGTAAAAAAAAAAATACATATAAAAATGATTTAACAAAATGCTTGAAAAAATGTTCATTTTCTAAATTAGCCCTCATGCCCATTATTCTGTAAGCTAGAAGAAAAGTTTAATAGAAGAGTAAATAAATAAATGTTAGTATTTAAATAATTACCAATTATACAGAATTATTCGAAAGAATAAAATCAGAAAAAATGAAGTACAATAATTAAAATTAAAAATGAGTGTTAACGAAGGGATTGTACCTTGTTAGGAGGTCATATTTCATTTCTTGGCTCAGCAAGCAGAGTGTGTTCATGTTGCAGTCACCACAACAGAAGTCAGCAAGTAGAATAAAAAGAAAAAAAAAAAAAGCCTTCCTAGTCACCGGCTTCCAGAAAGTGACTACACACAAACACCCACGTCCTGCAGTGTCACATCGGTGTTCTCCATAACTAGACAAAGTAGATTCCGACAAATCTAAATCAATTCGTTTATAACAGATAACCAAGATAAATCTGTCCGGCTTATATCATTTACATTTGCTGAAGCCATAGTGCTGAAGTCATTTACTCCACAAGGATCCGGCTTTATCTCCATCTTTAATTAACAAACTGTGTGCAGCAAGTGGCGCAGACATAAAGGTTCAAAACATCTGGACAAAAAAATATGTAAAAATTAGGTGCTTACACTTAGGGTCGGTTCACACTGGGGCAACACGACTTCAGCGCGACTTTGTACCGCGACTTCAACGCGGCTTCAGCGCGACTTCAGCGCGACTTCAGCAAATTACAAGGCGACTTGAAGTCGCCTCCATGACAGGCGACTTCGCCTGTGGCCAATCACAGGGCAATCAGCTCTCTGGGAGGGAGGGGGGAGGGAGGGGTTTTCCCTGCAAAGTCGCTTGACTTTACAGAGAGATCCGACTTGGAGGCGACTTCCATTGATTTCTATGGTACAGGTCGCCTACCAAGTCGGATCAAAGTAGTACAGGGAGTACGCTCTGAAGTCGGAGCGACTTCAGTAGTGTCTATTAAGACGCTAGCGTTCACTCCCATTGAATCTATTTCTGGGGCGACTTGGGGCGACTTGAGGGCGTACAAGTCGGATCCCAAGTCGCCCCAGTGTGAACCGAGCCTAAATTTTAACGCATTTAGAAATATGTTTTTTTTTTTTTTTAAATGCCCCAGGCTCATTTTGCACCCCAACGCACTTGCACTGCTGCCTGCCACAGCACATGGCAACCCACAGTAGTGTATTTCCAAGCGTTAAAAAAAAAATACATTAGGTTCAATTTTAAACGTGTTATGGTGTGGTTGCAGCCTGTTAATTTTGATTGGACCGCCTTTTTTTATTTTATTTTTTTATAATTTTTATCGGCTTTTAAAGTGTTTGGAGTACAAAAAGAGACAATTGGAGCCAATTAGAAACCTAAAGTGGGGGCTATATTTGATTTCCATTTTGATTTCCAACATACCGTATATACTCAAGTATAGGCCGACCCGAATATAAGCCGAGGTACCTAATTTTACCACAAAAAGCTGGGAAAACTTTTTGACTCAAGTATAAGCCTAGGGTGGGAAATGCAGCAGCTATTGGGTAAACAATGCCCATCTGCAGCCTCACTGTGCCCATTTGCAGCCTCACTGTGCCCATTTGCAGCCTCACTGTGCCCACCTGTATTATCAGTGCCCATCTGCAGCCTTACTGTGCCCATCTGCAGCCTCATCGTGCCCATCTGCAGCCTCACTGTGCCCATTTGCAGTCTCACTGTGCCCATTTGCAGCTTCACTGTGCCCATCTGCAGCTGTACCTTTGATAACTAAAACAGCAGGTGTATTCCATGTGTCATGTTCGGCGGTATCCATTGTAACAAAGCCTTGCCTCCTCCTCGTCCGTGATAGATGGAACACTGATACAGTTTCCCAGCATTGTTTTAGTGTTCCGTCTATCATGGACGAGGAGGAGGCTTTGTTACAATGGACGGCCGCCGAACAGACTGAATGACACAGCGGGAGACACCCGCTGTTTTAGTTATCAAAGGTACAGCTGCAGATGGGCACAGTGAGGCTGCAAATGGGCACAGTGAGGCTGCAGATGGGCACAGTGAAGCTGCAGATGGGCACAGTGAGACTGCAGATGGGCACAGTGAGGCTGCAGATGGGTACACGGAGGCTGCAGATGGGCACAGTGAGGTTGCAGATGGGCACAGTGAGGCTGCAGATGGGTACAGTGAGGCTGCACCCTCCACTCGAGACCCTCACTCGAGTATAAGCCAAGGGGGGGTTTTCAGCCTAAAAAATGTGCTGAAAAACTCGGCTTATACTCAAGTATATACGGTAGTTGATTTTCCAGCATAAAATAAGAAAAGACCCAAGAAGGTCCGGGTTTTTGATTGGACTGCCTTGGTGCAATACATGTTAACATGCAACATAATGCGCATTAACACACTGCAAAGGTGCGAATGGGCCCTTAAAGCATAACTCCATTTTGATCCTTGTGTGGCCGCTCCTGCTCTAACAATCGACTTCTGTCAAACGGGCTTGTAGGTAAAATTTTCTCAATCCCTAGCACCAGCCAATGGGCTGCAGCCGCTGATCGGGGTATCCTGACAGTGACGCGCCACTAATACATCAGAATATCAGAATACAATGTCTCAGCTGGGAGGATTCCTCCATCCATCTCGATTGTGGGAATGGAGGAATACATGTGGGGTTTTTTTTATGAATGGCCAGCCTTGTATATTACTATGCACTCCCCCCCCCCCCCCCCTGCTTATTTTATGTAGGAGGGAAGGAATGAGCAAAAATACTTACTTTATTCCTCCTTCCCGCAGCCTTCTTCCCTCTTGTATGACAAGCTGCTCCTCTTTGCTGCTCACCTGGTCACAGCCTTCTCAACATCATTAAAGAGGAGGGCCAGTCAAAAAAAAAAAAAAAATAAAAGTCAGCAGCTACAAATACTGCAGCTGCTGACTTTTAATTGGACACTTACCTGTCCCAGGGTCCGGCATTGCAACTGTGGGCGCCGGGCTGTGGCTTCACAGCCTGGCACCCACTGCGCATGCGCGAGCGGCACAGCGCACCGTGATTGGCCGCTCAGTCACCTGAGACCTGTAATGGGTCCCAGATGATTGACAGGAGGGAGGGAGCAGAGCTGAGCCCTTCCTGTGCCGAGGGGGAAGTGATGTCACCAGCCTAGGCACTGGAAGAGGCAGACTACGAGGGACCCCCTAGCAACAGGCATTTAGAGGTAAGTAAAAAAAAAAAATATCCAAATTTTTTTTTTATTATTTTTTTTTTAGGCACAATCATGACTTTTTTTTTTTTAGGGTGGAACACCACTTTAAGTACAATGCAGGACCAGCTGCCCTGCATTGTATCAGAGGATGTTGAGGGCCCACCAACATTCTAGGCGTGTCAGAAACCACAGAAGAGCACCAGGGAAGCAATGAAAAAGGTAAGTATTATGCCGCGTACACACGATCGGATTTTCCGACGGGAAATGTTGGATGTGAGCTTGTTGGCAGAAAGTCCGACCGTGTGTATGCTCCATCGGACATTTGTTGTCAGACTTTCTGCCAATAAATGTTTGATAGCAGGTTCTCAAATTTTCCGTCAACAAATGTTTGTTGTCTGACTTTCCGATCGTCTGTACCCAAGTCCATCGCACAAAAGTCCACGCATGCTCGGAATCAATTAGGAGCCGGAAGCGCTCGGTCTTGTAAAACTAGCGTTCGTAATGGAGATATCACGTACGTCTTGTACGTCACTACGTTCGTAATTGTTGGCCAACATTTGTGTGACCGTGTGTATGCAAGACAAGTTGGAGCCAACAACCTTCGAACAAAAATCCACGGTTTTGTTGTCGGAAAGTCCGATCATGTGTACATGGCATTACTGTGTATTACTTTCCACTTCACAATTATGTGCCGCTTTGTGTTGGTCTATCACAAAAAATCCCAATAAAATACATTTAAATTTTTGGCTGTAACAAGACAAAATGTGGAAAATTTCAAGGGGTATGAATACTTTTTCAAGGCACTGTATATATATAATACCGTATATACTCGAGTTTAAGTCGAGTTTTTCAGCACATTTTTTTGTGCTAAAAGTGCCCCCCTCGACTTCTGCAGCAAAAAATTTCATTTTCCAAACCGACTTTGGGGCCCCGTATCTCAGGGCCACTTGGTGCTAGGAACCCCAAATATGATGTGCAAACCCAGTGGAACTGGTACCACAACATATCCAAAGATGGAGTTCCTAGATAGGGGGCCCCAAAATCGGTTCGGAAAATGTCATTCTCTGCTGCAGAAAAGTGCTTGACATTTTCTGAACCGATTTTTGGGTCCCCGTATCTCGGGGCCACTTGGTGCTAGAAACCCCAGCTTTGGATATTTTATGGTGCTAGTTCCACTGGGTTTGCACACTAAATTTGGGGGTTCTTAGCACTAAGTGGCCTCAAGATGCGGAGCCCCAAATTCGGTCAACTGTGTCCATCTGCAGCAATGTCATTTTGGGACCCTTTGGGTTCAGAGACCCCAAATTTTGGCTGCAGCTAGGGGGCATCTAGGAACCCTTAACTACCGAGTCTACCGGGGCCTATGGCTGCAAATGGGCACAGTGAGGCTGCAAATGGGCATTGTTGACCCTCTTTTCCACTTACAGTAGCTGTGCATTTCTCACCCTTGTCTTATACTCGGGTCAGTACGTTTTTCCCATTTTTTTGTGGTAAATTAGGGCCTCGACTTATACTCGGAACGACTTATACTCAAGTATATACGGTAACTTGTAAATAATCATTCAGAATCCACGTGAAAACCAAGTAGAAGATTTTAAGTTAAATATTATTTTTAGCATCAAAAAAAGTAATATAAAAAAGCTGAATTGCTAAGAAGGATTAAAACTTCCAAAGCACTGAAAACAAAAGAGTAAAACAGTGATGTAAGGATTTTTCTAAATATAACTCCCTAATGTTCCCTATTATAGCCAAGAATTCTGAGCATCTAAAATTGTGTCACACTTGTAAATTTTGTGCAGAAGTTCGGGCGAATAACCTTTACACATGCACAACGTGTCTTTATTTTTATACAAGACATTTCAACACAGTGGAAAATATTTGAACTTTATGTACATGTCCTAATAGTAATGATTGCTCCCAGTAACCCAAATGTTTGATCTTCCCTGTTGGATATTTGGGTATGAATTTGGGTACCCCGCGTACACATGTACCAAACAAAAGTTTTGTAACTCCAAATTTCAAAATTTTAAGGAACAGAAGTTTTCAAAGACTAGCTCATTTTAGTGATTGAGAGACAGCGACCAAAAATTCTAACCTTTATCTCTGCTTCCTAATGTTATGAGAGCTGTCATCAACAATTAGGAAGTCATCAGAAGTCCCTCTGAATGTGCCCTTTGCTTTTCACATTCGGCTGGAATAACTTAAGAATGGCAATGCTCAGGGCTTGGCTCAATTATTGCAGATGCTCCCTTCATTTAGCAGCTTGTGATCTGTTTCAATAGTGATTACATAAGTGCGGTACAATATGGAAATGATGATTTAGGGCTTCTAGCACTGATGTTTAAACAAATATTTGAAAGAAACACCTTCTTTGTTGTTCTTAGTCCTAGTCTGCAGACTTGTCTTAAACTGGGTACACATGGGATTGAGTTTTTTTTATTTTTTTATTATTCAATCAGTGGGTTGAACGAAAAAATAATTTGCAGATCCCTACAACAACACCAGTGATGCTGATGCAGGGACCTTTCTCAATGTGTCTTTGTATTGTGACAGCGGGGACTTACCCCCCCCCCCTCCCCTTCCCTTCTCCATCAGAATACACATATCAGCACTGCAGCCATTGGCTGCAATCTCTGATTGAATGCTGGTTTTCCAGCCTGGCTGTTCAACAGAAGCCGGTCATTAGAACAAGCAGCAGTACACACTGACCGAAATTTGGCCAGTTCCTGCTGTACCAGGTGAATTTCGGTCAGGGGCAGATCTAGCTTAAAAAATATCTGGGGGGACACCCTCCTAAACCTTGTGGACAGCCTTCCCAGAAGAATTGAAGCTGTTATAGCTGCAAAGGGTGGGCCAACTCAATATTGAACCCTACGGACTAAGACTGGGATGCCCTTAAAGTTCATGTGCGTGTAAAGGCAGGCGTCCCAATAATTTTGGTAATATAGTGTAACTGTAAAGGTGTGAAAGAGAAACCTGACAGAGTTCTAACCTTTCTCCATTTTATTTAAAACTATAACAAAACCTTTTGGGTATAGATATGCTTTAATTGATTTGATCTCTACAGGTATTAAACCCTAAAGCAAATGTTTCTTATATTGCAGCTTACCTTAATAAAAAAGTGCTTTAAATAATGTTTACATTATCAAATGTTTACAGATGTGTAAAACTCTCAGGGATCCAAAGCTTTCAGCTCACAGTATCTAACTCAAATGTGTGTTTCCTTTTCTCAGCAGGAGGTTAAAATGAATGTGGAACATCTATCACCATGTGAGGTGTAAAGCTGTAGGAGATATAAATAGCATAGTTTGGGGGGGTTTCATTCTTGGACCCAGCTGTATTCCTTTCCAGAAATCCAGCACAAGAATAATCCCAGCTGCTACTTTTAACTAAACAGATTTCCCTTTACTTCCTGTACCAGAGACACATTGACACCCAAGGTGACAACAGGAAAGGAAGTGAGGTGAAATATTACAAATGGGGACACAGATAGCAATGTAAACATGTTTCTTTTGTTGTTGTGTTTTTTTTAGAGCAGCCTTTCCACCAGTGGAACACTTATAATATTTAGGCCTCGGGGAACCCCTGCCAAAACCAATTCATTGGGGGTCATGGGAAAAATGCACCTTACAGTGGTGGTCAGTGGGAAGAATGTACCTTAAACTGATGGTCAATGGAAAAAATGATTTCTAACATTGGTGATCAGTGGGAAAAATGCCCCTTACATTGGTGATCAGTGGGGAGGATGCCACTTATATTGGTCAATGGGGAGAATGTTCCTTATATTGGTGGTCAGTGGAAAAAATGCTTCTAATATTGGTGCTCAGTGGGTAGAATGCTTCTAATATTGGTGCTCAGTGGGTAGAATGCTTCTAATATTGGTGGTCAGTGGGAAGAATGTCCCTTACATTGGTGGTCAATGGGAAAAATGTCCCTTACATTGGTGGTCAATGGGAAAAATGGCCTTTACATTGGTGATCAGTGGGGAGAATGCCATTTACATTGATGGTCAGTGGGGAGAATGTTCCTTATATTGGTGGTCAGTAGAAAAAAATTCTTCTAATATTGGTGGTCAGTGGGTAGAATGCTTCTAATATTGGTGGTCAGTGGGAAGAATGTCCCTTACATTGGTGGTCAGTTGGAAAAATGACCCTTACATTTGTGGTCAATGGGAAAAATGTCCCTTACATTGGTGGTCAATGGAAAAATGTCCCTTACATTGGTGGTCAATGGGAAAAATGGCCTTTACATTGGTGATCAGTGGGGAGAATGCCATTTAGATTGGTGGTCAGTGGGGAGAATGTTCCTTATATTGGTGGTCAGTAGAAAAAATTCTTCTAATATTGGTGGTCAGTGGGTAGAATGCTTCTAATATTGGTGGTCAATTGGAAAAATGACCCTTCCATTTGTGGTCAATGGGAAAAATGTCCCTTACATTGGTGGTCAGTGGGGAAGAATGCTACTTACATTGGTGTTCAGTGGGAAGAATGTTCCTTACATTGGTGGCCAGTAAGAATAATGTCCCTTATGCCGCGTACACACGACCGGACTTTCCGGCAAACTAGGTCCGACGGTCTTCCCGATGGACTTTCGGCGGAGTTCCGATGGACTTTCCGAACCAACGGACTTGGCCACACACGATTGGACTAAGTCCGTTCAAAACTCTGTTCGGTTTGAACGTGATGACGTAAATGGGACTAAAAAAGGAAGTTCAATAGCCAGTAGCCAATAGCTTCTTTTGCGTCGTATTTGGTCCGTCGGACCAGCACACAGACGAACGGTTTTCCCGATTTGAGTCCATCGGACTTGAGTCCGTCGGACAGATTTGAAACATGTTCTATTTCTAGGTCCGTCTGATTTTTTTCACGAAAAACGATCGGACTAGCCCACACTCGATAGGATTGTCCGACGGACTAATCTCGACGGAACTAGTCTGCCGAAAAGTCCGGTTGTGTGTACGCGGCATTATAGTAAAGGTCTGAAAGCAACCCTAAGAGAAAACTAAAAGGATTATTTGTGTTATGAAGCTGGCTCTGCCAAGGGGTATTGGTCCTGGAAATATGTAGGCACCATCAAATGGAGGGCCAACCAGCCACAGCTAAAGGAACCCCTAGCAACCTCTGGAGGAACGGCTTATGCAGAACCCTTGTTGAGAATGTCTGTGTTAGAAAGATCGGCCAATGTCCCAGTAAAGCCCTGTCACTCTCTATCATCCACAGTGTCACCAGGACACCAAGTGATGAGGAATCTCCATGACGGGGACACAGACATTTACAGAGAGCCACAGACTGGAGCACAGGGAGAGAATTCAACAAAAAAAACTGAGAGGTCTCAAAATGTACTGCAAAAAAGCCACACTGGTTTATTACCAGCTTTGTTATAGAGCCCTGAAGAAGAGGGGCCTTTAAATCGAAATGGGTTGGCTATTTTGATTCTTTACAACCAAAAGATTTCTCTTTGATACTATGACTATCCTGACCTACCAACTGCAAAACCCTTCCCAAAGCTAAAACTAAAATAGACATATAGGTTGAAGTGGGACTTTGACTCCATTTGACTCCAGCTTAAAATGGCATTTACTATTTCAAATGATTACACTTCTGTATATATATATAATCTTTTTTAATAGTAACTCTTACTCTATAGTAACTTCTCTTTTTCTTCTTTCTTTTCATTGCAGGCAAATAATGAATTTCAAGCAGAAGCTACGTGTTGTCATTGAGTTCTTGACAAAGGAGGGGTGCAGGCTATAGAATGTTTATGGAGATGACACATTGACAATGTGCGCAGATGGATCAAGACGTTTGAAGAAGAGAAAAACAGCGTTGAAGACAAACCACGCAAACCACATGTGACCATTGCCTGCACCTCTTCTTCAAGGAATTCATAAAGACCGACGCAGGCAGAGATTGTGAAAGTGTCTCTCATGCATTCTAAAAGTGGTAAAGAATGCACCCAATTCATAAATCTGTCTAGAACTTGTACTTGAATTTAGCTCACGCTGCGCCTTTTTTTAGAATGCACGTGCAAAACTTTTGCAAAATCGTTCAGATAGTTTTTCTTTCTGTGCTCCAAAAGAGAGTTGTTCTTAAAGTGATATTAGATGTTTCTTCTTTTTTTTTGGTTAAATAACAAACACGTCATACTCACCTGCTCTGTGCAATGGTTTTGCACAGAGCAGCCCCATTCCCCCTCTTCTTCGGTCCTTTGCCGGTGCTCTTGGCCCCTCCCTCTTGCCCCAGCTTGCAATGGGGGTAACCAAGCAGGCTCATTCTCATTCTGCGTGTCCATTCACAATGACTCCCATTGCTGTCTCAGCCAATGAGGAGGGAGCGTCCCGGGAGAGCCAAGGCTGGATTGAGATGGGGCTCAGGTAAGCATTACAGGGGGCTGCTGCGCAGAGGTTTTTTATCTTCATGCATAGATCATTTTTTTGCTAGAAAATTACACAGAACCCCCAAACATTATATATGTTTTTTTAGCAGAGACACTAGAGAATAAGATGGTGGTTGTTGCAACTTTTTATCTTGCACGGTATTTGCGCAGTAATTTTTCAAACGCGTTTCATGTATTAAAAAAAAAACAGTAAAGTTACCCCAATTATTTTGTATAATGTGAAAGATGATCGTACGCCGAGTAAATAGATACCTAACATGTCACGCTTCAAAATTGCACACACTTGTGGAATGGCGCCAAATTTTGGTACTTAAAAATCCCCATAAGCAACGCTTTGAAAATTTTTACAGGTTACATGTTTTGAGTTACAGAGGAGGTCTAATGCTAGAATTATTGCTCTCACTCTACCGATCGCGGCGCTACCTCACATGTGTGGTTTGAACGCCATTTACATATGTGGACGCGACTTACATATGCGCTGACTTCTGCAAGCGAGATTTTACTTTTATTTTCCTATTTTGACACTTTCTTTTTACATTTTTTTTTTTTCTTCATTTTTTTTTGTAGCTGCAGGCATCATTCAGAAATCACTGCTCAAAATCCACAAAGTCATAAGATGTTACGCGCGCGGCAAGCAGTTAATTGTCTTCACTTTTACATTTGGCGTATTTAGTGGCTATAAAAAGTCTACACACCCCTGGTAAAATGTCAGGTTTCTGTGATGTAAAAAAATGAGACAAAGATAAATAATTTCAGAACTTTTTCCACCTTTAATGTGACCTATAAACTGTACAACTCAGTTGACCAACAAACTAAAATAGTTTAGTTGTTGGGAAGTAAAAATAAAAAACTAAAATAATATGGTTGCATAAGTGTGCACACCCTTATGCCCCGTACACACGGTCGGACTTTGTTCGGACATTCCGACAACAAAATCCTAGGATTTTTTCAGACGGATGTTGGCTCAAACTTGTCTTGCATACACACGGTCACACAAAGTTGTCGGAAAATCCGTTCATTCTGAACGCGGTGACGTAAAACACGTACGTCGGGACTATAAACGGGGCAGTGGCCAATAGCTTTCATCTCTTTATTTATTCTGTGCATGCGTGGCACTTTGTCCGTCGGATTTGTGTACACACGATTGGAATTTCCGACAACGGATTTTGTTGTCGGAAAATTTTATATCCTGCTCTCAAACTTTGTGTGTCGGAAAATCCGATGGAAAATGTGTGATGGAGCCTACACACGGTCGGAATTTCCGACAACAAGGTCCTATCACACATTTTCCGTCGGAAAATCCGACCGTGTGTACGGGGCATAAGACTGGGATGGCATTAAAGTTCATGTGCGTGTAAAGGCAGGCGTCTTAATACTTTTTACAATATAGTGTGTGTGTGTGTGTATATATATATATATATATATATATATATATATATATATATATATATATGTATGTATGTATGTATGTATGTATGTGAGTGTGTGTGTATATACACCCCTTAAAATTATAAAATTATGGGTAGTGTATAAATTTATATATAAATACACCAGTTGTATGGAGAATCAGCAAAGCATTTTCAATTGCTGTGCGAAGTCGAAAGATCCTGTAATTCTGATTCATATGTAAACTATTTCTCATTAAGTATTATGTCTCCCCTCCCTTCTGAAAAATCAGTACATATATTTCTCGGGGAAGGAGCACTTCCAAGAAACATATGAAGGAGGTCATGAACTGAAGCGGAGGCAGTTTTAGGAAATGCAACATGACTGAAATAGAAAGTGAATATCAACTCGGCTTATCTGTAAAGGGATGTGTCCATTCCTTATCCCCCTGTCTGCAACCATTCGTATCATACACTCAGCACATCCACATCATCCAATGACATTTTAACCATGCAGATATGTAAATCCTGTATGTCCTGTTGAAGGTCCCTTATCATTTCTTTATATAGATCTGACAGTGTATGCAGTACTTTACACATTGTCCTTGCCGCCAAGGAGCTTACAATCTAAGGTCCCTGTTTTATATGCATACATACCCCTACCAGGGCCACTTTACCTACCAACATGTCTAAGGACCCCAGTGCTGAAATGTAGGAGTGCTAACCACTAAGCCACTGCACTGCCCATAAATATTAGAACCTTATGTTATCCTATCGCTTTATTTTGTATACCATCTGTGGAATTGTAAGCAGAATTGCTGACATTAAACTTGGCTTTACATCTTTGCATTGTGGTAATGCATGATCTGCGGTGCCCAAAGTACCTTGCCAGCGCACACTAACACAAGTGAGTTTTAGCACACCACAGTGAACATATGGAAACCATCTGCTTGTTGTGGTGTGCTGCTCTGAAATAGAGGTTTCATCTCCAATTTTACATGCTTTGAACCATTTATTCAAAATTAATTGGCAGCCTTAATGCAATACATATTAATGTGCAAAATAAGGCACATTTAGATCTGGGAATGCACCACAAAGCTGTGAACACATGTTAAGGGGGCCTTAAAAGAGGAAGTAAACTTTGATGGGTTTTACTTCCTCTTTTGTTCCCTGCAGAGTAAAAGCATAATGGGGTACTATGCATCACATACTAGCCCATTATGTGCCACTCACCTGCAAACGAAGCCGCAATGTCCCCGCTGGTGGCTGCATTCATCTTCGCACCTCTTCCTTCCGGGGCCATGGACTCCGGCTCTGTGATTGGCCGGAGTCACGTGACGACACTCCCACACATGTGTGCAGGAGCCGACGGTCACGGCACGGGCCTTGTAGAAACGGCATGATCGTGCCCTTTCTTTAGTGTGCATGCGCCGATGATGTTGGTGCAAGCATATATGGTAAATATCTACTAAACCTGCACGGTTTAGGACATATTTCCAGTACCTACAGGTAAGCCTTATTATAGTGGGTTTACAACCACTTTAAAGTAGACCCAAACCCAATGACTAAAATCTAATACAAGAATGAACATGTTAACCCCAGCTCCTGGAGGTCCTTTAACCATTTCCCAACGGCCACACACAGATACTCTCCAGTTTTCGTTAATCAACCCCATAGAGCTTTAGCTAATGTCACCCGATATGTGTACTCTCTTCTATCTTGGGTCTGGAGTCATGCAATGCAGAATTGCTGCAATCGTGCAACAAACTTGTGAAGTCTGGCAAGTCTAGCAATAGCTTAGCAAGTCATTTTCAAACTTGCAGCTCAATTGCTTGCTATCTGGGTTCATGACCAGGCCATTTTTTGCAATACAGTACTGCGTTACTTTAACGGACTGTGATATTGCGGCAGACAAATCGGACATTTAACTGACACTTTTTGGGGACCAATGACAGTAATACTAAAAAATATGCACTGCCAGAGAACTCGGCAGCCTTGCTACTTAGCCTGGATGCCGAAAAGGCCTTTGACCGCTTAGGGTGGCCCTTTCTGTTCGCCACGCTACGCCATATAGGGTTTCGGGGGCCCTTCTTGCGGGCGATTAGACACCTCTACACTAACCAATCCTCCCAGGTCAGGACCCTCTTTGCCCATTCCCCCTCTTTCTCAGTGGCTAATGGTACTAGACAGGGGTGCCCACTCTCACCCCTGCTCTTTGCACTTTGTGTTGAACCCCTAGCTGCCTAAATTTGCAGCAACCCTGATATACGGGGCATTTCAGTCAGGGGTAAAGAGTTTAAAATCTCCCTCTTTGCCGACGACATTATCCTCACACTGACCCAACCCCATATATCTCTTCTGAACTTGCACGCAGAACTAGACTACTATGGAGCCCTCTCGGGATATAAAATAAACACATCCAAATCAAAGGCCTTGCCTATTAATATTCCTGAAGCTGAGATCACACATTTAAAAACCAATTTCTCTTACAGCTGGAAGACGGCCACCCTGAAGTACCTAGGGACCCACATCACACCAAAATTCAACACCCTATATCTAGAAAATTCCCCCCGACCCACTGTTCAATCAGATCTTTACTCCTCCAATGGAAAAAACACCACATCTCCCTCTTAGGGCGGATTGCCTCAGTTAAAATGCCGATTCTCCCGAAGCTTTTATATCTATTCCAAACACTACCCATACCCATACCCTACAAACAAAAAACTTCAATCCGACCTATTGCAATACACCTGGAACTACAAAAGACATAGAATACCTAGGTCGGTTCTAATGGCAGCATGCAGTGACGGAGGCCTCGCATTTCCCAACCTCATTAAATACTATCAGGCAGCCCAACTACGAGCAGTTGCCTCATGGTTCACTCAAAGGTCCTACAACAAATGGACAGAAATTGAAAAAATATGGCTAGCCCCGACCCACCCGAATGGCTTACTCTGGAGTGCAAATGCAGAGGTAGCCACCGAACGCCTGCTGGGCTCTATGGCCCAACTTAGGCGGCTGTGGCGCAAACTGTCAAAGCCCAATGGGTTGTCGTCTGAGATCATTTGTCTGTAACCCCAAGGTGCCGGATTTCCTCACCCATCAAATATCATACCCATGGACATCACGGGACCTGTTTCACTATGGGCACATAGTGGACCCCAGATCACGCAAATTGCTACCCTTTGCCTTCAGACTAAATCGATCTACCACATCATATGTTTTATGGGTATCTGCAAATCAGACATTACGCACTTACTATTGCCCCAGACCTGCAATTCGGCCCCCATCCCCTTTTGAAAATCTAATCCTGGCAGGTCATGCTCAAAAGGGCCTAATATCATATATGTATAAAATACTGAATGCCTGCCCCCCAGACAAAAAAGGAAAACACTCCTACATGACTAGATGGGAGAAAGCCCTCAATGAGGAAATTCCCCTAGAACAGTGGTGGGTGATATGGTCCCAAGCGGCAAAGAGTTCAATCTGTACACTATATAAAGAAAACACGTACAAAATCCTCTTAATTCTGGTACATGACCCCAGATGTACTCCATGCTATTTATCCTACTAGTTCCGATAGGTGCTGGAGATGTCAGGGGGCGAAAGGCACTTTCCTCCATATTTATTGGAACTGCCCACTAATCACCCCTTTTTGGACCACGGTCTAACAACCACTAGTCCGCCTACTGTAGCTACCGGTCCCGGTGACCCCCAAATATTTCCTACTAGGCCTGTCACCTCTTAAGATCCCCACACCTTATAAAAAACTAGTACATCATGTCCTCACAGTAGCACGCTGTCTTATAGCCCTAAACTGGAAACGCCGCACCCCCCCCCCCCTTCCTTAGAGGCCCTTTTCTCCAGAAATAAGGATGTGGAATTGATGTAGAAATTGACAGCTAGGATTCAAGACAGACTGGAGGTTCATAATAAGGCCTGGGAGTTGTGGCACCTTCGGGAGGACCCCCCCCAAACAGGTAAAAAAATAAATAAAAATAAAGTCTACATCGATTACTTTTTTCCCCCCTTTTCCCTTCCCTCCTTTCATATAGAGTATTCTTGTGACTCTTACAGCTATATATAAGATGTTACAGTTTATTAAACGAAACTGCGATGCATGTTTGACAAAACGGTAATGCTAGATAAATACTTGCAGCAGTCCCTAAGCCTAGCATTAGTACTCATGTGTGAATACTTGAAAGTATTGTTGCACAATACGATATGTACCTTTTGAACTTATGTACCTTTTTATTTTGTATCGCACCCACAAACTTTAATAAAAACGTTATTTGAAGAAGAAAAAAAAATATGCACTTTCACTGTACTAATGACACTGGCAGGGGTTTAACATCAGGATTGATCAAAGGGATAACTGTGTGCCTAAGTTGTGCTTACTTACTGTGGTGGAGGTGCCTTGTCTAAAGAAAGGCAAAGATCTGTGTTCCTGCTTTGCAGAAACACAGGATCAATACTTTCCCTTCTGACAGAACAACAGTCTGCCTTGTTTACATAGGCAGATTGTCGTTCTGCCTATGTCCTGTGTAATCCATGGGTGCCGGCAGACATCGAGGGATCGCAGTGGGAGCGGGTCACTGGCGGTGCTCCCCAGACCCGGAAATGTCAGATCACATACTCGGTACGTGATCTAACACTTCCGGGAAATCACTGGGTACGTGATCTGGCGCAGAGTGGCCGTTCTGTAACAGTATGTCTATGGTAGGTGGTCGTAAAGTGGGTAAGGGAAGGGCTAAAGGATGAATCTTCAGTTCACCAATGTTTACTCTGAGTGCACCGTCTGTGTCCGGGCCTTACACCTCTTTCCTCTTGGCCATTGATATTTGCGGAAAGAGAGACATATGACTTCCACAGAAAGGGCTGCGGTGTCATTGGCATTCATTGGGAATTGTGTTCACCTTCGTGCTGTGATTGAGGTAAAATGGTGCCAGCCAATAGGGTAATTGCTATGTCTATGAGCACAGACTGGAGCAGAGTTTTTGTTCACGGTTTATGCATTGATGAGATGTTTATATGCTGAATAGTTCATATCTGGCAGCATTTCTGATAAACATTGGCAAGAGAAAGGGTTGATCTAATGTTACACAATAAGTGTTATTGAGGAGGGTGGCACAGGCCCAAGGACTGGGCCAACTCAGCACTGCAAGAACTGGAGGGTTAGAAAAGATGCTTTATAGAGAACAACTTTAACTTCAAAACAGTTGCTCATTAAATGCCTACCCACCCCTATAAGTGGCAGCCACCTACCAAAACCTTTATTTCCTCACTGTTCGGCCCTGCCTGGCACCACACATTCTTTACAGAAGTCCTAGCTGCATTCACCTTTTACCGCTCATGAGCACCACTCACTCTGTTCCAGCCTGTCTCTACCTTTTCAACAGAGGAACCCTTGAAATAAGTTTCCGCTCTCAGGGAACCCCTGTTAAAATCTACTATAGTCAACATCTCATGATAGATTAGAGTGATGGTCAGTGGGGAGAGTGCTCCATAGAGCTGGGGTCCTTGGGAAGAAGTGGTAACTTATCTGAAAGGCAGAAATTGCTCAAGGAACCCCCAGCAACCTCTGCAGGAACCTTGGGGTTCCATGGAACCTTGGTTGAGAAACCCTGCTCTTATTCATTCCTATGACTGGTCCATATTCATAGAAGCCCCCAGCCATCCACTGAAGTAGTTTTCTACCACCTAAAGGGACTGGGCACTGTGCATATGCAGTAGGAGCTCAATGTGGCCACAACTTCTTTCTGCAAATGTTGCCTAGAGGCAGGCAGTGAAGAACTGGGGAGTTGGGGTTGAAGGTAAGTATTTTGGTAGATGACTGCAACTCATGGGATGGAGGGGAAGCTTTAAAGCCAAACTCAGTGATGTTGTACTTTAATGGGCATCTTTACTTAGGGTCCTCTTCAATAGTCCTTTAAAGAGGAGCTACACCCAAAAGGGGAAGGTACGCTTGTTTGCACCCTCCCCCCCTTCACTGCCACATTTGGCACTCTTTGGGGGGAAGGGAGGGAGTGGGTACCTGGTTTTGACAGGTACCCGCTCCCACTTTTGGGACAGATCGCTGCAGCAATCTACGACGATGTCCAGCCCCTCCTCCTTTACCCCATGGCCTTCTGAGACATAGAGGTTCCAGACAACTGTGAGACCAGCAGAAAGGGCAGGATGTAGCACAGTAGGAAACCGGCTGGAAGAGTTCACTGCCGGTTTCCCTTACCTAAGATGCTTGGCGCCTTATATTCAAATTTTTTGGGGGGGAATTGGAGCTCCTCTTTGGAACGGTGTAAAGATCTCATGGAAATTGTTGGCTGATCCACTGATGTCTAGAAAGTGTTAAAGAGTTTTTTTGGCCGATGCCTTTCCTGACCTTGGTAACCTCTAGCTGACTTCCCTATTAGTTATAATTTCTCAGCGAAGACAAAACCAAGGCAGTTAGAAAGAAAGGAGAGAAGACAAGGAAACAGCATACAACACCATGAGAAGGTGCTGACTCAGAAGTGCTATCATAACATTGAAGTGGAACTTTAGTCAGAAAATGAAGTCCTGCTAGATCACTTCAGTCTAAAACATTAAAAATAGGGGTTCATTCACTAAAGACAAATAGACGGTACACTTTGCAAACCGTAGTTGCACTCTGCAAGAGCAGTTGCTGCAGAGCTTAGTAAATGAGCAGAAGCTCTGCTGACCTCCACCATTCAATCATGTGCAAGCAAAAATGTTTTTTTTTTTAAATTCCTTAGCATGTGATTGGGTATTCTTTGCAAAGTGAAGCTTTATCTCATTTACTAAGCTCTGGAGTAACTGCACCTGCGGCGTGCAACTGCAATATGCAAAGTGCAGTATATCTGCCTTTAGTAAATCAACCCCATTGTCTCACATGGCTCTGCACATGCTCAGTTTCTCTCTATATTTTGGCACTATGACATAAATCAGAGCCACTAGAGGCAAATCCGCTGACAGCAGATTTACTGCTGCTCGGGGGCTCTGGGCTTCAGCATAATGGCAGTCTCCAGCAAGAAGAAACAGAAGCAATGCTGGAGGCAACTTACAGCACACACTTATTTTGGTAGAATAATTATTAATGTGAAATGTATGTTCCTTGCTAAAGAACATTATTTTTTATCAAGTTGTTATGGGTAAAGTTCCACTTTAAAGAACCCCAAAGACAGCCAAGGCATACATGAGAATATTGGGGCATATAGCGTAAAATACGCTGTATGCAAGACCTGTGCATCCCGGGTGCCAAAAAACAGTCATATTTTAAAGTGGAGTTCCACCCAAAAATGGAACTACCACTTTTTGGATACCTCCCCCCCTCCGGTGTCACGTTTGGCACCTTTCAGGGGGGAGAAGGGAGCAGATACCTGTGCTCCCACTTCCTGGCATAGATCACCGCGGAGCTTGCGGTGACCTACGCCACTTTTGGCGCCTACGCTCTCCTCCACCGCTGTGTTCTGTGAGACACAGAATACAGCAGGAACCAGAGAGGACGCGCAGTGCGACTCGCGCATGGCTTCACTTCCTTATTCCCTTACTGAGGATGGCGGCGGCAGCAGCCGAGAGCCGAAGGACGGATCGGCTTCGGCTGCCGACATCGCGGGCTCTCTGGACAGGTAAGTGTCCATATATTAAAAGTCAGCTGCTGCAGTATTTGTAGCTGCTGGCTTTTAATATTCTTTTTCAGCGAACCTCCACTTTAAGTTATATGCCCCAAGACACCCATGTGCATGAGCTCTAAACCTCAGTCATGGGTGATGGGCTCTTCCACCCATCACAAATGGTCACATGAATGTTTTCATTTTATTAACTTCACGTACAATGAAATTTGGTCACTTTTTGGTCACTTTGGGATAGCAAAAAACGATGTGGTGAGGTTATACCTTTTATTTATTTTTCTTTTCAAAGACATTTTATTATTTTTTCTGAATATTTTCTTTACGAAAACAAACAAATAAATTACACATTAAAAAAAAAGGGAATCCAAAATTTAATAATATCAGTTGTCCTGGTCTTTTCCTGATTCCCTCTCTCCATTATCTATCACTAAACCAACTCTGACCACTAAGGTCTTTTATGCTTCATTCATTGTTAATTTTTTTTATTCCACCACTCTCTCTTAGTATATACAGGTAAAAGCCAGTAAATTAGAATATTTTGAAAAACTTGATTTATTTCAGTAATTGCATTCAAAAGGTGTAACTTGTACATTATATTTATTCATTGCACACAGACTGATGCATTCAAATGTTTATTTCATTTAATTTTGATGATTTGAAGTGGCAACAAATGAAAATCCAAAATTCCGTGTGTCACAAAATTAGAATATTACTTAAGGCTAATACAAAAAAGGGATTTTTTAGAAATATTGGCCAACTGAAAAGTATGAAAATCAAAAATATGAGCATGTACAATACTCAATACTTGGTTGGAGCTCCTTTTGCCTCAATTACTGCATTAATGCGGCGTGGCATGGAGTCGATGAGTTTCTGGCACTGCTCAGGTGTTATGAGAGCCCAGGTTGCTCTAATAGTGGCCTTCAACTCTTCTGCGTTGTTGGGTCTGGCATTCTGCATCTTCCTTTTCACAATACCCCACAGATTTTCTATGGGGCTAAGGTCAGGGGAGTTGGCTGGCCAATTTAGAACAGAAATACCATGGTCCGTAAACCAGGCACGGGTAGATTTTGCGCTGTGTGCAGGCGCCAAGTCCTGTTGGAACCTGAAATCTCCATCTCCATAGAGCAGGTCAGCAGCAGGAAGCATGAAGTGCTCTAAAACTTGCTGGTAGACGGCTGCGTTGACCCTGGATCTCAGGAAACAGAGTGGACCGACACCAGCAGATGACATGGCACCCCAAACCATCACTGATGGTGGAAACTTTACACTAGACTTCAGGCAACGTGGATCCTGTGCCTCTCCTGTCTTCCTCCAGACTCTGGGACCTCGATTTCCAAAGGAAATGCAAAATTTGCTTTCGTCAGAAAACATGACTTTGGACCACTCAGCAGCAGTCCAGCTCTTTTTTTCCTTAGCCCAGGTGAGACGGTTTTCGCGCTGTTTCTTGGTCAACAGTGGCTTGACACGAGGTATGCGGCAGTTGAAACCCATGTCTTTCAAGCGTCTCTTGGTGGTGGATCTTGAAGCACTGACTCCAGCAGCTGTCCACTCCTTGTGAATCTCCCCCACATTTTTGAAGGGGTTTTTTTTCACAATCTTGACTAGGGCGCGGTGATCCCTATCGCTTGTACACTTTTTCTGACCACAGTTTTTCCTTCCCTTTGCCTCTCTATTAATGTGTTTGGACACAGAGCTCTGAGAACAGCCAGCCTCTTCAGCAATAACCTTTTGTGTCTTTCCCTCCTTGTGCAATGTGTCGATGGTCGCCTTTTGGACAGCTGTCAAATCTGAAGTCTTCCCCATGTTTGTGTAGGCTTCAGAACTGGACTGAGAGACCATTTAAAGCCCTTTGCAGGTGTTTTGAGTTAATCAGCTGATTAGTTTGTGGCACCAGGTGTCTTCAAAATTTAACCCTTACACAATATTCTAATTTTGTGACACACGGAATTTTGGATTTTCATTTGTTGCCACTTCAAATCATCAAAATTAAATGAAATAAACATTTGAATGCATCAGTCTGTGTGCAATGAATAAATATAATGTACAAGTTACACCTTTTGAATGCAATTACTGAAATAAATCAAGTTTTTCAAAATATTCTAATTTACTGGCTTTTACCTGTAAGCATTTTTCTCCAACAGATCGGAATCTAGAGTCTTAGATGTAAAATATAGCATTTAAAAACTGTAACAAGGGGAAAAATAAATAAATAAGATAAAAAGTAAAAATAATATATGGTCACCCCTCTTATTCTAGTTTTACAGCTTGTATTCACCCAATTAGGTGATAACATAGCTTTTTCCTGTGCTTTCAAGGATTTCTCTATATATAGAGCCCAATACTGATTCATTTACTTTGACTTTTGCTAAACCCCCCCAATCACCTATTGTAATTGATAGATTTTCTAAGTATAACAAGTTCTTTATATCTCTCTGTACCCTTTCCAAAGTTGGGGGAAATGGGTTGAGCCATTCTCTAATGCCGCATACACACGAGCGGACTTTACGGCAGACTTTGCCCAGCGGACTTTTCGACGGACTTTCCGAATGAACGGACTTGCCTACACACGATCCACCAAAGTCTGTTGAATTCGTACGTGATGACGTACGACTGGACTAAAACAAGGAAGTTCATAGCCAGTAGCCAATAGCTGCCCTAGCGTCGGTTTTTGTCCGTCGAACTAGCATACAGACGGCGGACTTTTCGACCGGACTCGATTTCGACGGATTGATTTAAAACATGTTTCAAATCTAAGTCCGTCCAACTTTTGAGAAAACAAAGTCCGCTGGAGCCCACACACGATCGAATTGTCTGACGAAATCCAGTCCGCCGGGCAAAGTCTGCCGTAAAGTCCGCTCGTGTGTACGCGGCATTAGTATGCACCTTCTAATAGGGCGTACACACGGTCGGACTTTGTTCGGACATTCCGACAACAAAATCCTAGGATTTTTTCCGACGGAAGTTGGCTCAAACTTGTCTTGCATACACACGGTCACACAAAGTTGTCGGAAAATCCGATCGTTCTAAACGCGGTGACGTGAAACACGTACGTCGGGACTATAAACGGGGCAGTAGCCAATAGCTTTCATCTCTTTATTTATTCTGAGCATGCGTGGCACTTTGTCCGTCGGATTTGTGTACACACGATCGGAATTTCCGACAACGGATTTCGTTGTCGGAAAATTTTATAGCCTGCTCTCAAACTTTGTATGTCGGAAAATCCGATGGAAAATGTGTGATGGAGCCCACACACGGTCGGAATTTCCGACAACAAGGTCCTATCACACATTTTCCGTCGGAAAATCCGGTCGTGTGTACGGGGCATTACTGTTATTAGGACCCATCCTGTATTACATTTTTCTGACTGTCCACTTGGCGCTGTTTCCCAGTAGCTAAACAAAACTAGCATTGGATCTTCCGGAATGCTGTAACCACAGATCTTAGATGCATAGCTTAATATTTAATATTAACTGAGGGACAATACCAAAAATAGTGTGCTAATGTGGCCTTATTTTCTCCACACTTTGGACAACTATGGTTGATTCCTGTCTGCGGGTCATAACCTTGAATTGGTATATATGCTTGATGCATAATCTTAAATTGTGTCTGTCGCCATACTTAGTTTATTATAATTATACCTTATATTTAAGGAAACTCCATCACCAACTGCTACGCTGACAAGTAAACACAGGCAAGGTGTCTGTATTAGGTGTACTTAACAGATCCCCTACCTGCTAAAAAAAAATTCTCTCCTAACCAAAGATCTCAGCTCTGAAATTCAACTACAAAATCAACACTTGCAGGAATATTGAGCTGAGATACTATCAAGGCAGCCAACAGTTCCTGTTTTTTACATACATTTTCCATAAAACTGATCTCTGCTTTTTTTTAGATATTGGAAAGTCACTTTTAATTAGGCTTCCCCTTCCCCTGTAGAGTGCTTGGAACTCGTTGGACCTTGCTGTAATTCAGGCACACCACTGCTGTTTGGTTGATTTTTTTCTGTTTCAATTATTTTTATTGAAAGTTTTGTATTTTTGTATTTTATATAAAATAAAAATTAACATTAGAAAGGAGAGTGGCAAACAATCCTTGTCACTCTCTGCTTGTTCAACAATATAACTACTTAAGCCATACATAGGAAGGGAGGTGGTGGTGGGGGGGTACTAAATGTTTTAGGAGCATCTAAAAAGATATTCTAATGTTGGTATCTTCTATAGTCGCATACCAATAACAAAGGAACAAACATTTAAAAGGTGCTTGTATATTAGAGACCTGTAAAGCCGAGAGCCTTCTCAGGGTCAGATCCACAGGTCTGTGTAAGGCACATTTCTTGGTCCTAAGGCTTTAAACAACAATAATACAAAGCCTTTATGAGATGTTCTTCAGAAATAAAATACATTGGACTTGCGTTAGAGAAAATCAATTACTTTCTCCACTATCCCAACCCAATGAGGACATCGGTATCGGTCACAGGACATCGGTCACAGGTATCTCTCAACAGGACTGGCATAACAAAGAGGAAAAAGGAAGAAAAGAAGACAGAGATAAGACAATGTAGAGAAGAAGTAGGAAGAAGAGAAAATAGAGGGTCCATCTGGGTGTCTGCCGCCTACCACTTCTGGAATCAGTACCTCGTGTCTGTAACCTGCAAATAGGTAAGCCAGGGAGACCATATTTTGTCGAAAAGGGGTTCTTTGTCTAGTAAGACGCTAACCATTTTTTCGTTTAACATTATCCATGTAAGTTTACGCTTCATTAAGGTTATATCTATAACTGGGCTTTTCCAAGCAGTCTCAATAGCAATTTTGGCCTCCAAAAACATGAAGTATATTAAAAGTCTGAGTGTGTCTCGGGACATTTTCGAATGGTTTATTCAGTAGAGAAATACTTGCATCCTTGGTAATATTGACCGTCGTTACTGAAAGAATATAAGAATGTACCCTCATCCAAAAGAAGCGCACCTTAGGGAAGGTTCACCATATATGAAGGAACATCCCTATCTGGCCACATGCCCTGAAGCAAGAGGCTGACGAGTCCGGATACATTTTCGAGAGGCGCTCCAGGACCAAGTACCATCTGGCATGTACCTCATGTACCTCATAACTAGCCTCAATCAGAGCAACATTTTGGTTGTTTTTTATTTTTAAAGTAATGTTAAAGTGGAGTTCCACCCAAAAGTGGAACTTCCACTCATCAGATTCCTCCCCCCCTCCGGTGACACAGTTGGCACCTTTCAGGGGGGAGGGGGGTACAGATACCTGTATATTACAGGTATCTGTACCCACTTCCGGCATAGATAGCTGCAGAATCTGCGGTTATTTACGCCACTTCCTGCTCCCTCCCCGCTGCCTGCTGGGAAACACACGGGTCCCAGAGGCAGCAGGGAGCATCCTTATTGCGCGGCGCGACTCGCGCATGCGCAGTAGGGAACCGGGAAGTGAAGCCGCATGGCTTAACTTCCTGATTCCCTTACCGAAGATGGAGGCGGCAGCACCCGAGGACGGAGAGACGCTTCGGCCTCGGGTGCTGACATCGCGGGCGCCCTGGACAGGTAAGTGTCCATGTTTTAAAAGTCAGCAGCTGCAGTATTTGTAGCTGCTGACTTTTAAAAAAAAATTTTTCGGCGGCGCCCCGCTTTAAGTACTTTCATTAAAATGACTGAGCTGCCTGATAGTGTACTTAGTGAGTTTTACCAGTCATCGATGCTATCCTGAATTGAATAACAATACTTAAATCCCTGAGTTTGGGTTTCCATTGTTATAGCAGCTGGTCAAGTTAACCTCTGGATTGTATAACGAGGGCAAGTGACATAATGCAGTCTAAAAATATACTGTGTGTCTTTCTGTACGACTGAGACAAAACATGAAACCCAACAAGAGACATTTTTACCTTTACATACACATTAAGCCCGAAGTGCATAGGCTGTATTCCTTGTATGTGTCTTAAGGTTTCATATTTAATTTTAAAGGTACCCTTGACCTTTAATGAAATAAAGTTGCATCCAGATCTCTTAGCAGTGGCGTGGCGCTTAAATTTCAACCCTTCATATTTAATTTTCGCTATAAATTTGAGTCCCACCCCATACATTTAAATAACAATACATATAACTATGCATTGTGGGTCATCCATGCACTCTGGTTCTTCTTTCTTAAAATTCCACATAAAACTTTTAAGGGGAAGGGGTAGGGCCTTTATTTAGGTTTTATTGCTGTGTGTAAGAGTAATTTCTCTTCACTTCCTATATGTGCAGGAAATTATAAGAAATGTCTTCAAAGGGAGCACACAAAATAGATGTTTAATTACCAATTCTTACCATAATTTTCCCTTCCTGACTATCTCCATAGCATCACACACAGGTTGCCTTCTGCTCAACCCCTCCAGGACAATACCCATAAATTGGAGTCCCAACCTATCAGAGACGTTACGTAACTAGACGTTCCTAATCTGGGTGAGCTTGTGTGATGCCATGGAGATAGTCAGGAAAGGAAAATTACGGTAAGTACTGGTAATCAATTTTCTATTTTACTGGCAACTCCATGGCATCACACACATGAAATAACCACCAGAAACTGGGTGGAAAACAAGCAAGAATTTTTCAATCTTTCAGAGGAGCAATAGACAATACTTTCAGTCCAACATCACAGTAGTGGGTGTGTCACAAACTCTTAAAGCGGAACTAAACCCTCCTATCCTTTTCAGCCAAAGAGGTTGTCATCTTAGCCTCTGTTCGACCTCCAACTACTGTGGTGCTGAACATGTGTTCAGTTATAACACCAACTATTTGATAGCTTGACAGTTTGATTAAAAGCACAAGTAAATCTGACAGTTGGGATTCCTGGCATGCTGGGAATGTAACTGTTCTTTGAAAGTGTTAAATCCGTAGGTTTAGTTTCACTTTAATCTTTTTTAGAAGCAGCAGGCAATACTTTTTTTGTCAAAAATTCAGCAAGGGTAAATGTGGCCAAGTGTACACAGTAGTGAGACTGGAACGTGTTTGGTGAAAACCATGTTGCCGCCTTGCCAATAGTCTCGACTGATACCATCTGTGATTCCCACCATCTACATAAGATCCATGTGCAAGTAAGAACAAGCCAGTTACACCTCTGGAATCAGCCAATGCTCAGGAAAATCTATTTCCAAATCTATATATACCCTAGATTTACAGAGCTATGTAGAAAGTGTTTGTCCTGGTGACAAGAGGATAAAAAAGGAATGCCCCAATGAAGTGAGACTAAGATTTATAGCCAAAATTAAATATGATTCATCGAGACACATACAAAGAGTACAGCTTATCCACTATGAGCTTAACGTGTATAAAGGCAAAACTTGGAAACATAGAAAAGTGATGGCAGAAAAAAAAAGTGGTCCATCAAGTCTGGCCATTTTTTTTTTTTTAATTCCTACATTGTCAGGGCTGGGCTCAGCCCTTCCTTCTCAGAGCAGGGCGCTCAGCTGTCGGTTAATTTCCAGCTCTAAATCTTACCACAGTGACTCACCTGTTGATGATATCCTGTTCGTCAGTCCTGCTGGTTACTTAAGCTGTTCAGTTCAGATCATCTCTGCCTTCGCTTGGTCAACACATCCAGAGACTCTCTCCTGTGTACCTGTTGAAGACTCGCTTGGCTAACGTCCCTTCTGGTTCCTGATCCTGCTTGCTGTTCCACTACGTTGATTCTCCGGTTTCCTGATATCCTGGCCTGTCCTTAAGCACGCTGATCTCTGGCTTCCTGACGTCCTGGCTTGCCTGACTATCTGTTCCGGTTACCGAACTGGCTATGATTTGACTACGTTGCTCTGTTTAACTTTTACTATAATTATTGTTAAACAACTGTGATTTTAACTGCAATTCTGCCTTGGTCTGATTGATTGATTTCGACATACATGTATATTTTTTTTTCAGTTTTGTTAGTTGTTTTTTGTTAACTTTCTTGTCTGAGTAGATATCTGTGTTTGTCTCAAGCATGTTTGAAGCCACTTACTGTTGACTGATTCACTACCTCTGCTGGAAGTTTATTCCAAACATCAACTACCCTTTCAATAAAATAATGCTTTCTAAGATTAGTTTTGAACCTTCCTCCAGTTAGTTTGGGGTCATGACCCCGCGTTCTTGATTTTGGTTTCATATTGAAAAAACTGCCCTCCTGAACCCTATTGACTACCTTGATGTATTTAAAGGTTTCAGGCATGTCTCCCCTTTTAATAACCACAAAGTGTTGACTGCGCTAACCCCTGTTTTGTATTCCCAAATACACCACTTATGTTATACCATTGAGTGAATAATAATTCAATTATCTTATGTGCGATATACTAGTGCCTATGTCGCATATATACAATCATCAAATCATTAGATAATATGCAAAAATGTCAAATCAATATTACTGGTGAATCAAAACAATAAATAAAAATGCATTAATTAATAATAAATCGATAAGTGTCCAGTGTTGTTGCTGGTTTAAATGTGCCAGCTAATTATTCAATCTCAGTAAAATTTCTCCTCTGTGATTAAACTATTCCTGTGCACTTTTGGCCCACATCCGTGATTTCGTGTGACTAATCCACCAATTCACTGACAACACCACCACCATATGGATTGGCCACTCACCAGATATTGGTAAAAACACGCCTTTGGTTCATCCAGAGGGATAACCACTCTGCTCAGGATGTTGATCTAGACTACTCCCAATGAAATAGATACAAGAGGTATCCATCCTCATAAAAAATGAACAGTAATCATTGCGCAGTATGTAAGTACCGTTTATTTTTAAAAAGTTAAAAAAGAGACTTAAAACTCACATTTCCCTGTGCCAGCATTTTGGATGGGTAAAGGTATCGCCGTATGTCCCCGTGTATCTCCTATGCCGGCATGCGTCTCAAGCCTCACTATCGCCCGGCAGGAAGTGACGTAGTAGTTTTCCCAGCAGCCTCTACGCGTTTCGCAAATACAATTGCGTCATCCCCTTTTTTCCTTTTTTTCTCTAGACTGTACATATTAAGTTCCTGAAGTCTCTCCTGATATGTTTTATCCCCCAGACAATTCACCATTTGTGTTACCCATCTCTGGACCTGCTCTATCTTAGCAATATCTTTTTGTAAGTGAGGTAAAACTTTGTGGTTTCAGTTTTGGATAGAGTAGGGAAAAGAACATTTTCATTGCTATCTGTGTTGCCCTCTCTACTTGTCCTTGGGGTCCTGATCACTGAGATAGGAAAATGGGGGAAATCCAAAATCTTATGCCGCGTACACACGGTCGGACTTTTCGGCTACAAAAGTCAGACAGCCCGTCCGACAGACTTTTGACGAACTTTTGGCGGACTTGCGGCGGACTTTCTAACGAACGGACTTGCCTTCATACGATCACACAAAAGTCAGACGGATTCGTACGTGATGACAGACACCAGACTAAAATAAGGAAGTTGATAGCCAGTAGCCAATAGCTGCCCTAGCGTGGGTTTTTGTCCATCGGACTAGCATACAGACGAGCGGATTTCTGGGTCCGCGGAGTTACGACGTAAAGATTTGAAGCATGTTTCAAATCTAAAGTCCGTCAGATTTGCGGCTGGAAAAGTCCGCTGAAAGTCCGGGGAAGCCCACACATGATCGGATTGTCCGCCGGATTTGGTCCGTCGGCGTCCGTCGGACTTTTGTAGACGAAAAAGTCAGACCATGTGTACGCGGCATTAGAGTTGTCACCACAGCAAAATGTGAAGATACAGTAAGTCATTCAATGGGGCCAAACTGGATTGGATTATGTATTTTTGTATAAGATAGCAATTCCTCTTGCTTCGGGTTGATTTCCTCTCATTTCTTGTTGTGTCTTCAGGACAGGAAGTGAAGGAAAATCTCCGCAGCAGGAAAAAGACAGCAAAAAATTACCCAGTGGAGGTTTTTAACCCTTCTATACCCAATCCAAAACAAACAAAAAAAAATTGTGTCTTTACAGAGACAGTCTTAGGGCTCATTCACACCACACAGTACATGTTGTGCATTGATTGATAAAAAAATTCCCACCCAACTTGGGTGTTCCATTGATCGCAGTACCCCTTGTGACTTTGTATATATTTCCGAGCTGTGACATTCAAGTGACGCACATTCTAATATTCCAGCTAGGGTTGATTCTGTTCAGCCTTCCCCGCCTCATCTTTATCTTTTCCTCTCTCCCACAACATACATTAATGAGTTGAATTCCAAACCTACAACTACCGTTGTTTACAACATTGCCCGGAAATTCAGGACAGACGTAGTTGTTTTATCGGTATAATGTCCCCACATGCTTCCGCAGTAAGCCATAGCGATGAAACATGTATTTTCTTTAAACAAATAATGTTTGAAATTTCTATAAGACTTCTCCCTGGGGACTCTTTATTCCCAGCTTTATCTGCTGTTGGTGAAGAGGGTAAGGCAACCATCTTGGGTGAACTCAGTAAGATATCATACTAGGGCCAATTAACCTACAGGTATGGGAGGAAACCCAAGCAAACACAGGGAGATGTGCAGATAGTGTCCTGACCAGGACTCATATCGAGGATCCCAGTGCAGTAAGGCAGAATAGCTAACTACTAAGCTACTGTGCTGCCTGGATGAGAAGGAAGAAGTCATCTCGTTGACCAATGAAGGCCTCTCTTTGATCTTTCCAGATTGCTGTAGGGGAACGAAACACCAAAGGTGATTGGCTGCTATTGGTAATAAAAACAGACAATCCCTCTGACGCATTCAAGCCCAACTTCAGCCAAAATTACATTTTTAGTTCTTGATAGAGCGGGTAAGAATCAGGATGTGTGTCAAGTTTTTATTGTTGGGTGAATCTGGTATTGAGTCACCACACGGTGATATTTAAGTTTATTCCAGTGACAGACTGAGTATGAAGCCAACATGTTTTGGTAGCTGTAACTCTGCCCCCTTCATCAGGTCTTAGGATGTCAGGACCTGAATCACCTGCTGGTGGCACTGTGGTACCCTGGGTGGAAAGTTGTAGTTCCAGTGTCCACCAGCGGGTGTCTCCCAGCAGCCAACAGGTTGTAATAATCAGTCTCCACCTGATGCTGGCTGCTGGGAAGGTACTTTAGCCCAGGTTCACACTGACTGTGGGTTTGAAATTGTGCGAGTTCAGCTGAACTTGCACTTTTTCAAACCGGCAATGCAGTCCGACTTGGGGGGGGGGGGGGGGGCATTTGACAGACATCTGTGTGGGTTCCTCCACAGGTGTCTAATTAAATTGCCCCCAAAGTCGCCAAAAGTAGTACAGGAACTACTTTTGAGAATCGGTGCGCGCAAAGTCGGCATCGTACCGATTCGGACGGTGCTATTGCCGGCAGTAGCCGCCGATTTGACATGTCAAATCACATGCCAAATCAGCCCAATGTGAACGTGGGCTAAGTCTCTCATCTACTAGTTCACCTTGTGTCAGTGTTTTGATTTGCTTACTGTGCTAAATCTGATGCTGTTGCCATTTATCCTGCTCCTGATCCTGCTCTTACTCTAGCATGTATCTTGTACCCTGCGCCCCGCTGCCTTACATCTGCTCCCCTTGTTCCAATAAAATTGTGCATGTGGACACAATAATCAATATATAGTTGGGTTTTTTTTAAAGAGACAATCTTTTTATTTTTTAATTGTTTTTGTTCTGTTTTTTAGTATTCTCTGTGTCAACACCGGGGAGCTTTTTCATTACTTCCTGTCTCGGTGACACCAGGGTGCCAAGGATGTACTTACTATTAGGCATAACTATCGGGCCTGCTCCTATAGTCAAAGGAACAGCTTGAAATCAGGCAGATGGCAATCTGGTAAACACATAACACAGGCAGAAGATCAGGGCAGGTGGCAGAGGAATGTGAAAGAGCCTACATGTGAAAGTGTGAAAAACATATGTGAAATTACTTTCATACCTTATAATAATAACTGAAAATAGGTAATCATCAAATCGGATAATGTACACATTAACGCGCATAATGTGCCATTTGTGTGCATTATAGTGTGTGCTCAACCATGTGAAAGGGGCACACTGAGCTGTCTGTGATGGAAGACTGGGGGGATCGATGTTGCTGTGCAGGAGGCCAAATACTTACAATTGCTCATGTACTTACACTGGATTTGCTCCTGCATCACTGACGTATCCCTAATATGTGCAGTGCATGCATTGTGCATGGGCCCCAGGAGCGAGGGGGCCCACTGTGCACTCACTGCATGCATTAGGTCCCTTTCACACTAGCCGACCAATCGGGTCCGCTTGTCCGTTTTTCAGGCGGACCTGATCGGAGCACCCATTGTTCTCTATGGAGCGGCGGATTCAGCGGACATGTTTCCCCTAACACCCGCCGACATCCAATCCGTTCCGCTAAAAACATACGGATGGGGATCTGTTTCCCATCATCTGCCCGCTTAGTGGGGATCAGCGGAGAGATCCCCTGCTCAGCAGGCTGATCCGCTTAAAGGATTCCGCTCTGTCTGAAAGGGGCCTTGGTGATTTTTATCTGGGGAGTCCTTCCCTGCTTAGGCAACCTCAGGGCACCACCCATCCATTCTGCTCGTCAGTATTCTACAAAGTGGCCATGAAACAGTGAGGATGCCTAAATTAGTCAAATGACTTGGCCCATTCCAGCATCCCTCTAACTCAGTGGCTGTCAACTTATGAGCTAGAGAGGGCCTCAAATGCAGCCTCCGACATCCCCAAAGAACCGCAAATAATGATCAATATATGTAATGCCTGAGAGGACAGTCAGAAACTGCAGACCTAATAAAGGAAATAAGGGTCAGAGAGTGTGGACATCATACATTTTTGGCTGAGGACAATATGAAATTGGGAACATGTTACATGAGCCTAGTAGAGATCAATACCATTACCATTACCTTAATCAATATTCCCACTACAGACTGCTGAGGTCTGAGGGCCACACATCATATACCAAAGGGGCCGTATGCGGCCCCCAAGCCACAGGTTGGGCACCAGGGCTTTAACTCCACTCTAGATCCTGTCAAGCAGTGAAGGGCTGGCTGTGATGGCGGCTCTCTTTTATTGGTTCCTGCTCTATTCTGGTGATGTGATATGAATAACTTCATTCCGTGATTGGGTAAAAGTAGAACTTGTAATACTGGGGAAGACTCTGCAGCTGCCATACCTACTGCATGCTTCATTTTTATCTGGGCACAAGCCAAACTCCACTCTCCTGGGTCAGTAACCTGGTGATCTGAGAACACCTGCTTGTAATTTAGGAAAGGGATTCCTAAACACACCCACTGCAGGATCTTTGTTGTCTCCCACATACATTGTCCTCAATGCTGAGAAATACAGGCAGATACTTATCCATCATGCTATACCATCACAGAGGTGTGCAATTGGACTCACATTTATTCTGCAGCAGGACAATGACCCCAAACATACAGCCAAAGTCATTAAGAACTATCTTTAGTCTAAAGAAGAACAAGGAGTCCTGGAAGTGATGGTTTGGCCCCCACAGAGCCCTGATCCTAACATCATGGAATCTGTCAGAGATAATATGAAAAAGGATTGAGGTAGACTACATCCACAGAAGATCTGTGCTTAGTTCTCCAAGATGTTTGGAACAACCTACCTGCTGAGTTTCTTCAAAAACTGTGTGCAAGTGTACCATGAGAATTGATGATGTTTTGAAGGCAAAGGATGTTCACACCAAAAATGTATTTGATTTGGATTTCTCTTCTGTTCATTTACTTTCCATTGTGTTAATGGATAAAAATAAACTATTAAAACTTCTATTTCTTAAAGCATTGTTAATTTACAGCATTTTTTCACACCTGCCTTTGCACAGTACTATATTTCTATATATATATATATACACACACACACACAGTATCTCACAAAAGTGAGTACACCCCTCACATTTTTGTAAATATTTTATTATATCTTTTCATGTGACAACACCGAAGAAATTACACTTTGCTACAATGTAAAGTAGTGAGTGTACAGCTTGTATAACAGTGTAAATTTGCTGTCCCCTCAAAATAACTCAACACACAGCCATTAATGTCTAAACCGCTGGCAACAAAAGTGAGTACACCCCTAAGTGAAAATGTCCAAATTGGGCCCAATTAGCCATTTCCCCTCCCCGGTGTCATGTGACTCGTTAGTGTTACAAGGTCTCAGGTGTGAATGGGGAGCAGGTGTGTTAAATTTGGTGTTATCAATTTTGCTCTCTCCTACTGGTCAATGGAAGTTCAACATGGCACCTCATTGGAAAGAACTTTCTGAGGATCTGAAAAAAAGAATAGTTGCTCTACATAAAGATGGCCTAGGTTATAAGAAGATTGGCAAGACCCTGAAACTGAGCTGCAGCACGGTGGCCAAGACCATACAGCGGTTTAACAGGACAGGTTCTACTCAGAACAGACCTCGCCATGGTCGACCAAAGAAGTTGAGTGCATGTGCTCAGCGTCATATCCAGAGGTTGTCTTTGGGAAATAGACATATGAGTGCTGCCAGCATTGCTGCAGAGGTTGAAGGGGTGGGGGGGTCAGCCTGTCAGTGCTCAGACCATACGCCACACACTGCATCAAGTTGGTCTGCATGGCTGTCGTCCCAGAAGGAAGCCTCTTCTAAAGATGATGCAAAAGAAAGCCCGCAAACAGTTTGCTGAAGACAAGCAGACTAAGGACATGGATTACTGGAATCATGTCCTGTGGTCGGATGAGACCAAGATAAACTTATTTGGTTCAGATGGTGTCAAGCGTGTGTGGCGGCAACCAGGTGAGGAGTACAAAGACAAGTGTTGCCTACAGTCAAGCATGGTGGTGGGAGTGTCATGGTCTGGGGCTGCATGAGTGCTGCCGGCACTGAGGAGCTACAGTTCATTGAGGGAACCATGAATGCCAACATGTACTGTGACATACTGAAGCAGAGCATGATCCCCTCCCTTCGGAGACTGGGCCGCAGGGCAGTATTCAACATGATAACGACCCCAAACACACCCCCAAGACGACCACTGCCTTGCTAAAGAACCTGAGGTTAAAGGTGATGGATTGGCTAAGCATGTCTCCAGACCTAAACCATATTGAGCATCTGTGGGACATCCTCAAATGGAAGGTGGAGGAGCACAAGGTTCCTAACATCCACCAGCTCTGTGATGTCATCATGGAGGAGTGGAAGAACTCCAGTGCCAATCTGTGAAGCTCTGGTGAACTCCATGTCCAAGAGGCATAGAGAAAAGCACGGTGGTGAAAGAATATCCCAGAAAATCACAGCAATCAAGAATTATGTTTATAATAAGGACTTTTAAGTTGTGTTATATTGTGATAATTATTATAATTATGTACTATTCGCACAAGGTGGGGTATTAGAGTTATCATTATAGTAGCGCTGCACTATATATATATATATATATATATATATATAAATATATAGATATATATCTATATAGATATATAGAGATATCTATATAGATATATACCTATAGATAGATAGATAGATAGATAGATAGATAGATAGATAGATAGATAGATAGATAGATAGATAGATATAGATATAGATATATATCTATATATATATGGATATATATAGATATATATCTATATATATCTATATATATAGATATATCTATATCTATATATATAGATATAGATATATCTATATATATCCTAAAAATAAATAAAAATATTCTCTCCTGAAATAATCCCCGGTCCCAATAATGAAATTGTATGATCTAGATATCATCTCCATTCATTTTCCAAGCATGAAATACAAAGTTGTAAAAAAGTCACCATTGCATTAATTTGTGCCTTTGTCAACACTAATTAATCTTATCTTAATGGTATGCTAAAAATTTACACAATCTGTGTTTTTTACTACTGTGTGCGCATCGCAATGTAGCATGCAAAGGGGAATAAAGCTCCCCTAATGTAAAGTACACACGTTCACTTTGAGATATAACACTCCCCTATTTTACGTGACAGTCGCACTAATGTGTATGCATCATTTTAATCAGCAGACTTTGTTAAATTTGTCTGTAAATTACATAGCCGTTAGTTTGGGAAAAATTACAGGAAAATGTTTCTCTATTTTTTTATTATTATTTTTTTTTACAATTTATTCACAATAAAAAACAAGAAAATATATATATCAATATATATCCAAATTTGCTACAAAATGAAAACACTTGAAAAAAAAATAAAAAATGTTATTCTAGGGAGTTTAGGGAGTAAAATGCCTGGGGACTCAATTGATTAAATTAGTAAATATACATTACCTTGAAAAAAATCAGACACACAAAAAGCCGTTTCTCAGAGTGGATGTTTGGCTTTTATCTGCATGTTTATAAGCTAAATATTAAAAATCCCACGCTCAGGTGCCTAAGGTGTAACAAACACTACAAAACAGCAACTGTAAATATTTAATCGTGAAAAGCAAATTTGACAATATATTTGGGCTAAGAATAATAAGACAGGTGATAAAATTTCTGTAAGAAATGGGTACAGGGACATAAAACACCCATGGAAATATTTAATAAGGCACACGGAACAAGAACAATGTATACAAGTATATCAAACCACAGATATCAATTTATAGATCATCTCTGGCCAATCAGAGCATTCTGAAGAGTGAATGTTGATTGGTCGCTGTCAGGCTTGCATTTTGCACTGTATTATTATATTACAATAATATATTAATAATTAATAAATAATAAATAATATATGATAAAATATAATAAAAAATAAAATAATAATATAATAATTAATGATCATTTTCACAAAACCCTACAAAAAAGAACACTGAATATCATTAAAGTTAATTTAAAGAGAACCACTATCAATGTCTTCTTTTTGTTTTTGAACTATTAATTAAAGAGGAGTTCCACCCAGGGGGGCCGTCAAAAAAAAAAAAAAATTAAAAGTTAGCAGCTACAAATACTGCAGCTGCTGACTTTTAATTGGACACTCACCTGTCCCTGGGTCCAGCTATGCAGGGGATCGAAGCCCCGCTCGTCCCCCCCTCTGCTCGTCGGCGTCGGCATTTCAACTGTGGGCACCGGGCTGTGGCTTCACAGCCTGGCACCCACTGCGCATGCGCGAGCGGCGCCGCGCGCCGTGATTGGCCGCTCAATCACCTGGGACCTGTAATGGGTCCCAGATGATTGACAGGAGGGAGGGAGCAGAGCAGAGCCCTTCCTGTGCCTGGGGGGGAAGTGATGTCACCAGCCCAGGCAAAGGAACAGGCAGACTACGAGGGACCACCTAGCAACAGGCATTTAGAGGTAAGTGAAAAAAAAAAAATATCCAAATTTTTTTTGTTTTTTTTTTAGAATTTTTAAGGTATTTTTGTTTTTTTGGGTGGAACCCCACTTTAACCACCTGCCAACCCACCACAGTACATATACGGCAGCAGGGCGGCTTGTACAAGCACTGTATCGTACCTGTATGTCACACCTTTCTTCCAGATTGAAGGCACCCCCCACCCATCGGCTCTGCTGTGATTGAACACAGCGGAACTTAATCAGCACGTCCCAGCCAATGATTCATAGCCAGGACCTGCTGATCAGCCGTGTCCAATCACAGCCCAGAACCCTGTGTTGAGAATCAACACAGGGCTCTGTACAGAGGGGACAATCTCTCTGTTTCTGATCCCTGCAAAGCAGGGATAACAAACAAAGAGATCTTTAGTAAAAAAAAGCAGCACAATTACATTAACATCTGGTAGGCACACATTTATCCCCTTCCCAGCCAGTGTCATTAGTACAGTGACAGTGTATATTATTAGCACTGATCACTGTATCACTGGTGATGTCAGTGTCAGTTAGCCAGTTCCCACAAAGTCTCAGTTAGTGTTAGATTGCCCGCCACACTATCACAGTCCCACTATAAGTCGCTGATCACCACCATTACTAGTATAAGAATAAATAAATAAAAAATTCAAGTATATATACCATAGTTTGTAGACGCTGTAACTTTCGAACAAACCAATAAATATACACTTATTGGGATTTTTTACCAAAGACACTAGAAAAATATTGTTTTTTTTGTTTTCTTTTTCCTCTGATATGTTTTACAACAGAAAATATTGGGGTTTTTTTTCATTGTTTTCTGTCTTTTTTTATTTATATAATAAAAAAATAAAAAAAACCCATGGATGATCAAATACCACCAAAAGAATGTTCTATTTGTGTGAAAAAGATGATATAACACATATTGTGAGCCAATATGGAAATACTTTTATTTATTTTATTTAATTTTTTCCCTTTTTTTTATTATAATTTGCTATATTCCAAACATAATCATCTCTTTTTACAGCTCTCACCACATTTATTATTTAAAATTAGGCATTTCGTTTTATAATAGTGGAGCAATCCAGTGTCTCGCCATAGATATGTTTACTGTTGTTACCACAAGAAGCCAATTGTAGTTTGGAGATCTGATACGGATCCTAACGCCGTTCACTATTATGTTTGTGATATTATAAGCTGTCTCAGTGTGTTCACATGGTGTGTCTTTCATTGTTTACCTGTACTGATATGTTGATATTTCTGTTCAACAAAACATTTGTACAAGAAAAAGATGATATAAATGTAATTTGGGTACAGTGTTGCATAACTGTGCAATTGCCACTTAAAGTAGTACAGTGCCGAATAGCAAAAAAATGACCTGGTCATGAAGGGGATAATATATTCTGGAGCTCAAGTGGGCAAAAATAAGTTTTCCCATTCAAGGGTCAACGGCTCATTTTTTTTCTAGGGCATTGGAGAAGGGAGATATACTTACCTAATCCTTTGATCCTCCCCGCACAAGACCAGTCCCTGTAGCTCCTGCCCCCCCCACAATCTAGCTGTGTTGTGCAGTGGATTGTTCCTGACTTCATCATGCCCATAGACCTGCTCTGGACATGAGGATGTCAGGAACAGTCCACCGCTGGATTATGGGGGTGCTCCATTTGTAGGTGAGCTGAGGATCAGGTCTACCCCCTAGACAAAAACTAGCAGTTGACCCATGCAGCGTGGGCACAGCCCCACTGCATGGGAAAACTTTTTTTTTTGCCCGGAGTTGGGCTTTAAGCAAGCTTGGTGTTGCAGCAGGAGATTAAATACTTATACAATGACCGTCTTGCAGGTACTGCTGTAGTTTACAAAATGTGATATTATGTAACTTTTTCTGGGGGTTTTACTCTTATTGGCAGCCCCCATTAGCCCTTTTGTGACCAGACGTTATTGATACCTAGATGCCCAGACAAAACAAAGCATGTGCCGTGACTCCATGACTAATTTACATACCTGCATGATTTTTATATCTATTTTTAAGGTCCTATAAGACATTTGGCACACTGTTTTTATAAGATAAAAACAAAAATGCCTTGTTTAATGTATACAAAGACAAATGCAAAAAATATATACAAAAAAAATTCTGTTTTCATTAAATGTTATAATTCATTTTAATAATGCAACTGTATTTGACAATTGCACTATTAATTAGATGATGACACTGCAGCCAGAAGAGGGCAGTGTTCATCTGCAGGCTGAAGGCTTGCTTAGTCAATGAAGGCACCAGCCTGCATGTGATTGCTATGTCGTAACTATTGGCCTTTTCTGTCGTAACTGCTTCTTTCCGCCAGTCAGCGTTTGGTACGCTGATGTTCTGACTCCAGTGCACATAAGTGGTAGTAAAGCAAGCCAATCAATTGGCTGAGGAGCCTGAACCCCGAAGGTAGAGGAGGGGATTGATTGCAGGTAAGTAAGCCGTAGTATGGTAATATGCCGTGCATACTAGTACATTATGGTATAAAGCTCCAGGGGGGCATTTAAAAAAAAAAAATTCAGGTTTAATTCCACTTTATGTGCGCATGCATAGGTGTGAATGGGCCCCCAAACCAAGGAGGGGTTTGGGCTGTGAGCATAATTCATCAAAGGAGGCATACTTGCATCCCTTTAGATGTTCATGCTACTAAAATCTTGGGCTGGCCAGAGGATGTTCTCAGCTAAAGGGACCCGAGGATGCAGCTTGTTGATGCTTCTGTGTTTTGGTGTGTAAACTCATGATTCTGATCACTGGACTGAAAGCATGTGATGTGTAAAAACATTCATTTTATGCTTACTGGCGTTGGGATTGTATCAGTTAGGTAAGGAATAAAAACAACATTTTAATTTTTCACAAAGACGTGATTATGGGATTAAGGGGAAAAAAAAAAAAAAAAAAAGATCAATGTTCCCCGAGGCACAAAAGCAACTAAAAATAAAAACAAACCAACCATCAGGCCGGACTAATGAAGAAAAGTTGACCGTCCACATTTAACCCCGGGGTGACTCAGTCATCAGTAATGTGCTTACATGTACATTAGTCAGACTGTGGTTACCGATTCACCCATCTGGCTTTGTCATTCAAAATACACAGCCCGGGCTGGACCGGAGGACCGGTTTTAAAGCCGAATGTGAAGTTGTAGCCCGGCAAAATCATTCAATACTGTTCACATGTCATGCTGCGGCTTAGACCTGCACAGGCTCTTGAACTATCTCTTGTGTCACTCGTACTTGTGAGAATATTCTGATACCTGAAACCCAGACCTTTGCGGTGCAATTTGAGCCCATACAAAATGAATGGGCTTGAACCGCACTGCAAAAAGATTGCACACGATCGTCTGAATCACATGCGGTTTCAGGGGGGTTCACACAGGAGCGGTGCGGGAAACCGCATGTGATTCGAACAGGAATCGCACTGTATTTCTACACTTTTTTGCAGTGCGTGGGTGTGATCGCGGGTCCCGTGGACTCGATGTCCGCAGGGATACCCGCAGGGCCGGGACAAGGGGTGGGCAGGAGGGGCGGCTGCCCCTGGCGCAATGGTATATTGCAGGGGTGGGGGGCACCCTGACCCTAACCCTAGGGGAGAGGGGGGGCAAAGTTTGGCATCTTTGCCCAGGGCAATGGATGACCTTGTCCCGGCACTGGATACCCGCGATCGTCTCACGGAGAGGAAGAACGAGGAAATGTAAACAAGCATTTCCCCACTCTGCCTAGTGACAGGACACTGATCACCGCTCCCTGTGATAGGAAGCGGTGATCAGTGTCGTGTCACACATAGCCCCTCCCCACAGTTAGAATCACTCCCTAGGACACACTTAACCCCTTCACTGCCCCCTAGTGGTTAATCCCTTCACTACCAGTCACATTTACACAGTAATCAATGCATTTTTAATCGCACTGATCACTGTATAAATGTGAATGGTCCCAAAATAGCGCCAAAAGTGTCCGATCTGTCCGCCATAATGTCACAGTCACGATAAAAATCGCTGATCGCCGCCATTACTAGTAAAAAAAAAAAAAATATTAATAAAAATGCCATAAAATTATCCCCTATTTTGTAGACACTATAACTTTTGGGCAACCCAATCAATAAACGCTTATTGCGGGTTTTTTTTACCAAAAATATGTAGAAGAATACGTATCGGTCTAAACTGAGGAAAAAAATTTTTTTTATATATATATTTTTTGGGGATATTTATTATAGCAAAAAGTAAAAAATAATGCGTTTTTTTTCAAAAATGTCGCTATTTTTTTGTTTATAGCGCAAAAAAATAAAAACCGCAGAGGTGATCAAATAACACCAAAAGAAAGCTCTATTTGTGGGGAAAAAAGGACGTCAATTTTGTTTGGGAGCCACGTCGCACGACCGCGCAATTGTCAGTTAAAGCGACGCAGTGACAAATCAAACGCCCTGGTCTTTTGCCAGCCAAATGGTCCGGGGCTTAAGTGGTTAAATCATTTTTTTAAATGACAATTTTTTTTTATTGCATTTTAGTGTAAATATGAGATCTGAGGTCTTTTTGACCCCAGATCTCATATTAAGGAGGTCCTGTCATGCTTTTTTCTATTACAAGGGATGTTTACATTCCTTGTAATAGGAATAAAAGTGACAATTTTTTTTTTTTTTAAAAAACAGTGTAAAAATAAAAAATAAAAGGTAAAATAAATAAGAAAAAAAAAACATTTAAACGCACCCCCTCCCAACGAGCTTATGTGCAGAAGCGAACGCATACGTGAGTAGCGCCCGCATATGAAAACGGTGTTCAAACCACACATGTGAGGTATCGCCGCGATCGGTAGAGCGAGAGCAATAATTCTAGCCCTAGACCTACTCTGTAACTCAAAACATGCAACCTGTAGAATTTTTTAAACGTCGCCTATGGAGATTTTTAAGGGTAAAAGTTTGTCGCCATTCCACGAGCGGGCGCAATTTTGAAGCGTGACATGTCTTATTTTTTAATTCAAAAAAGTGTATTTTTTCCAAAAAAAGTGCGCTTGTAAGACCTCTGCGCAAATATGATGTAACAGAAAGTATTGCAACAACCGCCATTTTATACAAAAAAAATGTACAATGTTTGGGGGTTCTAAGTAATTTTATAGCAAAAAAAAACTTTTTTTAACTTTTTAAACAACAAATCTCAGAAAGAGGCTCGGTCCTTAAGTGGTTAAATTGTCATACAAATATATATTTGAAATCAAATGTGTGGGCAGATTTCTGCCAGTCACAGGCTGCATCACGCCTCTCCAGCCTGTGTTTTAGAATAAAAGGGAGGTGAAGCCTTCATCAATCTACCTGTAGTATCCCACCCCCATTGTGTTTAGCTGGGTAGTGGGCATGGAGGAGGGATGGAGGGAGTGGGCTGTCATTTATCACTGTGTATACGCCCACATGTGTCACTCTATATTCACATGGGCTGCTCAGATGTGATAAGGAGGAAATGCTGAGCATACAAACTCACTGAAAACTGAGCATGTGCAGAGCTGCCAACACTGCTCTGCAAAATCCCTAGCTGAATTGGGGACTTGAACAGAAGGGGGAGACAGAAAGCAGCAGGATCAACCAGTTTTTTTGCAGAATACAGAAAATGAATCTCTAAGTATGAAAATTAAAAATTAATCTCTAAGTGACTAAGTATGAACAGCATGTAATACTCCATTTATTGATAGTTTTTTATCAAGTGGGTTTAGTGACACCACTTAAATTGGTTGTACACCCTGTATTAAGGCTTACCTGTAGGTGCTGGAAATATCTCCTAAATATCACCTAAACCTCCACGGTTTAGGAGATATTTACAAAAAAGCCGTACACCGATGACCACGGCGCATGCGCCAATGTCTACAGTGCATGCACACATTGTGCCATTTCTAATAGGGGTAATGCCGTGACTGGCGGCTCCAGCGCGCATGCGCAGGAGTGACGTCACGCAACTCTGGCTAGTCACAGAGCCGGAGTTCGTGGCCCAGGAAGGAAGAAGGGGTGAAGATGGACGCTCGCTGCTAGTGGGTACGACGGAGACATCGCAGGCTTCGCTTTCAGGTAAGTGACACATAATGGGCTACTGTGCGATTATGCTTTACCTTTGCAGGGAAATAAAGAGGAAGTAAAATCCACCAGGGTTACTTCCTCTTTAAGCCCCACTTTAAGGAAACTATAGGAAATCTCCCCAACGGGGACACAGACAGCAGTAAAACTTGACACATTCCAAACCTCCACCATCCTTTCCAAAAAAAAAAGAAAAAAAGTCTAAGCCAAAGTTTAAAAAGCTGGTTTGTGATTGGTTCTTGCTCTTAGCACATCACCCATACTCCATGCACTGCTTTATCAAATAGGCCTGCATGCTCCCGCTGGAACGCTTCAACATGTCCCTTGTTGGCAGATTCAGGAATTGTTTGACAGTGAGACTCTCCATATCTACCAATCAAATTTCAGCATTTTTCTTTCCCAAACAGGGTCTGAAAACAAGGGGGGGATCAAAGCGGTTGCTATCTGCAACACAGACAGTTCTCCTTTCAAACAAAAAAAGCCTGATATGTTTCCAGCTGGTGAAGAGGGAGACGTATTCATGGGCGACATCTGCTCCCCTGGCTTCACACCCGATTCTAGAACCGCAGCAACTCATCACCAAGCATCATCATTTGTACTGAGATGGAAGTATGCAGACAAGGTCAGACATCTTTTGTTTTGTCGAGATGGAAAAAACAGGGACTTGTGTATTTATATGTGGAGTGCCCTTAGTTTTCACACTGTAAAGCGCTGCACAAACTGTTGGCACTATATAAATCCTGTATAATAATAATAATACTGAATGATCGTCTATGTATCATTACAGGAAAGGGTTAAAGTGGACCTGTCATTCATTTTATAAATCTGCATGAATAAATTCCTGACATAAAGCAATGGCATCAGTAAATGTGTGAGTGAGTCTGTACAGCCTATAAACAAATATGGGTGAGGCTCGGGCTCCTAGATGATCCCAATCGATCGCCAACTGCTTGGAGTGCCGGCCAGGAATGGAGCTCATCTTGACTCCAAAGATACGTATGTAGTGAAGGAGAAGGTCCCTCAAGCCGCACATCATTGCAAATCCACTAATGGATCCTCATGATTAGGCTCTGAAGGCCAGAGCGAAACGCATTGGGGGGGGGGGGGGTGTGGCCTGGCCTGAGACTGCCACATATACTATAATACCAAAAGTACTGGGACACCTGTCAAGGTCCATAAAGACATGGATGAGGGTGTTTGGGGTAGAGGAACCTGTATACAAAAATTAAATAAAAAATAATTTTAAAAAACACTGATACCATCCAACCCAAAAAAATAAAAAATAAAAAGCATTGTAAAAAAAGAAAATAAATAATAACAAAAAATATACATTGTAAAAAATTTTTTAAAAATTAAAAAAAAATGTAAAAAAAATAAAAATAAAAAACTACTGACACAGTCCATGCCTCATCAATACCCATCAGTGCCACCTATCAGTGCTGCATATTAGTGCCTCCCTATCAGTGACACCCCATCAGTGCCCATCAAAGCTGCATATTAGTGCCTCCCCATCAGTGAAACCCCATCAGTGCCCATCAGTGCCACCTCATCAGTTCCCATCAGTGCCGCCTCATCAGTGCCCATCAGTGCCGCCTCATCAGTGCCCATCAGTGCCGCCTTATCAGTTCCCATCAGTGCCACCTCATCAGTGCCGCCTCATCAGTTCCCATCAGTGCCACCTCAGTGCCCATCAGTGCCGCCTCATCAGTTCCCATCAGTGCCACCTCATCAGTGCCCATCAGTGCCGCCTCATCAGTTCCCATCAGTGCCGCCTCATCAGTGCCACCTCATCAGTGCCACCTATCAGTGCCCATCGGTGCTGCATATTAGTGCCACAGTCACATGACATGTAAAGTAAAAAAAGTATTGGTAATCGGTAACGGCTAGTACTCGGTACTTGTACTCGGTCTTAGAAACATGGTAACATTACTTATAGCAATGAGTAAAGCTGTAATGGCCAAAACATGTCAGCATTGATCCTGTGTATATGATGTAGCCAAATAAAGGATAATACTAAGGAGTTATCGAATTGCCGGCTGAATTTCTGCTTTGGATATATTGTGTTTTTATTTGCATTCAAATTCATTAAAGTGTACTTTTCCCCAAAAAAACGCTGCGCAAATACCGTGTGACATAAAAATTTGCAACGATCAGCATTTTAATCTCTAGGGTCGCTGCTAAAAAGACATATATAATGTTTGGGGGTTCTAAGTAATTTTCTAGCAAAAAATGATGCGGAAATGATGCAGGCTCTATCTGACCTGCTGGAGATTCTAGAGCACACTGTGAGAAGCTCACAGTGTGCAGTGAAATCAGAGCATTTCGGTACAGGACAGCAGCTGTGTACAGCTGTGCATGGCTGAAGGGAAGGCTGAGTTCAGCTTTAAGTCCCATCTGACTATGCATAGCTGCTAACTGAAGACATTCTTGGGCTATCTGTTCAATCAGAATGCTGAAATTCTGTTGATTTCGTCCTTTTCTACCTACTCGCCCGGAGCTGTAAGGAGGGTGAGATCTTTCATGGACAATGGAAGTCATTATGACAGCACCCTGTATGAACACTTCTATCCGGGATGAAATAACGCGGACTATACTGATTTTTTTTACCACAGTTTAGCAGTCAGAATCACTCGTCATATCAGACATCAGAGAGCAAATTTTAAGGCTTCCAATCAGTAAGAGGTCTTCAGAGAAAACTGAATTAAAGTGGTAATAAACCCAAAACTGTATTATATTGCAGCCTATCTATCATTAGATGTGTTGGCTGCATTCGTTTTACTTTCTTTGTTTTTTTCCCTCTTTATTATCACCTGGTGATCTGGCCAGTAACACATCTCCTGTATTAGCGAGACAACTCAGGAGGAATGAGAACAGGAGGCACAGCAGACTGCAGCATTGTCAGCCTGCTGGGTGGGGAGTGTTAAATCTATTAGCAGATTTACAGTGCGGAAAATAATTATTTGATCCTCAGCAGATTTTGTATGTTTACCCACCTACAAAGAAATGAAGGGTCTATAATTTTTATAATAGGTGTTTTTAAATGAAAGAGACAGAATATCAACCAAAAATCCATAAAAAAAACCAGATAAAACAAATGCTATAGCTTAAGATGTAGTTCAGTGAGTAAAATAAGTATTTGATCCCTAAGGACTTAGTACTTGGTGGAGAAACCCTTGTTGGCTTGTTTCTTGTAATAGGTTATCAGGTTTGCACCCACTCTTCTTTCCAGATCTTCTCTAAATCCTTAAGGTTTCTTGCGTTGCTAGGTCTACAAAAGATCTGGGGCTAGAGCCCATAGCAGCAAGTAAAGAAAGTCATACGCTTGGGTGGGCAAAGATAGATAGATAGATAGATAGATAGATAGATAGATAGATAGATAGATAGATAGATAGATAGATAGATAGATAGATCGATAGAATATATATCTACTGTATTCTATATATATAAAATATCATTACATATCTGAGTGCGGATCCCCACTTACATCAGAGTCACCAGGGCCCCCCCACTTACATCAGGGTGCCCAGAGAGCCCCTTCCTTACATCAGGGTCCCCAGAGACCCCCCCCCTTACATCAGAGTCACCAGAGCCCCCCTCATTACATCAGGGTCCCCAGAGAGCCCCCCTTACATCAGTGTCACCAGAGAGCCCCTTCCTTACATCAGGGTCCCTAGAGAGCCCCTTCCTTATATCGGGGTCCCCAGAAAGCCTCCCTCTTACATCAGGGTCCTCAGAAAGCCTCCCTTTTACATCAGGGTCCTCAGAGAGCCCCTGCCTTACATCATGGTCACCAGAGAGCCTCCCCCTTACATCAGGGTCCCCAGAGAGCCTCCCCCTTACATCAGGGTCCCCAGAGAGCCTCCCCCTTACATCAGTGTCACCAGAGAGCCCTTTCCTTACATCAGGGTCCCTAGAGAGCCCCTTTCTTATATCGGGGTCCCAAGAGAGCCCCTTACTTACATCAGGGTCCCCAGAAAGCCTCCCTCTTACATCAGGGTCCTCAGAGAGCCCCTGCCTTACATCATGGTCACCAGAGAGCCTCCCCCTTACATCAGGGTCCCCAGAGAGCCTCCCCCTTACATCAGTGTCACCAGAGAGCCCTTTCCTTACATCAGGGTCCCTAGAGACCCCCTTTCTTATATCGGGGTCCCAAGAGAGCCCCTTACTTACATCAGGGTCCCCAGAAAGCCTCCCTCTTACATCAGGGTCCTCAGAGAGCCTCTGCCTTACATCATGGTCACCAGAGAGCCTCCCCCTTACATCAGGGTCCTCAGAGAGCCTCTGCCTTACATCATGGTCACCAGAGAGCCTCCCCCTTACATCAGTGTCACCAGAGAGCCCTTTCCTTACATCAGGGTCCCTAGAGAGCCCCTTTCTTATATCGGGGTCCCAAGAGAGCCCCTTACTTACATCAGGGTCCCCAGAAAGCCTCCCTCTTACATCAGTGTCCTCAGAGAGCCTCTGCCTTACATCATGGTCACCAGAGAGCCTCCCCCTTACATCAGGGTCCTCAGAGAGCCTCTGCCTTACATCATGGTCACCAGAGAGCCTCCCCCTTACATCAGGGTCCTCAGAGAGCCTCTGCCTTACATCATGGTCACCAGAGAGCCTCCCCTTACAGAGAGCTGAATCTTCCCCTGTGGCACTCGGCGGAGGGGGAGCGGCGCGGCATCAGAGACTAGTACAAGGCTTCCCGCACAGCAGGTGGAAGATCTGCCCCTGCACACATGGTACGGCTGGATATAGGCACAAGGTGGCTGGGGAGGATCGGAGCTCGCATGGGAACATGGCTGTGATATGGTGGGCTATGGGAGCTGACAAGGGACCTGTTCTTTTTGGGCAGCTGGGCTTAAAATAAGGTAGGGGCCTGGAGCGGCTCTAGAAGTACATTAAGGACATGGAGTGGCCTAGCCAGTCTCCAGACCTTAATCCTATAGAATATTTATGGAGGGAGCTGAATCTCTGAGTTGCCGAGCGACAGCCAAGAAACCTTAAGGATTTGGAGAAGATCTGTAAAGAAGAGTGGACCAAAATCCCTCCTGAGATGTGTGCAAACCTGGTAACCAACCATGAACGTCTGACCTCTGTGCTTGCCAACAAGAGTTTCTCCACTAAGTACTAAGTCATGTTTTGCTTGGGGATCAAATTCTTAATTTACTCACTGTAGATACACTAACAAATAGAAGGCAGAGCCTTGTTCTGTGTCTCTCCTTACCGATCAGCCGACATCGATTGGCCGGCACCCGCTGATTGGCTTGTGCTGTGTCTAATCAGAGTGGACAACCTCACGGCAGACAATCTGACACTAACTAACCCTTTGCCGGTGTTCTATCGGAAAGCGCCCGCTATCGAGAAGTGCCCGGCATGCGCCATAGGGAGCAGCACAACAGCTGATTTTAGGATCAGCTGTTGTGACGGTGAGACGGCGCCTGCGCACAATAGCGGTGGGGGGAGAATTTTTTGTGTCAAATTGTGCCCTGCGCTGGCGAGGCGTGTTCATGTCGATGAGGGGTGGATTTGTACATGATGGAGGCAGATTATTAAATGATGGGTAGTGCTGCTAAACACATATTTTTCTGATAGAAAAATCCGCCCTTCAATTGGCTAAACACGCCCCACAAGCGTCCAGGAAGAATAGCAGAAAAAGATGTGTTTGGCAGCACTGCCCATTAATGAATAATCCGCCCCCCCCCATCATGTACTAATCCGACCCTCACCGTCATGAACACGCCTCGCCAGCGCGGGGCACAGTCTGACACAAAAATGTTTTCCATCGGCTATTGTGCGCAGGCGCCGCCTCGCCATCACAACAGCTGATCGCATGCGCCATACGTCCCGGGCACCTCTCGATAGCGGGCACTATCCGTAAGAACACCGAGACCAGTGACACTAATACAGTCATCAGTGCTATAAATATGTCAGGATCACCAGGTGACAATAAAGTAGAAAAAAAAAAGAATACAAATGCAGCCATCACATCTAAGGACTGGTAAGCTGCAATACATTTTTTGTTATTGGGTTTATGTACCCTTTAAATATTCCCCGTCCCTCGAATCCCCCTGTTACTGTTTATACATTTTTCAAAAAAGTTCAGTGAGTTATCAAAACTCAGAAAACAAATTAATTTAAAGAGCAGATGGAACGTGATCAACAGTCCCCTGGATTCTTGGTGACAGCAATCTTCAGTCTGATTTCAATAGGTGCTAATTATAGCAGAGCCTGCTGTGTATTGTCTGTGTGCATATGTTTCTATATAGAGGAGCGCTGGCTGAAGGTGAATCGGGAGATGTGTGAACGGAATTATTTTGGGACAGGTGTGAAGAGGAATCAAGAAGAAAGAAACTACCGAAGAATAAAATCTTAAAGCAGATTTAAACCCCTAAGGGTTTTATTTTACTTTTTAGCGATTAACCGCTTCAGCCCCGGAAGATTTTACCCCCTTCCTGACCAGAGCACTTTTTGCAATTTGGCACTGCGTCGCTTCAACTGACAATTGCGCGGTCGTGCGACGTTGCACCCAAACAAAATTTACGTCCATTTTTTCCCCACAAATAGAGCTTTCTTTCGGTGGTATTTGATCACCTCTGCGGTTTTTATTTTTTGCGCTATAAACAAAAAAAGAGCAACAATTTTGAAAAAAAAAAGCAATATTTTTTACTTTTTGCTATAAAAAATATATATAAAAACAAATTTCTTCCACAGTTTAGGCTGCTATGTATTCTTCTACATGTTTTTGGTCAAAAAAAAAATTGTGGGGAAAAAACTATATTTACTTTCTGCTATAAAACATATCCAATAAAAAAAATGAAAAAAATCTAATTTCTTCATCAATTTAGGCCAATATGTAATCTGCTACATATTTTTTGGTAAAAAAAAAATCCCAATAAGCGCATATTGATTGGTTTGCGCAAAAGTTATAACTTTCAAAAACTATGGGATATTTTTATTTATTTTTACTAGTAATGACAGTAATCAGCGACTTATAGCGCGACTGCGATATTGCAGAGGATATTCGGACACTAACTGACACTTTTTGGGGACCAGTGACACTAATACAATGATCAGTGCTAAAAAACATGCACTGTCACTGTACTAATGACACTGACTGGGAAGGGGTTAACATCAGAGACGATCAAAGGGCAATCAAAAGCAATTAATAAGTGTATACTGATAGGTTTGCGCAAAACCTATAGAGCCTACAAACTATGGGATATTTTATTTATTTTTCTTTCTTTTTTTTATACTAGTAATGGCGGCGATCAGCGACTTATAGCGGGACTGCGATATTGCGGCGGAATAACTGACACTTTTGAATCTTTTTGGGAACCAGTAACACTCAGGCCTGGTTCACACCTATGCAGGTTGCAGTTGATGCATTTTGCGTTTTTCAATAATCGTTTATGATCAGTTGAAGTCTATGGAACCAAAAACACAACCTGCTGGTCCCTCGTCCTTTCCATAAAATGGACAGATGTGAATGTGGCCCATAAGAAACCATGTTAAATGAACTGTACAGTGAAACCTCGGGTTGCGAGTAATGCGGTTTACGAGCGTTTTTCGCAATACGAGCTATTTTTTTTTTTAAATCATGACTCGCTTTGTGAGCGCTGTCTCGCAACATGGGCAGGATTCAACCCTCTGGGGTATGCAGTACCGCATTTGGCCAGAGGTGCAGGGTGCGCCGGTGATGCTCCAAGACACTCGGAGTTGCTCGGAATCGCTTGGAGACACTCGGAAACACTCCGTTCCTGAGTGTCTCCGAAAAACTGAAAATGCACTAAAAAATGCATAGGTGTGAACCAGGCCTAAGGCTGGGTTCACACTATCTTCGCATGAGGCTCACAGCAGGGGTCCTGTGCGTTCCCATTCACTGTTTCAGGTCCAATTTCAGCCTGAATTTTTGGCTGAAACCAAAAGACGCACAGAGCTCCTGTGCATATTTGCACCAGAGCTGCAGCGGAGATATGTGAACCGGCTCCATAGAGAGCCAGTCACAATTTCCCGCTATTGCGAATTGGATGCGCATCCAATTCGCAATAGTGTGAACCCAGCCTTATACATTGATCAGTGCTAAAAAAATATGCACTGTCACTGTACTAACGACACTGGTTGGGAAGGGGTTAACATCAGGGGCTATCAAAGGGTTAATTGTGTGCCTAGCCGGTATTTTTCTAAAGGTGCTTTTACTAGGGGAAGGCATGGATACTAGTCCTTGCTTTGCAAAAACACAGGATCCCCGGCTCCTCCCCCATCAGAACGACGATCTGCCTTGTTCACATAGGCAGACTGTAGTTCTGTCACTCTGGCGGGTGTCAGCGGGCATTGAGTCTGCAGAAACCTGTGCGATCACAGCTGGAGCAAGCGCATGCGCGCCCCCTAGGGGCCAGTTTACGTATATATATATAGGGTGCAGAGGTGCCGCCCTGTTGCAGTAAAACTGCTATAGGGCGGACCTTAAGTCCGGGTTCACACTATTGCGAAAATCCGCATCCAATTCGCAATAGTGCGGTTCACATATCTCCGATGCGGCTGCGGTGCGAATTTGCACAGGAGCCCTGTGCGTCTTTTGGTCTGTTTCAGGTCCAAATTCAGCCCAAAATTCGGGGGCTGAAATGGTGAACCAGGACGCACCGGACCCCTGCTGGGAGCCGCATCGGCATGCAGTGTGAACCCAGCCTAAGTGATTAAACATGAGCAAAAAAAAAAAAATATGCAAGAACGGCTCTGGCAGCGAAAGGGTTAAAGTGGCATCTTCTCACCATAATTGAATTAAATAATACTACTAATAATAATAATAACAGTCAAAGCTAAAAGCAGTAAGCTGGCTGCTCCTGATGCTTTGATGTGCGGCGCTTGGCAGTGGTGTAATGGTAGCTGGCAGCAAAGATCCAGTCCTGGCACCAGAGATATAAAATACCTCTCAGCACTATTTGAAACATAATTGCTAGAACGGCCAAAATTCAGCAAAACAAAGCTAATAAGATGCAATGACTGCTCACACTCAAGGAAATTTAAGAAAAAGAAAAACAGAAATGCTTCAGCAGCAAAAGGAGAAAATAGAATTTGCCTGCGAGGTGACTGCGGTCACTATTTGCCCCGGTGCAGTGTGCGATTTTTTTTTTATTTACCCACCAAGGGGGTTTAGGTGTTCGGATGTTTGGTTTAAAGGGGACATATCTCACCAGAAAACTAAAGTGGACCTAGAAGCTGATATATTATTTCAGAACAAAGTGACACACAGGCTAAGTACAGATGTGTGATTGGCGGGTGTCAAAAATGCTGCATTTTTATTGGACCCCCCTTAACCACTTCAGCCCCAGAAGATTTGGTTGTTTACACACACACACACATCCCTGTTCTGCCTCTCGTGCCCGCGATCGCTTGTGGCCGGCGGTCATTGCGACCGTCGGCCACGAGCATCGGCACCTCTGCTGTGCAGCGGGCGAGTGCGCGCCTGCTGTCCCGATCCCGCGAGCCGACGTATAGCTACGACGGCTCGCGAGATCGTGCCGACCTGCCGCAATAAAGTGGATGTAAACCCTCACACATACCCAGTAAAGTGACTGACCTCAGGTGATACACAGAGATGAAACAAATCCTCCTACATAAGTTGTACCAGCCTTCTCTTCTCTACATCCGTTCAAAGTGTTGAATTTATATAACTTGTCTGATATTAAAGGAAAAAAAGGGGGCAGAGAGCTGAAATTACACATTTTGCAGAGGTCAGTGAGGGGAGCTCTGAGAGCTGATTGGAGGAAGAGACACAGCCCCCTTCAGACAGCACACTGGAACAGAGCTGAGATTTTTAATCACAGGCTGTGTGCTGGAGCTCCCTCCCCTGGAATGGGGCAGCAGACAGAAAATGACACTTACTTACTTACTTACATTTACTTTTTCCCCCTAGAGCCTGACATGTGTCCCGTGGGTCTGCCTTATCTCTGGCGGTGTGTCGTGGCTGCCTGGCACTTTCATCCATGGCTCCCTCTCTGGTTCCCCTTGAATTTCTGGGAGGGGGGCGAGATTGCTCTCTCAGAGCCACCGTCCCAATCCATCTTGGGCAACTGCTGGGCCAACTATATATATATGGGCTACACCAGGGGCGTTGCTAGGTCTACAAACGATCTGGGGCTACAGCCCATAGCAGTGTGGTAAAGAAAGTCATACGCTTGGGCGGGCATACACATGTATATAATATATGTGTGTGTGTATATACATATATATATATCCCCAGAAAGCACCCCCTTACATCAGGGTCCCCAGAGAGCCCTCCTTACATTAGGGTCCCCAGAGAGCCTCCCCTTTAAATCAGGGTCTCCAGAGAGCCTCCCCCTTAAACTAGGGTCCCAAGAGAGCCCCCCCTTAAATCAGGGTCCCTCCCCGTAAATCAGGGTCCCCAGAGTGCATCCCCCTTAAATCAGGGTCCCCAGAGAGCATCACCCTTCAAACAGGGTCCCCAGAGAGCCTCATCCCTGCATCAGGGTCCCTAGAGAGCCTCCCCCCTGCATCAGGGTCCCCAGAGAGCCCCCCACTTACATCAGGGTCCCCAGAGAGCCTCCCCCTGGGGACCCCTGCAGAGACTCGGGGCTATGAGCCCCAGATTCGGGGCTATAGCCCCAAAAGCCACCCCCTACCGACACCACTGGGCTACACCATAGGTAATGTATAAGTTCTCAGTTCCCTCCTGTAGAGTATATGATACACCCTCTAAGACTTGATTTATTAATTTTTCTATCTTACCCTGTAGCCAAAGTCTATGCATCCTACTCCTGATGATTGGCTGTTACCGCCATGAAACGCGTCGAGTTTTGATTCAAGGATGCCAAGCCAAGCTTGTCTTAAAATCATGAATTCTTTTAATTTCATTGTATGTTTATATCTATCATGACGATTATAATTATTGGACCTGTATTTGTATCTAATTAATCTACTAATTGCCTTTGCCTGTATCAATCATGTTTATTAACTATTAACATTAAACATGTCAATATGATTATGATTATTATTATTGATTATGTCCTCCTCTGTGGAAATCATGTATTATATATTATTTATATGATACATTATATATCATACTGTTACTGTATTTATTAATTGCATTTAATTGATTGGAGTTATGAATTTAAACCAATAATCCTACGTTTACATGCTGTTCCCGGCAAGAACCACGACATGTAGCCTGTTTATAATTAGATACCCTTCATTTTATTATGTACATACACATGCCTCATTTAAAGTTCCAAAACCCTTTCCTCTCTCTTTCTACATATATATATGGGGATGAAGGCATGTGTATGACACAATTTGGTCGGGTCCAATGGGGTCACTCCTTGTTCTTTATTTCATACAGCGATCAGTGCTATAAAAATGCACAGATTACTGTATAAATGACACTGGCGGGGAAGGGGTTAACACTAGTGGTGATCGAGGAGTTAAATGTGTTGCCTGGGAGGTGTTTCTAACTGTGCAGGGAGGGGACTGACTGGGAGTACAGAGAGATCGCTGTTCCTGATCACTAGGAACAGACAATCTCTCTCTACTCCTCTGTCAGAACGGGGATCTGTTTGTTTACATTGACAGATCCCCGTTCTGGCTCTCTGTGGAGCGATCGCGGGTGGCCGGCGGACATAGTTCTCCCTCCGTGCAGCGAGCACACGTGCGCCTGTTATTGCTCTTAAAAGAGCCGATGTACACCTACAGCGATTTGCGGGAACGAGCCGACCTGACGCAGTACAATGACGCGGTCTGGTCAGCAAGTGGTTAAGATCACATACCGCTTAGCCGCCTTTACAAACCGCGTGAAGCTTGTTGCCCAAAAAGGAGCAGGAGCTTCTTTTCAGGTGGCAAAAGTACATATGAAACACGCAGAATCGCAGGAACGCTCGTTGTAACTCTAGGAGTGCTATGTAACTATTAAAAAGAGACACACGGCCATTCATTGAAATTGGAAGAGAAGTGGTTTAACTTTAAACTACATAGAGGGTTCTTTACTGTCAGAGCGGTGAGGAACTCCCTTCCACAAGCGGTGGTATCAGCAGTAAGTGTCGCTAGTTTGAAAAATCTTTTAGATGGGCATCTTAACAATCGCAACATACAGGGATATGAGATTTAATATTGACATAGACTCACATACCTACACAGGTTGAACTGGATGGACTGCTGTCTTTATTCAACCTTACCTACTAAGCATACGATATTGTGAACAGGGGATAATTCTTACGGTTACCTTCAAAAGGGATCACTGTACCCAACCCTGAAAATGCCTTCATCTGATTTTTCTCTATTGCAATGAGATCCTCCTTCCCGCAACCTGTGATTGGACAATGAAGGAGAAGCAGACTGATGAGGTCATCCCTCTGCTCTCCCCTCCTGTCAGCATGTGCACTGTAGCAGACCTCATCATCTTTATTATGTCCAAAGCGGCTTCAGCAGCATTATTTGAAACAAACGAGTGAACAGAATAACGAATATCTGGAGTGGACATAGAAAGCAGTTTGCATACAATTATTTGAACCGGGTAATAAGCTGGTTGGATGGAGTACCCCTTTTGAGTTGACATGCCCCACAGTTCCAGTGTGTCATTTCTTTTTCCCTGCACTCCCTACCTATTGACGTTAATTACTGGGCCGCAAACACTATACAGCCACTGTATCTTTGTTCCTATCAGACAAAGGATTTCTTGTGTTGGAGATAAATGTTGATTTTGTTTTCTGAAAGCAACTGTAATCTACTGTCCCGGCTGAGATAAATATCTGTTTTCAACAAGAATTTCATCAAAAAAAAAAAAAAAACAGAAAAAAGAAAAAAAAAATCAGTTTCACATCCATTTAGCCGCAGTATTAAGTATAAGGGTAAGCTAAGGGAGCTCTGCAGGAACCTCGGTTCACATCGGGTCAGAACTCCGGGGTCCTGGGCCAGGCTGCAGGCAATTTATCAGAAATCCCAGCATGACTAGTTTATATCAGAGCATGAAAGCTGCTGTGAATATCTCGGGACCCCACGGGGTAATGTTACCACGATATATGCGCAGTTAGCATTCTTCATGCTATTACGTCATATTTTAGAATTATTATTATTGGAATATAGAGTATTTTTGCATCCTTTTTCTTTATCAAAGACGGGGCTAATAATAATTTTGCTATTACATAAATCATTTCTAATTTCACAGGGAGTCAGCAGGTGGAGCTATTAGCATTCTTTCACATGTTGCCAGGCTCTCTTTAGCTTCTCTGTTGAAAAAAAAAAAAACTGTTAACATGGCACATTAGCTCAAGCTGAAATCTATATTTTAGGTGAAAGGGTGATTTTTTTTTTTTTTTTTTTAAGTGAGCTGCCCAACTCCGGGTTGAAAAAAAAAGGGTTGATTTTTTATCAGCCCGGAGTTGGGCTTTAAAGTGACTCTTTAAAAAAAAATATATAAAAAAAAAATAAGGGTACATTTTTTAAGTGACAGAGTCACTTTAAAGCCCAACTCCAGGCAGTTAAAAAATTATCCCTTGCAGTTGGTCTGTGCCTGTACTAAAAATGTCAATTGCAGTTTTAGTAACCTGATCCTCTCCAGTGGTGGACTGTCCTTTGAGGTCCCCACATCTGGAGCATGGGTGTGAACCCTGCTCTGGTCTTGATGACATCAGGACCCCAGACCGCTAAAGCGCAGGGATATAGAATCTGCGGGGACCGGTCTAGCTGTAGGGAGGAGCGGAGGATCAGGTAAGTATCTCCTTTTATTGTTCCCCTAGACATAAGAAATTAACCCTTGCAATGTAAACATCCCTTGTGACAGTAATAGGCAGGGACAGTTACTCTTTATGGAGGGATCTGGGGTCTATAAGACAATAAATCCCTCCTTTGCATTTAAAAGCATTCAAAACACCAAGTTTAGCTGACATTTTTTTTAAATCTGACGCCTTTAAGTCTTCAGTAAACTGGAAGTGATGTCATGACATCGCTTGGGGGTTACGTCCCCTCCCGCTACATGTAATAACAGCCGAGTGGCTGTTTAGCTGCATCGGTTGTTATTTACAAGAAAGCTGACCTTCCACTCTAAAAAAACGGTACTGGGGTGATGCCCGCAGCTGCAGACATCACCCCGGTACAACCCGTTAATTCCGAGGCCACATATTTGCGTTACGTCGGTGTGAAGGGGTTAAACACTTGAATGGGATTTTTAAAAAATTAGTGCTTTATATGAATATTATTTGCATCAAAGTGATCTCTGTAGGGCCGCGTGCACATTGTATTGTCTATGACGCCTTTTCTCCTACAGGAGTTTAGCAGCAGAAAAAAGCGGTAAAATCAGTGCTTTTGCATGCACATTCATACATCTGGCGTTCATATATTTTATTGGCCAGAATGTTAAAGTGACACTAAAGGTTCATTTTTTTTTTTTCAAATAACAAACATATCATACTTACCTCCACTGTGCAGCTCGTCTTGCACAGAGTGGCCCCGATCCTCGTCTTCTGGGGTCCCTGGGCGGCTCTCTTGGCTCCTCCCCACATCAGATAACCCCCTAGGAGAAGCGCTCTCCCGGGCGGTTACCTTGCGGGCGCACTCCCGAGTCCAGCATTCGGTGCCCAAAGAGGCCGAATGCAGGACTCGGCCCCGCCCCCCCCGGCGCCTGCGTCATTGGATTTGATTGACAGCAGCGGGAGCCAATGGCTGCGCTGCTATCAATCTATCCAATCAAGAGCCGGGAACCCTGGGCAGAGAGAGAGCGCGTCCCCGTGGGTCAAGTTTAGGGTTTCAGGTAAGTAAAAGGGGGGGCTGGGAGGCCGGTCAATGACAGGTGTTTTTTCACCTTAATGCATAGGATGCATTAAGGTGAAAAAACACGAACCTTTACAACCCCTTTAATTTATTCTGCCCATTAGAATGTATTGGGTAATATTTAGATATACATGTAAGCCTAGGTTCACACTGGAGCACATAAACGCCCCCAGCATTAACATGCGGTCAGGCAATTTTGAGCATTTTTTATGCTCAAAAGCGCCTCTCCTGAACGTGACTTTCGTGGGGTTTTTATTCTGCCTCTAAGCTCCTGTAAACACCTATAGCATGCATGGACACATAGGCTAACATTGAGGGGTGTTTAGAGGCGTAGAGAAAAAAATAAAAGCACAAACGCCTATAAAAGCAGCATTTCTGATCTCAAGTGTTCATGAGGCCTTCGCCCTGGTTCACATTGATGCTACTTTAAGATCGCATTACTTCACCTGAAGTAGCGCGATTTCAAAGTAGCAAGGTCAGCATGATTTTAGGTGCTACTTGATAGACATCTGTGTGGCTTCATGCACAGATGTCTATTGAAGTCACACCTGAAATTGGCAAAAGTAGTGCAGGAACTACTTTTTGCAAATCGAGGTGTGGTGCCGCAAGATCAGTGTCGCACAGATTGGAACAATGCCATTGCCTCCAATAGGCTGCTACTTGTCATGCGATTTGATCTCTCAAATCGCATGACAAATCGCTCCCATTTGAACCTAGGTTTGCGTGTATAAGCAAATAAACGTCGCCCACGGGACTTTAAATGAGGTGTAAATGGTGATCAAAGGGTAGGCAAGTATAAAAGTACAAATAATTTATTGAAAACAATAGTATAATCCATAATAAGACATGAGCATGGGTGAACAGGTTCATAAAACAGCAACATTGCAATGTAGTCCTAAAACATAGCCATCATATAATAGTAATACATGTAATACAGGTATGCATAGTACATCTCTAACCCGACGCGTTTCGCGAGCTTTCCTCGCTTCATCAGGGGCTGATGTGCATAACTGCTGTCTGTAAATACAGATTAAAGTAATTAGAGTATCGGTTATGATAAGGTAAAAGCAAGAAGCCAGACCTGGTCATCCCATACTTACTTGTAGGACCAAAGCTACAGACACATAGCCCAGGCACGGGTCGGATGCAAATAATATTCATATAAAGCACTAATTTTTTAAAAATCCCATTCAAGTGTTTAACCCCTTCACACCGACGTAACGCAAATATGTGGCCTCGGAATTAACGGGTTGTACCGGGGTGATGTCTGCAGCTGCGGGCATCACCCCAGTACCGTTTTTTTAGAGTGGGACCTCCGCCGACCCGTGCCTGGGCTATGTGTCTGTAGCTTTGGTCCTACAAGTAAGTATGGGATGACCAGGTCTGGCTTCTTGCTTTTACCTTATCATAACCGATACTCTAATTACTTTAATCTGTATTTACAGACAGCAGTTATGCACATCAGCCCCTGATGAAGCGAGGAAAGCTCGCGAAACGCGTCGGGTTAGAGATGTACTATGCATACCTGTATTACATGTATTACTATTATATGATGGCTATGTTTTAGGACTACATTGCAATGTTGCTGTTTTATGAACCTGTTCACCCATGCTCATGTCTTATTATGGATTATACTATTGTTTTCAATAAATTATTTGTACTTTTATACTTGCCTACCCTTTGATCACCATTTACACCTCATTTAAAGTCCCGTGGGCGACGTTTATTTGCTTTTTCTCTGATATTAGGGATGGAGATGTTTTATGTTAGGGGTCAGTTCTCAGACATTCTTTATAATAGGTTTGCGTGTATGTCTAAATATTGCCCATTTGCATATTGAAAGTAAAGGGACACATCCTTCTCGTTAGTCGTTAAAACAGTGCGTCATTTTATCAGCTGGTACAATACGGAGTTTTTAATCAAATATTGTTTTGCCAGTAAGATATATGAATTATCACCAAGCAGCAGTGTACAGCCAAAGATCCAAATCTCTGCTGTTACCACAGCCGCACACTGGAAAAAACTGATAATTTTTTTTTTTTTCAGACAGTGATAATGAAATTAGAGAAATTGTCCCGTGTACGAGTATAACAGAAGCATAGACAAGATCTGTAAGAGTCAGCTGGCACACATGATCCCAGCACAGGATATACCCTGTTAGGCATAACCAGGGCAGAGGCTCCCTGTATTAAACAAGATCACACGTTACAATTATCAGCTTCCATTCATCTCATTTAAAGGGAAAAAACTTGATTTTGGGATTTTTTGTAAAGTGACGCTCAAAAATATTTTCTATGTTATGAGGAACATCTAGAAATGGTAATCATGCCTAAGCAGTGCCACAAAAGAATAACCTGGTGCCCCATCATTGGTGTCTGTCTGTGAGAGTAATGGTGCCCCATCGTTGGTGTCTGTCTGTGAGAGTAATGATGCCCCATCGTTGGTGTCTGTCTGTGAGAGTAATGGTGCCCCATCATTGGTGTCTGTCTGTGGGAGGAATGGTGCCCCAACGTTCGCATCTGTCTGTGAGAAGAATGGTGCCCCATCATCGGTGTCTGTCTGTAGGAGGAATGGTGCCCATCGTTGGTGTCTGTCTGTGGGAGGAATGGTGCCCATCGTTGATGTCTGTCTGTGGGAGGAATGGTGCCAAATCATTGGTGTCTGTCTGTGGAAGGAATGGTGCCCCATCATTAGTGTCAGGGGATAGCATAGTGCCCCAAGGGCCAGATAAAGGCAAGTAAAGGGCCACATCCCGCCTGCAGGCCGCAGTTTGGAGACCACTGATTTAAGGCACTGATGCCTCTGACTACTAGTTTCACCAGATATGGAATGAGATTTAGTGATGTCACTAATGTGCTGCCCCATGTTCTCCGTGCTGGAGAGGAAACTGTACCTGAGGACCTGCGGTGCAAGGGTGTAGGTGGAGGTGCAGTGTGGTGCAGTGGCAATAATTCACACAGTAAGACACAATAATGAACTTGTATTAAAGCAATGCAGCAACAGTTCACAAAAATCCTGGTGGGAAGACTGACAATCCAGGTGCACTCACAGTTACAACAGAGTGAACAGAGTGGATTCAAGCCATAATGACAGTGAGAGATGGTAGAGAGAGGCAAAATACGGCCTGGCCACTTTGTGCTCAATCAGGAAAATGTCCCTATGCTTTCCCTCCTTATTGGGAACCTTTCCATACCGCTGACACTGTTCCTAACAGATGGGGTCCTTTTCCCTGCACTACCCACTTGCATAAAGCGCGACAAACCCCGGAGCCAGGGTCTTAAATAGGCTCTGCCTGACCCAAGATGGTTGCCACAGTCACATGGGGCAACACCATCCAACCGCATCACTTCCCCTGTTACCCAGGAAACCTTAGAGGCACCGGGTTACTCCCGACTTCTTCCCCAACTACAGAGCTGCTGTGGTTGAGCACCACCTGCAGTGGAGAAAATGAAATGCACCTGCTTACAAGCGTCTTCCTGTTCCTTCTGTTTACATGATGCAGTTGCGATGCTTCGTGCCCATGGAACCATTTACCTGACATGTAGTGATCGACAGGCGGCAAACCCACCAAGCGCTACACACAAATGGGGAAGTGCCGCAAAAGCCCCGCAATTGTGTGCAATGCATATGGTTGCAGCACGTTTGTTGGCAAAAAATGGGGTTAAATGAAGCGGTGAGGAGGTGGCACAATACTTCCTCATCGCCTGTTAGTAAACTCTGAAGCGTGATCTGAACATGGATCGGGCTTCAGAGGAAAGGGAGATATAGAGGCATGCCTAGATTTACTATTCGTGCTGTGAGTTCTGCCTGTCTGCTGGACGTCTCTTTCCACAACTTCCTGGATTTCCTGCATGCTTTTACTGTTTACTTTCAATTTCTAAGGACTACATATCCCATGGTACCTTGCTCCCTGTAAGCAATGATTCCTGTACTGACTCCGCCTCCTGAAACTCCTCCTCTCAGCACCTCTATAGATCAGAAGGCGGGCTCTATGAAATGTGTGACACAGCAGTGCCTACACACAGGGCATAGTGACTACACCTCACAGAATTCAAGGAAGTAAACGTGTGGGGATCTTCACAAAGAACGTTTATAAAATGTTCAGATTATTAGGAGTAGGCTAGAAATAATTAAAATATAATGTGGAAATGAATATATGAGTTTAATTTTTGACCATATGTACAATTTCATGACCTGAAGTGGGTCTGAGTTACAGATGTCGTCTAGACTTCCCAGAATGCATTCCTTTGTTTACAACACCAGTCTACGCGGAAATGACAGAGGTTACTAAAGGCCGAATCTGAAACTCCCAGGACAGCATTTCTCAACTGGATAAATAAGACATAGATATGGCATAATGTGTCCATCAGATGTCTGAGCCAAAAGCAGAAATCCTCCTTAAGAAGTCCATGGTCCTCTGCTCTACTGAGGTCTACAGGTTAGAGGATCTACGACAGTGGTGGTCAACTTTCTTGATATGGGGCCTGAGGTGTGGCCCTCAACATCACTAGAGGGCCACACATAAAATTCAATGAATACTCTGTGTCAGGGACAGCAGACACACAACAGGATATAGCCAAAGACTAATGGTATGATACAAGAGATGGTCAGAGACTCCAGACATGATACAAGATATGCGCAGAGACTGCAGACATGATACAAGAGATGGTCAGAGACTGTGGACAAGATACAAGAGATGGTCAGACACTGCAGACATGATACAAGAGATGGTCAGAGACTGCAGACACGATACAAGAGAGGGTCGGTGACTGCAGACATGATACAAGAGGTGGTCAGAGACTGCAGACATGATAGAAGAAATGGTCAGAGACTGCAGACATAATACTGTACATAGGTTGGTCAGTGACTGCAGACATGATACAAGAGATGGAAGGAGACTGCAGACAAAATACATGAGATGGTCAGAGATGGCAGACATGATACAAGAGCATACTTGCCAACTGACCCGAATTTCCTAGGACATTCCCGGGATTTAGACCTTTTTAGCATTTCCCGGGAAATGTCCCGGGAAATCCGTGTTTTCACGATTTTTCGCTGCCGCCACTAGGGGTCCACAGCAGGACCCGATGTAAGAAAGGGCCCCGCTGGGGGATACCTGATCTAAGGGGACACCGCTGGGGGATACCTGATGTAAGGGGGACACCGCTGGGGGATACCTGATGTAAAGGGGGCTCCACTGGGGGACACCTGATGTAAAGGGGGCTCAACTGGGGGACACCTGATGTAAAAGGGGCTCCACTGGGGGACATCTGATGTAAAGAAGGCTTCACTGTGGGACACCTGATGTAAGGGGGACACCGCTGGGGGATACCTGGTTTAAGGGGGACACCGCTGTGGAATACCTGATGTAAGGGGGACACTGCCGGGGGATACCTGAGGTAAGGGGGTGCTCCACTGGGGGGACACTGCTGGGGGATACCTGATGTAAGGGGGCTGCACTGGGGACACCTGATGTAAGGAGAGACTCTTCTAGGAATGCCTGGTGTATGGAGGGACTCCACTGGGGACACATGATGTAAGGAGGGACTCCGCTGGGGACACCTGATGTAAGGAGGGACTCCGCTGGGGACACCTGATGTAAGGAGAGACTGCTGGGAATGCCTGGTGTATGGAGGGACTCCGCTGGGGACGCCTGATGTAAGGAGGGACTCCGCTGGGGACGCCTGATGTAAGGAGGGACTCCGCTGGGGACGCCTGATATAAGGAGGGACTCCGCTGGGGACAACTAATGTAAGGGGGACTCCGCTGGGAATGCCTGGTGTAAAGAAGGACTCTACTGGGAATGTCTGATGTATGGAGGGACTCAGCTGGGGACACCTGATGTAAGGAGGGACTCCGCTGGGGACGCCTGATGTAAGGAGGGACTCCGCTGGGGACGCCTGATATAAGGAGGGACTTCGCTGGGGACACCTGATGTAAGGAGGGACTCCGCTGGGGACGCCTGATGTAAGGAGGGACTCCGCTGGGGACGCCTGATGTAAGGAGGGATTCCGCTGGGGACGCCTGATATAAGGAGGGACTCCGCTGGGGACAACTAATGTAAGGGGGACTCCGCTGGGAACACCTGATGTAAGGAGGGACTCTGCTGGGGACACCTGATGTAAGGAGGGACTCCACTGAGGACACCTGATGTAAGGAGAGACTCTGCAGGGAATGCCTGGTGTAAAGAAGGACTCTACTGGGAATGTCTGATGTATGGAGGGACTCCGCTGGGGACACCTGATGTAAGGAGGGACTCCGCTGGGGACACCTGATGTAAGGAGGGACTCCGCTGGGGACACCTGATGTAAGGAGGGACTCCACTGGGGACACCTGATGTAAGGAGGGACTCCGCTGGGGACACCTGATGTAAGAAGGGACTCTGCTGGGAATGCCTGGTGTAAGGAAGGACTCTGATGGGGACACCTGATGGCCTCTGGTGGCAGGCGACGTGACAAGTGAGATGCTCAGTGCTCCCACTGATTCTACATTATGGTGAGTTGAACTATTTCATTTTATATTATAATGTCATAATAGTAATAATGCGCTTCAATCATCCTGACACCATAACAACTATGGTGCCAGGATGATTGAAGTGCTAACACCAGGTGTTTGGAGTATCTTTATCTGCTGATTGTTAAACTTTCTGAAATACACATATTTCTATTGTGGTATAGAATCTGGGCCTGCTGTCCCTCCATCTCTCGTTCTTTCCTTCCTTCTCTCTCTCTCTTCCTCTCTCTTTTCTCCCTTTGTTTCTCCCTGCATGCCTCGTTCATCTCAGACTCTAACCACAGCCATTTTGAGTCACGCCCCCTTTAAGCCACGCCAAAACTCAGCTTAAATCACACCCATTTTTCCCCGCGGTGGAGCATTTTTTCTTTCCCCCGCTGCATCACACCTAAAAACGAAGGCCCTGCCGCCTAAGTATAATAAGACTCCGCCTACAGACAAATACATTTTTTTTACAATGTTGGCAACTATACAAGAGATGGCCAGAGACTGCAGACATGATACAAAAGATGGTCAGAGCCTGCAGACATGATACAAGAAATGGTCAGAGACTGCAGACATGATACAAGTGATGGTCAGAGACTGCAGACATGATACAAGAGATGGGCAGAGACTGCAGACATGATACAAGAGATGGTCAGTGACTGCAGACATGATACAAGAGGTGGTCAGAGACTGCAGACATGATACAAGAGATTGTCAGTGACTGCAGACATGATACAAGAGATGGTCAGAGACTGCAGACATGATACAAGAGATGGTCAGTGACTGCAGACATGATATAAGAGATGGTCAGAGACTGCAGACATGATACAAGACATGGTCAGAGACTGCAGACATGATACAAGAGGTGGTCAGTGACTGTGCAGACATGATACATAGGTTGAACTGCAAAAAATGATACAAGAGATGGACAGAGACTGCAGACAAAATACACAAGATGGTCAGAGACTGCAGAAATGATACAAGAAATGGTCAGAGACTGCAGACATGATACTAGAGTTATTACACATACTTTAATAACACTATCAATTTCTGCAGCACTTTTCATACATATACATACTAGGACCAATTTAGGCATGAGCCGATTAACCTACCAGCATGTCTATGGAGTGTGGAGCACTTCTAAAGAAGCATCTGTATCAATATTGTATGTCATTTTAGCATGCCTTAAGCATCCTTTAGCAATCTGTAAGTGATATTGTAGTTTGATGAAACCAGGTAATCGGATCTTTATATATCTAGGAATACCAAGCAATTTTGCAATTGTAACTGATTACTTCTATGTTTATGTCTAGCCCATCTACACAGATATGATGTTGGTCTTACTGTGTGCAACAAGTCTGCTCATCGGGAGTAATAAAGAAGAACAAGAACATAAGGGTTGTGCATTATGAATTGCACACCTAGTGGTCTGTATTGGCATGGGATGAGCAGGGCTTTGCTTCTAGCAGCAGTGATCTGTCTCATTGGGTATTACATGAGTGCAGTGGAATAGAGAAATCCTCATTTAAAGCTCATGGCACCAAATAAATTGAAGTAAACTGGTATCTCTTCTTCACACTGTACTGTCTGTCAGTGCAGACTGCATACAGACTGAAGGTAAACAAATCCATGTTTACACTGGCCTTGGCCTGTAATGACAGCTCTCAAAGCTCAAGGGGAAGAACTAGGAGGTTTGAGCCCCTGGACATATTATAGAATCTAAAACAATTTTAAAATGCAGGTAACCTTTAAAGTAGTTTATATAAAATGGAATGGAAAATGCAGAATGGCAACAGCACAAGGTGGGCGAGGATGCCAACAGCATAAAGTAGGGAGAGACCGCAGCTGGGATCTGGGATCTTTGTGAAGATCCTGGAGCACAATGTCCAAGTGAGCGAGATTTTAAACTGAAACATACAAAGCACAATTTAATAGCATATCTTGTTACTATTTCCTTGTGTTACATTGAGCACTGTAAGCTCAGCATGTCCTATTCTGCTGGATTACAACAGTTTTTATTTACTCCTTTAAAAAAGTCAAAGGGGATGCAAGTGAACACATTATAAACAGAGGACTTGGGTAGAGGACTTCAGACTGTCCTCATGGACGCATCACTCCAAGCCAATATTCCATTGTCCACTGTAAAAACTGCAAATGGTGCTGAATAATATTTTCTGCAGTACTCAAGATGGACACTAGGTGGCACTGATTGCTGGTGTCAGATTCTTAACTGTAATCATAATTGAAAGTTATAGAGACACTAAAACTTTTCAAGTGTTGTTTAAAGGAATAGTCCACTTTTTGAGAAAAAAATATAATAACTGCATCCACATTGATAAAAAAAAAAAATTTGCATTTATTAAATATTTGCATTCAGGCCTGCATTGCAACCGCGATCAATGTGGGCACAAGGTTCAGTCTCCTGCAAATGCAGGTATTGACCTGGCTTTCTTTCAACAATGGCTTCCTTCTTGTCACTCTTCCATAAAGGCCAGATTTGTGGAGTGCATGACCAATAGTTGTCCTGTGCAAAGATTCTCCCACCTGAGCTGTGGATCTCTGCAGCTCCTCCAGAGTTACCATGGGCCTCTTGGCTGCTTCTCTGATTAATGCCCTCCTTGCCCGGCCTGTCAGTTTAGGTGGACGGCCATGTCTTGGTAGGTTTGCAGTTGTGCCATACTCTTTCCATTTTCGGATGATGGATTGAACAGTGCTCCGTGAGATGTTCAAAGCTTGGGATATTTTTGTATAACCTAACCCTGCTTTAAACTTCTTCACAACTTAATTCCTGACCTGTCTGGTGTGTTCCTTGGCCTTCATGATGTTGTTTGTTCACTAAAGTTCTGTAACAAACCTCTGAGGGCTTCACAGAACAGCTGTATTTATACTAAGATTAAATGACACACAAACAGCTTCACAGAACAGCTGTATTTATACTAAGATTAAATGACACACAGGTGGACTCTATTTACTAATTAGGTGACTTCTGAAGGCAGTTTGTTCCACTAGATTTTAGTTAGGGGTATCAGAGTAAAGGGGCTGAATACAAATGCACCCCACACTTTTCACTGGCGGCAGTGAGAGGGACTTATGCTCCGCTCACAGCTTCTGGTGATCGGCAAAGTAGATCCACACTGCAGCCGTCTTTCGGCTATAGCACGGACTGGAAAGTGGTTAAGGAATAATAGTAGTAAACAAAAGCACTCGTGGGTTAACTAATCTTTTCTTTTTTACGTATAATTCTCCTGTAAGTGGGCGTGGCAGGGGGTGTGTCCTATGTCTACATATTTTTGATAATATGTCTCCCTCGTTCCCATCTCAAACAGTTGGGCGGTATGGGTGTAGGTGAACACAAGAAGTTGCACATTTGCACATTTTTGGCAGATATAACAGTCAGCATTTGAACCTTCTATTTAGCTGGTAGCCCCCAAAGAGCACTTGTCTAAATATAAGCTCAGCTTGGGGCTGTTGATGAAGTGCAGACATTCGGGCAGCGCAGTTCCTGATGCCTCTCCAACCGGCATCCAAGTGAGCGAGATCTGAAAGCCAGAGCCAGTGGGCAGCGTGTGGTGCCTGGTTTGTATTGTGCTGCCCACACAATAGGCCACCACTGTTCCCCATCTGCCGGAGAAAAGGCCGCTTGTCCTGTTCCGCGGAGAGCTGGAGATGCTGCGATTACATTCTATTAAAATTGCACAGATGATTCCCATTCCTGAGCATTAATACAGTCAGCGGTTTTTCTTTGCATGGCATTCTCTAAATACACATAATAAAGGAAGGGACAATACACAAGGGAAAAGCGCAACTGCTGAGCCCATTATATTGTTGTTCTAACAGAACTGCAATTCATTTTGTGCACAGAGGCATCGCTGACAGAGTGCAACAGCATACTTCTGGCAACCTGTCATGGAAAATGACCGCGGATTCGTGGTTTTGTGGTTACTACTAAAATAGTAACAATGTATAAACACTGGGGAGTAGCAATACAGTTATGATTCCCAAGTTTCCGGGTGGATTATTTAAAGGGGAACTCCACCCCAAATGTGAATGTGGTTTTGTGTGTGGTGGTGGTGGGGTTGGGAATAAGTGTTTCCGTCGCAAAGAACAACTATGTCATATATTGCAGGTTACCAGTCCTTAGATGTGGTGGCTGCATTGATTTTTTTTTTTTTTTTTTAAGGTTAAGTATATTTTCTGCAACTGCAAAAAAATAATCCGTTGATCCTACCAGAAATCTAGTGTCCTTGAAATTTCCTGTGCATCATACTGAAATCTGAAAACACCATTATCTGCTTTCCCAGCTATCCTCTGTGACGGGCAAATCTCCCCTCTAAGGCTGGCCAAACATTATACAATTTTCTTGTACAACTTTCCTTTAGATTTACCAAAACCATATAATAGTAGGTCAAACCTAAACACTTTCAATTTGTGTGTAATCAAGCAGGCCCTTGTACTACATAGTTGAAGGTAAATCCCAGGGCCGTCTTTAAGGCGGGATAAAAGGGGCAGCTGCCCTGGGCTCTGTCATTGTTGTGGGGCCCAAAGCAGCTGCCTCAAACTTGCCAACTATCCCAGTTTAAATTCCCTTGTCCTTTGAAGTTTTAGTCCTGTGCTGTGTCCCGATATCTCAGTGTGAAGTGCTGCTACTAATGCTGCCCAGCTCTGCCTTATTTATGTGTACAGATGATTCACCTAGAGACCCTGTGTCTACATGTAAATAACCGGTATTCATATGTAAATGGTGGCGGCATTCATAAGTAAATAGCTGAGGAGGCGGCATTCATATGTAGATCATGCCCCCTTGCAGTGAGGAGATGATGTGCTGTAACCTCTAGCAACCAATCAGTGAGCAGTAATACTGTACAGTAATCTCTAGCAACCAATTGACAAGCAGAAATCATTTGCTGTAACCTCTAGCAACTAACCAGTGAGCCATAATGTATGCTGTAACCTCTAGCAACCAGTCAGTAAGCAGTAATGATATGCTGTAACCGCTGGCAACCAATCGCTGCCTGATCTGATACAGTAAACTGATCTTAAGTCTAGCTGCTATTTATTGTATGTTTCAGAGCAGGTGGAGAGTGAAATTGCATGGGGGGGGGGCAAGAAAATTTTTGCCCAGGGTCCAATCAATATTAAAGACGGCTCTGGTAAATCCAAAGAAAATTGAATAAGAAAATTGTATGGTGTATGGCCAGCTTAAGGCACCATTCACATATGAGTATAGCGAATTACTGGCGCTTTTTGGGGTGTTTGTTTAAAGTGGTTGTAAACCCTTACAATCCACTTTTTGCTACAGGTAAGCCTTTAATAAGGCTAACCTGTAGCTACCCCAGATATCTCCTAAACCTACACGGTTTAGGAGATATCCCCTGTATCTGCATGTGCCGACGCCATCGGGACATGCGCACTGAAGCAAACTGAAGCAAATGGCACGTACCGGTGGCTCCCGCTCGCATTCGCGGGCGTGACGTCATCATGGCTCCAGCCATTCACAGCACCGGAGGCGCAATACCCGGAAGTAACTCTGGGGAGAAATGTCGCCGGCTGGTGCTGTGTCGGGCACCGCAGCGGGGGCTTCGATCTCAGGTGAGTATCACATAATGAGCTAGTATGCATGGCATACTAGCTCATTATGCCTTTGTCTTGCAGGCCTTTTATTTTAATTTTTTTTTTAATTTGGGTTTACAACCACTTTAAGCGTTTTTGCAGCTTTTTTACAAGCTTTTTTAAAGCACTTTGAATGCCAATCAATACACCTCTAAGCCCTGGTGTCCCACTGGTGCGGCTTGAAATCGCCAGTGTGACTTCAAAGCCGCAGATCAGTACGATTTGAACCTCCAATTTCATTGTGGCTTGCGACTTCGTTTAACAGGAGTCTATGCAAGCCACAATGAAATCGGAGTATTAGCGCAGGAACCTTTTTCAAAGTCACGACATGAGTGGGGGCAATTCGAACAGTTCCATTGCCGGTGTTCTATCAGAAAGTGCAACCAAAGTGACGTTCTGTCGTGGCCATCTTGGTACACCCGCACTCGGCCACAGTAAGCCTACATTCTGAAGTCGCAAATAGACATATTTTGACACCCACTGAAGTCTTGCATTTCACACTTATTTTTACCAGTAAACTGAATTTATATCGTGAAATACAGGATTTAGAAATCCATCAAGCTGTTTTGATGTTGAATCTTATAAGCAGCGGTGTTCTATCAGAATAGCAAACCTGTCCGATCAGCAGGCTTTCCGCTGCTTTTAAAATTCAACATCAAAACAGTGTCACAGATTTCAAAATCCTGTATTTCACTATATAAGCTCAGTTTACTGGTAAAAATATGTGTGTGAAATACAAGACTTCGATGGGTGTAAAAAGATGTCCGCTTGCCACCTTCTGACTGTAGGCTTACTGCAGGTGAGTGCGGGTGTACCAAGATGGCCACGATGGAACGTCACTTCCGTTGCATTTCCTGATGGGTAGTGGCTTTCTGACAGGCTGACACCGGCAATGGAACTGTCAGATCGCATGACAAATGGCACCGGTGTGAACGAGTCCTTACAGTCCTGCTCACACTGTTGCATTTGCTTAGCTTCACTTCAAAATTTATACCCCATGTCGCTTTATTGGTGCTTTAAAGCATCTCCAAAGACTCCATAGAAGTCTATCACAACACTTGCTTACAGCACCTGCAGCTCGAGGGGCTTTTGGCTTTTATTCAGAGTTTGCTTTGCTTTGTTTTGGAGGTGTTGCCGGTATGAGATATCCCAGGATGCACTGGGGAACCAAAAAGTGAACCGGAAAGACATCATCAACAGTCACTTCCGGTTCATGTGTGTATATATTCAGGGAGTGTCTAGTGCAGATGTCACATCTGGTGTGCAGTATGGAGCAGCAGGAAAGTAAGTGGTCCGTATTGGAGCGGAGCAACTAGTGGACGGCACATGTGGGGTGCAACATGGGATGGGTATAGCAGAAGGTAAGCGGGGACCAAAGAGAGAGGACTGAGTGGCAAAGGATCAGCAGAGCTGGGGGACTAGAGCAGGAGAATCTAGCAATGTCACTCATGGTTAACAGTGTGGGGGCAATATATCGTATGGTGAGCGGGGACCTGAGAGAGAGGAGGGTCAGCAGAGGGGTTATGACTGAGTAGGGGATCAGCAGAGCTGGGAGTTATGACTGAGTGGGGGATCAGCAGAGCTGGGAGTACTACAGAGCGGGGGATCAGTGGAGCTGTGGGTACTACTGAGCGAAGGATCTTCTGAACAAGGGTACTAATGAGCTGCCGATCTGCTGAGTGGGGGGAGTACTGAGTTGGGATTCTATTCAGGTCCCTTTAAAACTAATAGAAAATCAACACACACAGGGCATTTGCCAACCTTCAAAAGAGCATAACAGAAGCATCATAACACATCAAAAATGCATATTCAAGCTGTAGGCGCTTTAATGTGTGTTAAAATCAAAGCAGGTGTAAACGAGTCCTAATGGAGAAGAGGAAAGGAGGTGGTACTTGTAGTCCAGGTGAGCAGCCTGGGGTGACCAAGGCAGCATCTCCATAAATACAGTGCAGTGAGGGAGTTAGTTCCTGGCACAATCATGGCTGGGATAAGGGAGGGGCACAAGGGACATGTGCCCAGGGTGCAGTGTTGATATGTGGATGGGGGGAGGGGGACACTGGGAGTTCTAGCTGCTCCATTCTCCAGAGCCTCACTGACAGGAGTGACTGTAGCATCACTCCTGTCAGAAGGAGCAGGGGCCACATACAGTAGCTGCTAGAGGGAGGATTCTGCTAACAGTAGCCTACTGTAGGCAGAAGACAGCAGACACCTACTAACCAGTGATGGGAAGAAGAAGAAGCTGCCTTCATTCCTGGTGGAGGGACAACTCAACCCTAGGCCTTCTCTTTCCTCCTCAGAACCTCTCAGGAGCCCCTAGCCTCCGTCCTCCCCCAAAGTCCTTAAAGCCCTTCAGCCTCCCTTCCTTCCTCAGAGCCCCCCAAATCCCTTTAGTTCCATGCACCCCACAAAGCCCAGCTCTCCTCTCCTCCTTCAACTCAATGAATAATCCAAGGTCCTTCCCCAAACTCTAGGTAGTCTCAGAAGTATACAAGATTGCTCCTAAGCTATCCCCGCTCCTTCCGTAACCTTTCTCTAGGCTTATACCACTAGTCCCTAACCAACCTGCCCCAAAATGACCAGTCAGGGGCTATACATATAACCTCCATGATTGTCCAAGGTGGCTCCTCAAATCTTGGGAGAGCTCTGGGTTCAATCAGACACAGGTTCCCCCAAGTTGGCCACTGGATAGGACATAGCCCAATACAGAGGACAAATCAGTCCTCTACAAAGATGAGGCTGTCCGTACTTCAGGCAGCTAACCAGCAAGCAACCTACTAGCCCCCTCAATACCTGTGCTGTCACCCCTTGGAGTGATTCCACAGCTCGTTGGTTGCACAACACCCCCCTACAAGAGAGTTCAGTGCATGGGGGGGGGGGGGGGGGGCCTTTCACTTTTTTTAGGTTCTAAAGCTGCTGCACATTGTACATGTACATTATATGATTATGTATGTAGAATGCCGCCAAAGCACAAAAGAACATTTTTATTTTCTGCTACAATGACTCAAAATGTGGGTGACAAGGCAAGCGCTCAGAAGCTTTACTCAGCACTCAGAAGAGCAACAAACGCTTTTCGCTTTGTCTGCCAAATGCCTCATTAAATGTACGCCAGGCTCACATATTTTCCCTGAAAAGCTCCACAAAGCACTATTTGCCACATAATACAATCCTACAGCAATATATTGTCAACAGAAAATTCTATTTTCCATCCCTAGACCTCTATAGACCGTGAAATGAGGAGGATACGTGTGTTGTGCATGCCGCAGAAGCTATCCGTTTTATGCCCATCCCAGCCGAGGTCTACATTCCCTTTTGGAGTTTTATACAATACCCAGGGACGTGACTGGCCTCAAGTAATATACAGAGATAAAACAAAATCCTCCTACATAAGTTGTACCTGTTTATCTACTGTCTAGCTGTTTTTTTTCCCCCTACATCCCTTTAAAGTGCAGAATTTGCATAGGATCTCTCAGCTGTGAAAAGCAGGGGGCGGAGAGCTGAAGTTACATCAGTAAAGAGAGCTTTGAGAGCTGATTGGAGGGAAGGGACACGCCCCCTCTAACACAGCACGCAGGAACAGAGCTGATGCCGTCAATCCCAGGCTGTGTGCTGGAGATCCCTCCCCTGTGACCATGTTTCTTTTGGTGTTAGGAACTTGTCAGAAGTGAAGCTGATAGCAGAGGAAGGGGACAACGGACAGAAATTACACTTAGTGCTCTAGATTGAGACAAGTACACACTATAGAGGGATATGCTTTGTTCATGTCTGATGTTTACTACCATTTTAACCACCTCCCGTCCGCGCTATAGCCGAAAGACGTCTACAGCGCGGACCTAATTTGCCGGGAGGGCGTCCATGGATGTCCTCCCATGCTCGAGCGGCCTGCGCGCCCCATGCAGGGCGCACACGGTGCCCTCAGTGATCAGCGAGTCTATGAGACTCAGCTGATGACAGATTGGAGTAAGGGGTCGATCCCGACCCCTTACCACGTGATCAGCTGTCAGCCAATGACAGCTGATCATGTGACGTAAACAGAGTTGGTAATCAGCTATTTTTTCTCCTCGTGCTGGTAGTGCGAGGAGAAAAAAAAAGCCGATCACCGGTGGCTGTGAGAGGGACATCTGTCCTGAACTGGAGAGCCTCTGCTGAGGCTTCTGTGCCACCTACCAGTGCCCACAGTGTCACTTATCAGTGCCCACACCACAGTGTCACCTATCAGTGCCCACAGTGCCACCTATAAATGTCACCAATCAGTGCCTCTTCACCAGTGCTGCCTTTCAATACCACCTACCAGTGCCCATCAGTGCCACCTATTAGTGCCCATCAGTGACGTCTTATTAGTGCCTATCAGTGTCGCCTTAACTGTGCCTATCAGTGCAGCCCATCAGTGCAGCCCATCAGTGCAGCCTCATCAGCGAATATCAATGAAGGAGAAAAATTACCCGTTTGCAAAATTTTATAACAAACTATGCAACATGTTTTTTTTTTTCTTCAAAAATTTTTTTCTTTTTTTGCTTGCTTAGCAAAAAATAAAAAACCCAGTGGTGATTAAATACCACCAAAAGAAAGCTCTATTTGTGTGAAAAAAATGATAAAAATATCATTTGAGTACAGTGTTGTATGACCGCGCAATTGTCATTCAAAGTGTGACAGCGCTGAAATCTAAAAATTGGTCTGGGCAGGAGGGGGGGTTTAAGTGCCCAGTAAGCAAGAGGTTAAATGAGGGGTGCATCAAGAGGAGTGTAAACACTGTTGCTGTAAGGACTTTCACACGGGTGGTAAAAAGAGGCAGCTGAGCCATGGTTTTACCGCCCTAGCCCCTAACAATGCAGCCAGACGGGGCTGTACACATGCCATAGCTGTAGCATTTTTAACCTGGAGAGCAGAGTTTGACAGGTTGCAGCGCCGGTTCAATGGTGCCACTAAACACTTGGCTCTCAGTTGAGGCACTGTCCAGCAATTTAAAACTGCCAGTCAGCAATTAAAAAAAAAAAAAACAGGTGTCAGGAGGCTTATAGCCACTGCTACACCTCCCTCTGGAAAGTGGTCCACTGCAATTCACTTTTCAGAGGATGGTAAGCATTACTGCTAATGTAAGAGAGACCTGAAGGTCTGCTTTACACTGGTGTCGCCCTCTGAAAAATGATCTGCAGTGGATCAATTTTCAGAGGGTGCATTGTGTCACCTCCTCACCATCTGTTTTAACTTCTAAAAACTCACACCGCCGCACGGTCTTGAATGGGTAGGGATGCACCGATATACGGATACCGGTCTACACAATATTTTCACAAGAACTAGTGAAAATGCTCCCGATGCCCGAAACCAATACATGCAATTCAGACAGGAACCACACCGATTCTTCGCAGTGCGATTTGAGCCCATTAATTTTGTATGGACGCAAATCACACTGCAATGTATCCGCGAGCACTTGACCAAAAGTATCGGTAAAGTACTCACCCATAAAAAAAGGGTATTGGTGCAACCCTAATGATAACTGTTCCCAAAGTATTGTGACCGCGGCATGTGTACACCTCCATCCGTTGCCTTTGGGGGGAGCTGTTGGGGGGGGGGGCAGTTAAAAAGCAGCTCAACCACTGACCTCCCCCCAACCGCAATTGTAAGCAAGGCCTAACTGTAGGACTGAGACTCCAAGGTAGGTGGTATCAAAATCCGACATACTATGGCAGAGAGATGCAGTGTATGGAAACCTGTTTGTAGTCTCTACCAGGGGTGCATGGGACAAGGTGACAACGCAGGGGCACAACTGGGAGAGAGTTGTCACTAGACATGTGCAGTTTGTTTCGTTTCGAATTAAAATGCTAACGAATTTTCGGAAATTCGGATGTATCTGAATTTCCGAACTAGAACAGTACCGGGATTTAAACAAATCCGAAATAACGAAAAAAAATTTGGTCGAAATTTGAATAGTTTTCGAATACTTTTAGAATAGTGTTCCAATTTCTAAAGATTTCTATTCTATTCTATTATCTTTGGAAATTGGAAAACTATTCGAATTCGAAAACTATTCTAAAATAAAATAGAAAATAAAGCAATAGAATAGATTTTTTTTCTATGCTATTCCTTTATTTTCTATTCTATTTTATTTTCTTTGGAAATTGGAGAACTATTCAAATTCGAAAACTATTTGAAAACTTTTCGAATCGATCCAAATTTTTTTTTGTTATTTTGGATTCGTTTAAATCGGTACTGTTCTAATTCGGAAATTCGGATACATCCAAATTTCTGAATTAGAACAGCACCGGATTTAAATGAATCCGAAATAACGAAAAAAAAACATTTGGACGAAATTTGAATCGTTTTTGAATACTTTTTGAATAGTTTTCCAATTTCCAAAGATTTCTACTCTATTCTATTCTCTTTGGAAATTGGAAAACTATTCGAATTCGAAAACTATTCAAAAACTTTTCGAATCGATCCGAATTCAAATTTGAAAAATGCAAATCGATTTGAAAACGAATAATAGGCTATATGGGTAGAGATCAGTGTTTATAAACGTTTTGTATGTATGTACCATCATCCCTGAAGTAGTAAACCAAAAAATGTGTAGAAAATGTGATTTTAAAGGTACCCCTGATATAGGAAAAGACATTATCTACTAAAAATATATCAAATATTTATTAAAGCAGTTTTACAAAAAAAATATACGATAAAATGGGAGAACAGTTTTACATTCACAGTCAAAGATATACATCCTCAACCTAATATTGACAATGAAAAAAACTGTGGTCATGACCTTTTTTGCATGTGTGCGCTGTAATAAAAATTATCAGGGGTACCTTTAAAATCCCATTTTCTACACATTTTTTGGTTGAAAACGAATAAACAAAACGGATTTCCGAAAACGAATTCAACAAATTAAACGAATTTTGAAACAAAACAATTTTTTTCGTTCTGCACATGTCTAGTTGTCACCCTGTAACAGGAAGTGATCCAACAAGGTCTCCCATGGCAGGATCACCAGGCATTAGTTTAGAGATAGCTGCATATTTTAAGAGTCTAATAATAATTTTGGAAATGGCAATAATATGTTAAAGTTTAAATAACATTTTTAGATCTACTTTAAATAATGTATCTATAAAATGAACATTTATTACAAACAATAAAAAAAAAGTTATAAAATCTGCATTTATAATACTGGCAACAATAAAACTGATTATTGGATTCCCTTTAACAGCCATCAGATCATTTCATAGATAGTAATGAAAGCCACAAGATGGCACACATAACAGTAAATGGGCTGAAGCATTGCAGCTCACAGACTCCCTGAGCACCAATCAAACGGCCGGCCTGAAGGGCTGCTTCTCTCTTTAGACACAATAGATTCGTAATCTTCGCAGAGGCACACAACGCCCATTGTTCTGGCTGACATATTTTGCATATGATGAATGGCTTCCAATATCCTACACTGCATACCCCTATGACACTGCGGCCCACTTCTAATGATCTAGCGGCCGATTACTGAAATGAACCCACCGCCTGGGCTGTCATAACGCCTTTCCAAAATTGCAATATATACTGATTCACGGCCATAGGATCAAACATGTCGTGTATCAGGATTGCATAATAAAACTGGAATTAGGGAGTCATTCCGGAAAACATGGCGTATTTAAAGGGCTTAGCTCACGTTTACCAAAAAAAAAAAGTGACTATGCAGATAAGGGGTGTCGGTTGATAAAAACAAACTCTGACTAACCCTAACATCTATGCGGTTTCAATTGATGCGTTTTTCTGGTGCATTTTAAATCTGTGTTTTTTATGCGTTTTTGCATGCCGTTTTCATGTGCTTTGCGTTTTTTTTCTTTTTCTCTTTAACTAACTGTGAATAGCTATGTACCCCATACTCATTCACATGAGGGGGTGGGATCTGGGGATTCCCTTGTAAAAGGGGGCTTTCAGATTTCGAATAAGCTCCCCGCCTGCAGACCCGCACAACCACCGACCAGGGTTGTGGGAAAAAGCCCTTCTTTGGGGGGGGGCAGAGCCCCAAAGCACCCCTCTTATGTTAAGGGCATGTGGCCTGGGAAGGGGGGGGTGCTCGCTCGACCCCTCCCTTTCCTGACCTGCCGGGCCGCATGCTCGGATAAAGGTCTGGTATGGATTTTGGGGGGTACCCTATTCCATTTTTTAACATTTTTTAGCATGCGGTTCCCCTCAATATTGATACCAGATGCGTTTTTTTACTGCGTTTTGTGTTGTGCAGTTTGCAGAAACGCACTACAGTCCATTTAACATGGTTTCTATGGTACATGTTCACATCTATGCGTTTTTCAGCCGGTGCATTTTTGGAAAGAGTCATGGACTTTTTTATCCCCGCAGCAGATTGCGTTTTTGTGTGTAATAGACTTCAATGGACCCACTGCGAAAAACGCAAATGTTTTTTTTTATCCATAACAAACTGTGTGTAGCTGATTGTTAAAGAGTGGGCTGGGAAGCTGGCCGTCGTGTCCTTAACAACGAATGAGTCATCGGCTGTCAGTGGAATTCCCCGCTAACAGCTAAATGTAAAAACAAGAATAGCCCAAAAAAAAAACCTGGTAAAAAAAATGGCGTGGTGTCCCCCCTTAATCCATATTAGGATTAGAGGGGACCCCACGCCATTTTTTTTACCAATTTTTTTTTTTGGGCTATTCTTGTTTTTACATTCGGCTGTTTGTGGGGAATTCCACTGACAGCCAATGCCTCATTCGTTGTTAAGGACACGACGGCCGGCTTCTCAGCTCACTCTTCAACAATCAGCTATACACAGTTTGTTATGGATAAAAAAAAAAAACACGTGCGTTTTTCGGTGTGGGTGCATTGAAGTCTACTACACGCAAAAACGCAATCTGCTGCAGGGACAAAAAAGTCTATGACTCTTTCCAAAAACGCACTGGCTGAAAAATGCATAGATGTGAACATGTACCATAGAAACTATGTTAAATGGACTGTAGTGCGTTTCTGCAAACTGCAAAACGCACTAAAAAAAACGCATAGGTGTGAACCTAGGGTAAATCTGAATATTGTCCTTGCTATAGGTGTAGGCCATTTACATAACTCATAAGGCAATGGAAAACTCCCAGAGGACGTTGCTAGGACGTTGCTAAGAGAGGCCTAGCTGTTACTGTCCACCATTAAGGAGTGAGCTCTTAAACAATAAGCTCAGAGCTACTGTATCGCGGAGAGAAAGCACATGTGAGGGAGTTTAAATCAGAGAAAGAGCACCCTCCAGTTGGTAGTGGAGGTAAAAAGTATTAGATGGTAGGATCTTAGCAACGTCCTTAGTAACAAACATCCTAAAGTGGTTTAAGTGCTTCATCACATAGGGTGCCTAAAGTCTCCCTATGTTACATGTTTTTGTTGTAACAGGTTCTATAAGGCTCTTTACACACTAGCGCGATGCGGGAACCAGTGTGATTCCAGTGCTGGTTCCCGCATCGCATAGAACTCGCAGACGGTTCACACTGCCCTATGTGAACCACTGCAGGTGTCAGTAGAAAGTTAATGACACACATAGATCAGTTCGCATATCGCAGTGCAGTCAAATGGTGCAGATCACACCCATGCGATCTGATTCCAGTGTGGACCAAAAAAAAGGGTCCTGAACCATTTTGGTGTGAATGCGATGAAAATTCAGTCATACAACCTGTATGGCTGAATTCGCATCGCACAGACATCGCATGTGACCTGCAGTGCGAATCACATACAATGTCTAACATCGCACAAGTGTGAACCCAGCCTAAAACTCCCGATGTCTCACCTGTCCTCCATTGAAGCTAATGGAGTGCGTACAGATTGTGCTGCATTGGCTTCTTCCCTGGCCACAGCATTTGTATATAGTGCTTCCAGCAGCTCTCAACTGTAAAGCAAAATCCTTAGGCCTCATGCACACTGGCCGTTATAATAGTGTTATAAAAACGCCAGTAGCTTTGCAGTGAGTTTTTCAATGTTTTTCAGCATTTTTGCAATAGCATTTTTTAGCGTTTTTTTTTCCCAATGGGATCAAAAACGTCAAACGCTAGTGAGCTGCATTTTTGAACATTTGTCTGCGTTTTTGGACGTTAGAGCGTTTTTACAGCTGAAAAGCTCCTCTCAGAACCCACTAGTTTTGGGGGTTTTTTTACAGCCAAAAAAAAACACCCCAGCCAAAAACAGTTGATAATAGCCTATGTGTGCATGGACACATAGGATAACATGATGGTGAGTTTATTAACTATAGAAAAAAACGTCTGAAGCCAAAAACAGCAGCTGTAAAAACATCCAAAAACATCCAGTGGGCATGAGGCCTTATAGATATATATCCAAAAGATATCATATATACAGTCTCTCTGATGGGTTTGTTTTGTTTTTTTAGCCTAATGATGGCTTGCTTTACTGATAGTGACAGCTCTTTGGATCTCATATTGAGAGTTTTATGGACCTGACTGTATATATATATATATATATATATTTATATTTATTATTACATAGATGTAGTACCCTGGGGTTTAGGCAGGGTTGCTCCTCACAAATTTACTTGCCAAGAGTAGTTATCTTGGTCGATTGACAGAGATCTATTGATTTCTCCCTAAGTTTGGCCTTGTTGCACTTTTCTCTTCTACCACTAGGTGGCCGGGTACTTGGTGGTACTAGATACGAGAAGGGCAACCCAAGGTCATGTTATGAGTATATGGGGTATCTCAGCCAATGGGCAGGGGTTTTCTTGAATCCCTTGGCCTGCTGGGAGAACCTATATATTTGGGAGAGGTCAGGTGATCTAGGTTCTGTGCCACCCGGGTGGCTGTCTGGGTGGACCTGTTTTATTGCCCGGGCTGCTAGACCAGAGATTGGGCCTATCCCGAGCACATCTGGCTGCTAGGCTGTGTGAGGGCCTATCCAGAAGCAGGAGAGCAGCGCAGGGTTGGGATTGCGGCTCGCAATGGAACCAAAAGTGACGGTTCTGTCGGCCAGAGAACCTGTTGTGGTTGGAGGTAGAAGGGAAGCTGTCGCCACAAAGGTATCAACCACCTTTACCGGGGACCACAGTGAGTAACTGAAGCAAGTACCGGAACCACATTCTCACCGAAAGGGCACGGTGGAGAATCGGGAAACTTCAGGCGGTGATCAAGTCAGGGACCCAACCCGTGGAGGAGACGCTTGCAGAGCAGTCTTGTGTGTCAAGTCAGGGACTTCGCCGGTTAGCAGGGGTGAAGCTAGAGAAGTATCTGGAGTGCCAAGCTAGGGACCCAGTAGGGAAGCGTAGGTGACGCTTGAGGGGATACCACCGCAAACCTTGCAGGAGCTCAAGAGATTCAGAGTCAGTGAATCAGAGGGTCTAGTAAAAGATCGGGAGCTCAGTGTTGAAGAACTACAAAAAGGCAGTTGTAGTGAAGCTTTGAGTTAGGAACTGCTAAAGACTGCTACCATAGGAGACAGCATTCCTGCAAGTGCAGATGTGGCTTCTTGCTGGGGCCTTTCCCTGCACGGTTGTCCTCCTATTGAAGTCCCAGAGTCTGCTAATTGAATTTGCAACTACCTAAGGGTGTGCTGGCCCTAACCCTCTTCCCCCCCCCCAAAAAAAGGACTGTTAGAAGAAATAAAATCTCTTTTACATCTAAGAAGTGTCTGGCGTCCAATAGCTTTATCCACCTTGCACCCACTATGCCTCACAACCCACCACATAAAGGAGGATGTCAGCTATCTTTGGCCTGGAAAGTTCTCATTAGACTGGACAAGGCCAGAGGCCTTGCTACGTATATAAATATATTCTTCTTTAAATAAGGACGTGCTCAGATAACTTTTATTGTCACTGTGATCAGCTCTGTAATATTGTCTGGCTTCGATCTCAGCTAATAGAAAGTAAAAAGGGTAGAGCCAATAAAAGCACTTTATAACTGTCTATCCATAAAAAGAATTTCTCACATGTGCTGATAACTAAGGGCAAACACAGGTTAGAGCTTTACGTCATATGGCAAAATGAATTCATTAGTCAGTGATTATCAACTGACAGTACAAGAGTTATCATTTCTTCAAGCCCAACTTAGCTTGCAGAAATCATTTGCCTGAAATTTCTCATACTCCTAGAGCAGGCAACTAAATGTGCCTTCATATTTCTTAATGGTAACATGTGGAAAGGCTGTGTATATTCAAGTGTTTACATATTCAAGCATTAAATGAGCTTTAAGTCCTCACTGACCTCTGTAGCTGCAGACACTGTGGAGCAATTCATTCTCGAAGTTCACAGCAGGACTGCAGTTGTCTTAGGCTAGGTTCGCAACTGTGCAGCTGTCCTGGCCACGGTTTGCCCAGGCACGAGAGGCCATTCATTTGAACCAAGGTTCCCAGTACGGATGCAATTTCCAGTGTAGCTGACGTGCAATTAGGATTAATGGCACCCGCCTGCAGGTCCCACATTTCTCTGTGTGGGTGGCTGCGGTTCCCGGTGTTTGTGGGGGTTCCACAGCAACACCACCTGCACAGATGTGAACCTAGCCTAAGTTAGTGTTTGTCCACCAGGGTGTTGTGACACCCTGGAGTGACATTTGGGTTCCCCCAGGTGCCACAAGCACAGGACCCAGTATGCCCTGGATCAGCATCCTAAGTTGCCATGGTGTGGGTGGCAACTAGGTGGGGACACAGTGTTTTCATTGCTATGGTGCTAGTGACTGGCCTGTCTGCACTGGCTCAGAGTCACGGAGTTGCTTTGGTGCATTCAGCAGAGGATGGAATCCCACCTCCTCCAGACTATGGCTTGCTGCTTCAGCCAAAAGGGCTCTGATGTAATAGGTGACTGTGTGATTGGGGGCTCTGTGATGGGGACATTCTGTGCTTGAGGGAATCTAATGAAATGGGAGGACTCTATGATTGGGGGGGGAGGACTCTGATATGATGTAATGGAGGCCTCTCATGTATAAGGGGCCCGTGATATAATGAGGCACATCTGAGGTGAAGTGTTATGGTTGGGCCTCTGACATGATGGGGGGGGCTCTGATGTGATTAAGGCACTCCTAACATGATGGGAAGTCTCTGCCATAAAGAGGATACTCTGATGTGATGAAGGGACCTCTAACATCATGGGGGGCCTCTGACCTGAAGGGGAACTCTGATGTAATGGAGGAACCTCTGACATAATGGGGAATTCCTGAAGTTAAGTGGGAACATTGATGTGATGGAGGGACTTCTGACGTGATGAGGAGCCTCTGATGTAAAGAGGGGATTCTGATGTGATGGAGGGACCTCCAACATAATGGGGGGGGGGGCTCTGACATGTAGGGGGGGACTTTGATGTGATGGAGAGACTTCTAACATGATTGGGAGCCTCTGACGTGAAGGGGGACTTTGATGTGATGGAGGGACTTCTAACATGATTGGGAGCCTCTGACGTGAAGGGGGACTCTGATGTGATGGAGGGACTTCTAACATGATTGGGAGCCTCTGACGTGAAGGGGAACTCTGATGTGATGGAGGGACCTCTGACATGATGTGGGACCTCTTACATAAAGATGGGCCTCTGATCTGATGGAGGGACCTTTGAAGTAATGGGGAGTCCCTGACATGAAGAGGGAACATTGATGCAATGGAGGGACTTCTGACGTGATGGGGGCCTCTGTTGTAAAGAGGAGATTCTGATGTAATGGAGGGATCTCTAAGGTAATTAGTGGGTCCTGACGTGAAGAAGGAACTCTAATGTGATAAAGGGACCTCTGACATAATGGGCGGTCTCTGACGTGAAGGGGGAACTCTGATGTGATGGAGGGACCTCTGAGGTAATGGGTGACCTCGGGCGTGAAGGGGGAGCTCTGATGTGATCGAGGGACCTCTGACTTAATGGGTGGCCTCTGACATGAAGGGGGAACTCTGATGTGATGGAGGGACCTCTGACATAATGGGTGGCCTCAGACATGAAGGGAAACTCTGATGTGATGGAGGGACCTCTGAGGTAATGGGTGGCCTCTGACGTGAAGGGGGAACTCTGATGTGATGAAGGGACTTCTGACGTGAAGGGGGAACTCTGATGTGATGAAGGGACCTCTGGCATGAAGGGGAACTCTGATGTGATGGAGGGACCTCTGACATAATGGGTGACCTCAGACATGAAGGGAAACTCTGATGTGATGGAGGGACCTCTGAGGTAATGGGTGGCCTCTGACGTGAAGGGGGAACTCTGATGTGATGAAGGGACCTCTGACATGAAGGGGGAACTCTGATGTGATGGAGGGACCTCTGACATAATGGGTGGCCTCAGACATGAAGGGAAACTCTGATGTGATGGAGGGACCTCTGACATATTTGGTGGCCTCTGACATGAAGGGAGAACTCTGATGTGATCGAGGGACCTCTGACTTAATGTGTGGCCTCTGACATGAAGGGGGAACTCTGATGTGATCGAGGGACATCTGACTTAATGGGTGGCCTCAGACATGAAGGGAAACTCTGATGTGATGGAGGGACCTCTGACGTATTGGGTGGCCTCTGACATGAAGGGGGAACTCTGATGTGATGGAGGGACCTCTGACATAATGGGTGGCCTCAGACATGAAGGGAAACTCTGATGTGATGGAGGGACCTCTGAGGTAATGGGTGGCCTCTGATGTGAAGGGGGAACTCTGATGTGATGAAGGGACCTCTGACATGAAGGGGGAACTCTGATGTGATGGAGGGACCTCTGACATAATGGGTGGCCTCAGACATGAAGGGAAACTCTGATGTGATGGAGGGACCTCTGACGTAATGGGTGGCACTGACATGAAGGGGAACTCTGATGTGACGGAGGGACCTCTGACGTAATGGGTGGCACTGACATGAAGGGGAACTCTGATTTGATGGAGGGACCTCTGACGTATTGGGTGGCCTCTGACATGAAGGGGGAACTCTGATATGATGGAGGGATCTCTGACGTAATGGGTAGCCTCTGACATGAAGGGGAACTCTGATGTGATGGAGGGACCTCTGACATAATGGGTGACCTCAGACATGAAGGGAAACTCTGATGTGATGGAGGGACCTCTGAGGTAATGGGTGGCCTCTGACGTGAAGGGGGAACTCTGATGTGATGAAGGGACCTCTGACATGAAGGGGGAACTCTGATGTGATGGAGGGACCTCTGACATAATGGGTGGCCTCAGACATGAAGGGAAACTCTGATGTGATGGAGGGACCTCTGACATATTTGGTGGCCTCTGACATGAAGGGAGAACTCTGATGTGATCGAGGGACCTCTGACTTAATGGGTGGCCTCTGACATGAAGGGGGAACTCTGATGTGATCGAGGGACATCTGACTTAATGGGTGGCCTCAGACATGAAGGGAAACTCTGATGTGATGGAGGGACCTCTGACGTATTGGGTGGCCTCTGACATGAAGGGGGAACTCTGATGTGATGGAGGGACCTCTGACATAATGGGTGGCCTCAGACATGAAGGGAAACTCTGATGTGATGGAGGGACCTCTGAGGTAATGGGTGGCCTCTGATGTGAAGGGGGAACTCTGATGTGATGAAGGGACCTCTGACATGAAGGGGGAACTCTGATGTGATGGAGGGACCTCTGACATAATGGGTGGCCTCAGACATGAAGGGAAACTCTGATGTGATGGAGGGACCTCTGACGTAATGGGTGGCACTGACATGAAGGGGAACTCTGATGTGACGGAGGGACCTCTGACGTAATGGGTGGCACTGACATGAAGGGGAACTCTGATTTGATGGAGGGACCTCTGACGTATTGGGTGGCTTCTGACATGAAGGGGGAACTATGATATGATGGAGGGATCTCTGACGTAATGGGTAGCCTCTGACATGAAGGGGAACTCTAATGTGATGGGACCACGGATGTGAAGGGTGGCCTCTGTCTTGAAAGGAGGGTGCTGATGTGATGAAGAAAACTTTATGTCATAGGGGGAAATTTGTTGTGATAGAGGGACTTCTGATATGAAGGGGGGCTCTGATGTGAAGACAGTATTCTGATGTGATGGAGGGACCTCTGAGGGGAAGTTATTTTCATCAAAGCAGTTGTATGCATTGTCCCAGGCTCTGGTTTCCCAATAATAAGTAATGCCCCATACACACAAGCGGAATTTCTGTCGGAAAAATCTTGGATAGGTTTTCAGACGGAATTTCGCTCAAGCTTGCCTTGCATACACACGGTTACACAAAAGTTCTCTGAACTTTCGACCGTCAAGAACGCAGTGTCGTACAACACTACGACGAGCCGAGAAAATGAAGTTCAATGCTTCCGAGCATGAGTCGAATTGTTTTCGAGCATGCGTGTTTTTTTGCACGTCGGAATTGCATACAGACGATCGTAATTTCCCTCAAGGATGGAAAAATAGAGAACCAGCTCTCAACCTTTTGCTGGTGGAAATTCTGACAGAAAAAGTTGGATGGAGCATACACACGGTCGGAATATCTGACCAAAAGCTCCCATCACACTTTTTTTGACGGAAATTCAGACCGTGTGTATGCAGCATAACATTTATATTTTATTAAATTTTGGACTGGGGTTCCCCAGGATTTTGCACATTTTCAGAAAATGCTACCTGCCTGGTTGTCTCTGGTTTCAATAGACTTGGTCACCATGACAGCACAGGAAGCCTCCACAATTTATTGCTGGATTTTTCACTTTATATAGTAGAGCACTAATGTTTGCTATTGACAGAGCTAATGGATAGAACAACAGACAAAGTTCCTATAGTAGCAGAAAAGGCGGTAGATGTGTGTCATGTGATTACTCTCCCTTATTTATCTGAGATATGATTTATTCCATGCATACTATGGTCCCATACTGTGCATTGCCATCATGTGATGTGCTTTATGGTGTGTACAATTACTGTGGCCTGATAAGAATATAACTGCGGGGGTGATGTCATATGGCAGGGGGCAAGGGTTACTATCATTCAGAATCTGCCCCACTTTTTTTCTCTGCCGAGTTGTACAAATGCAGTCATTATAATCCACTCCATGACTGTTATATTGAATATTGCAGATTCACAGCTCCCTGAAAAGCTCCAGCTTTATTATTATAATTTATTATTATTCACGATTTATATAGCGCCAACAGTTGTAGAGGGGGGACAGCACAATTACAGTACAATACAGAAGGGACAGGAGGGTCCTGCCCTACATTCTAAAGGGAGGGGGTGGTGGTACAAAAGGTAATAGATGTGGGGAGTGATTTGATGGAGTTGTTAGGTGGGTGTGGGATAGACTTTAGGCATTTTTTTTAAAAAATCTGTATTTTTTGCTGTAAAATGTGTTAGAACCCCCAAACATTTTGTGTCTTTTTTTTTTAAAGCAGAGGCCCTAGAGAATAAATAGGGGGGGGGGGGGGGGGGGGGGTTTATGTCACGTGATATTTGCACAGCGGTTTTTCAAATGCATTTTTTTATACACTTTTTTGAATTTTAATGCAAAAAAAACACAATACATAAGCCAATTTTTTTTTGTAGAATATAAAAAATGATGTTACGCCAAGTAAATAGATAACAAAAATGTCACTCTTTAAAATTGCACATGCCCGTGACAAACGATGTAAAGTTTACTATCCATAGGTGACGCTTTAAAAGCCTTTACAGGTGACCAGTTTAGATTTACACAGGAGGTCTAATGCTAGAATTACTGCCCATGATCTGCCGTTCACTGCGATATCTCTTGTGTGGGACGATCGCTGTTTACGTGCACGTGGGACCGGCGTGCGTCTTCCCCCTCCCCTTTTTTTTTAATCATAATTTATTTTTATTTTTTTACACTTTAATTTTTTTTTGTAAAAATGTAAACATCCTTTTTGACAGCAATAGGCATGTGACAGGTACTCTTTATGGAGGCATCTGGGGTCTATTATATCGCAAATCCCTTCTTTGCCCCTAAAGGCATTTAAAACACAAAATTTGGTGTTTTTGAATGCTTTAGATTTTTACAAAATGGCGCCGTTGACATCCGGGTAAACTGGAAGTAATGTCATGTCATCACTTCCGGGTTACTATAACGAATGAGGGAGGGAGGGGGGGTGTCCCCTCCCACTGCTTGTAATAGCAATTGAGTGGCTACTTAGCTGCTCTGATTGCTATTACGAGAGAGCCGATTGCTGGCTCTAAAACACTGTGCCAGGATGTTCAGGCATCATCCTGGTATAACATCCTGATTGCAACTATGAATTTCAATATATGTTAACATTTTTGCAGCTCAAAAAATCCTCTGAAGAAGACCCGGTGGGGTCGAAACGCGTCAGCTTTCATATATAAGAATCACGCTCCATCTTATCCTTACACTTGAGCATTGTATACTACTGTGTATTGTTATGTTGGCGATGTCATCACTATTTTTATAATCGATTACAGCTCATGCTCTGACCTCTTATGTCCAACATTTATTTTTTATTTTTTTAATATCTTGTTACAATAAAAACAATTTCTATTATTCATATTTTTTTATAGTATTTTCTCAATCCTTTTTTTGCTGCCTAGAAAAACCCTCACAGGGGACAATTCCCTTTTCTTCTTTAGCATTACCCGGGGGGGGGGGCAGCTATCCCCTTTTCTCATAGGAGTGTCTTTTTAATTTGAATCATCCTGGTATAACTACCGAAAGTCCACCGATGTACGGGGGGTACATTGCTGGTCGGCAAGTGGAAGTGGAACTTTACCCATAACAACTTGATGAAAAATAATGTACTTTAGCAAGGAACATACATTCCACATTTATAATTCTGCTTCCAAAATCAGTATGTGCTGTAAATTGCCTACAGCATTGTTTATGTTTCCTCTTACCATAGGCTGTCATTTTGCTGAAGCCCACGGACCCTGAGCAGCAGTAAATCTTTAGGCTAGCAGCAACTGAGCATGTTAAAAGCAGGGTGAGACCGTGTATTATTGGATTTTAATCAGTATAGGCACTAATTTTTAATGTTTAATAGTTTTACATAGCTATACCTGCAAAACAGGCCAGCCTGAAGTCATCTATCGGGACTTGATTTTCTGACTAAAGATAGTTTGTTAAAGTGGAGTTCCAGCGTTTTTTTTTCTTTTCTTTTTTAACACCCCCGTTTGCACTTAATCCTACATCAATTAGAATTATTAGAAAATGTCAGTTTTGTAAGTGTAATTTAGTTTGAAAAACGTACTTTGCAGTCCCCCCACGAGCATGCGCCTCCTGATCTTGCGCATGCGCCTTAACAACAAAGCGCAGCATGATGCTACAAGCGGCGGCGGTAGAGGCGCCTTGACTCGTGGGATTGATGATGCTCATATCCCAGGAGCCAATGCGCGGCCAGACATGACGTACTGCACCGTGTCGAGGTACTGCAGACGTGAAGGAATCCAAAAAAAAATTTTTTAAAAAAGGTATTTGTATCCTGTCTACATGCGTTCCATTAATAGCTCCATGGCATTTCTCAGAGTCAGTTTCCTGATGGTGACAACAGTGGACCATGCCGGTGCAATGAATGTTGCAATGGCCATATGGGGACAACTAGCCCCCTTGGCACACAACATCAGAACTCTCCTAGAAATACTGGGGCTTGCGAGAAGTTTCATGTGGGGTGAACATATCCCTTTAACCACCTCAATACTGGGCACTTTTACCCCCTTCCTGCCCAAGCCATTTTTCAGCTTTCAGCGCTGTGACACTTTGAAGGACAATTGCGCGGTCATGCAACACTGTACTTAAACAAAATTTTTATCATTTTTTTCCCACAAATAGAGCTTTCTTTTGGTGGTATTTGATCACCTCTGCGGTTTTTATTTCTTGTGCTATAAACAAAAGAAGAGGGACAAGTTTGAAAAACACAATATTTTTTACTTTTTGCTGTAATAAATATCCAATTTTTTTTTTTTAAGACAAATTTTTTCCTCACTTTAGGCCGATATGTATTCTTCTTCATATTTTTGGTAAAAAAAAAAAAAATCGCAATAAGCGTATATTGATTGGTTTGCGTCTAGAAAATAGGGGATAGTTTTATAGCATTTTTATTTATTTCTTTTTTTTTTACTAGTAATGGCGGCGATCTGCGATTTTTATCGTGACTGCGATATTGCGGCGGACATATCGGACACTTTTGACACATTTTTGGGACCATTCTCATTTATACAGCGATCCGTGCTATGAAAAAGCATTGATTACGTTATAAATGTGACAGGCAGGGAAGGGGTTAACACTAGGGGGTGATCGAGGGGTTAAATGTGTGTCCTGGGAGTGATTCTAACTGTGGGGGGAGGGGACTGACTGGGGGAGGTGACCGATCGGTGTCCCTATGTACAGGGGACACACCATCGGTCTCCTCTCCTCTGACAGGACCTGGATCTGTGTGTTTACACACACAGATCCACGGTCCTGCTCAGTTACTGGGCAATCGCGGGTGCCCGGCGGACATCGCGGCCGCCGGGCATGCGCATTGGGTCCCCAGTGACGCGGCACGCGCGCCCCCCCCCCCCCCTAGTGGCCCGGGAAGGCGATCATGTCAAATGACGGCGGCCCAGAACAATAGCTGCCTCATCCCGCCATCATATGACAGTGGGCAGGTGGCTAGTGGTTAATACCTCGTTCACACCAGAAGGTGGGTCTGAGCGCGTGCGCTTTTTCTGTGCGTTCCCATCGTGTTTTAGGGCAGCCAATCAATTTCCAGGGGCTACAGCACGCAAAAAAAGTTGCGGGGGTGATTTTTAAAATTGCGCCGTACCAAAAAAATAAATTAAAATAAAATAAAATAAAAATAAAGTATTAATGGTTGCCAAATGCGTCTGCAAGAAGGGCAGCACATTTTTGATCAGTGCAGGAAAGTGCTCGATTTTGCACGCATTCCCGCACTGCACTGGTGTGAACAAACCCAAGCCGATTTGTAATCCAAGTTCCTAAATACTTTTACTTCTTCAGCGGGGCCATGTGATCGCTTCTAAATAAAGGATATTTTCCATCGCTCCACAACTGGGACCGCTGTAAACATTAAGTCAAAGTGTCTGGCAGGGCCGCGGCGGGGTAAATCCCATAAATGGCAGCGCGCAGACAAGGCAGCGGTTTATGAGCGGAGCGTGAAAGCCGCTCCCGGAAGCCCGATGTAATCAGCGTTCATTTGAATCACGCTACAAAATGAATGAGCAAATTAGATCTCTAGCAGTCTTGTGCTTCTATCCGGTGCTGCGCGGGTTAATTAAAAAAAAAAAAAAAGCGTGATTTTCATTAGTACGAAAGACGTCTTGTAACACGAACTGCGATATATAGCGCTAACCTGACAGGAGCCTTCCCGACCGCTGGGAAGTTTTCTGTGACCTCCGGTGACTTCTCACCTTGAAATAACTCCAGTAGCTGCAAAACTTCCCTAAATGAAGCTGAACTCCATAACAGAGAGTTATGACTGTACCTGCAATTTGTACTGTATGTCTGGCCATCCAGGCCTGAGATTTACACAGCTCTGCCACACAGCACAGCCCTGTCTGGCAGGGGATGAAATCTCATTTTTCTCTGCTGTAGTAAGTGATTCTAAAGGAATATATATATATATATATATTTTTTTTTTTTTAATAACAAACATGTTATACTTACCTGCTCTTTGGAAGAGTTTTGAACAGGGCAGCACTGATCCTCTTTTTTTGGGGGGGGTCCCCTGCAAGCTGTTCTGGGTCCTCCCCTCTACCGAGTGTCCCCAATAGCAAGCCTCTTGCTATAGGGGCACCGAGCCGCACTCCTGTGAATGGACATTGTCCATTCACACACAGAGAGCGGCTCGGCCCTGCCCCCACTCTCTCCTCACTGGCTCACTGCCTGATTGACAGCAGCGGGAGCCAATGGCTTCCGCTGCTGTGTGAGCCAATGAGGAGAGAGTGCACATCACTGGATCGAGATGGAGCTCAGGTAAGTATAAGGGGGGTGGCGGGCACCCAGAATGTTTTTTTACTTTTAACGCATAGAAGGCAGGGGTCTCCAAACTTTCTAAACAGGGGGCCAGTTTACTGTCCTTCGAGCTTTAGGGGGGGCAGATCCTGGCCATTGGGCACTGATTGGCATCCCTGGTGGGCTCTAGTGGGCACACTTGATGGGTCTGCACCAAGGGCGTTGCTAGGTCTACAAAAGATCTAGGGCTAGAGTCCATAGCAGCAAAGTAAAGAAAGTCATACGCTTGGGCGGGCATACACATGTATATAATATACGTGTGTGTGTATGTATATATATATATTTATATATATATATATATATATATATATATATATATATATATATATACACACATATATATATAAAAAATAACGTTACATATCTGGTCCCGATGTCCACTTCTATACCAATCTGCCAGTCAATGCAATTGCCAGGAATCGCAGCACAAGGATTACTCCGCCTGAGCCCGAAAATCATCAAATAGTCCCGGTGGAGTAATCCTTGTGCTGTGGTTCCCGACAATTACATTGCCTGGCAGATCAGTATAGAAGTGGACATCGATTACATTTTCGGAACTGCTGAATATAGATAAGAGCTTGTGCCTGATAACATTAACTAGTCATGTTCCTCCCCAGGCCACCAGCTGAGCAGATGGAGCCCAAAGCCAACCCTAGGTAAGAGACTCTGGGCTATGGGCCCCAGATTCGGGGCTATAGCCCCAATAGCCACCCCCTAGCGACGCCACTGGCAGAAACACAGGATCCATGTCTTCTGTAGTGACAGAACGACGATCCACCGTTCTGCCTGTGTACCGAAGCATCAGTGGGTGCCGGTGCACATCAAGTCCGACGTAACCCACCGATCAGCTCCCACTGTGTCTAATCACAGCGGGTGCAGGCCTAAAAGTGAAGGATCAAAAACTAGGTTAGTGATCCCACACAGGAGAGCCGCCTTGCCACCATATATATACAGCTAAGAAAGAAATTGCCCCAGCCTGGACTTTATAGGCAGGTTAGGTTTGATTCCACCAGCCTCACACCAGGCGGACCCGTGCTCCTTCACAACCTCCTTTGCTCCTCTCAGTAGGGGTCATTTATGGTGTCTGACTGCTTACGGTCCCCGTATGTGGCATGGAGTTGGGTTTTGTGTCCGGCTATGTCTGCATGTGCCCTGCTGAGTTGACTCTGATGTCCCGGTGAAAGATACCATTAATATGCACCTGATGTCTTGTATATGATGATTATTTTGTGTACCCTTTTCTTCTTCCCTGAAGAAGGAATATACAAAACATTTTCCGAAATGCGTTGGTTTCGGACTCAGCTGTGAACACCTTGAAGCCTGTTGGGCCATTATTCCATCCTGGCCAGCTCGGTGCTCCAGCCCAACTTACGAATTGGGTGCTTGTTTTGTTATTTTATCATCATGCTATGCTCTTATGTATTTTATTGTCCCCTCTTGGGAAATACTTTTATATTATGTGACGAATAAACTTGCTATATTTTATACCTTGTACAGTAAAACTTCTGATCGCGAGTAACGCGGTTTACGAGCGTTTAGCAATACGAGCTATTATTTTAAAAAAATTCTGACTCGATTTGCGAGCGTTGTCTCGCAAGACGAGCAGGATTCAAGCCTCTGGGGTGTAACACCGCATGTGGCCAGAGGTGCGAGGGCGCCGGTGACCCTCGGAGACGCTCGGAAACACTCCATTCCCCAGTGTCTCCGAGCATCTCCAAGTGTCTCCGAGCATCACTGAGTGGTCTCCGAGTGTCTCCCATGCCCCCCACCTCTGGCCACATGTGGTACTGCATACAGTAGCAGTGACACTGGAACGAATTATCTGAGTTTCCATTTATTCTTATGGGGAAACTCGTTTTGATATACAAGTGCTTTGGATTAGAAGCATTCTTCTGGAACGGATTATGCTCGTAATTCAAGGTACTACTGTATTACTTTTTCACACTCCCCTAACCTGCCTATAAAGTCCACGCTGGGGCAATTTCTCTCTTAATTGCATTTGGGATGTTGGCAGGTGTCTTAGGGTTTCTACAGTCGTTCGTTAACTCCTCCCCCTTCAGACTATATATATATATATATATATATATATATATATATATATATATATATATATATATAGCATACGGTTGGCAAGCGGTTAAACTATTTTATATTATGTTTGTTATTTCTATAGAAGCCTTACATTACAAATATTTCATATAGGGGATTCTGAAGCTTCAGCATGTGCAGTGCATGTTGGGCTTTCTCAGAAGAAAGCCCAGCACTAGCTCTGCATTTATGCACAATTCAGCACAATTTCAAAGCTGCCTATCAGTGCGGTTTTGATGCGCGATTTCATTGCAGCTTGTGACTTTCTTTAACAGAAGTCTTTGCAAGTCCCAATGAAATCGCCCAAAGTAGTGCAGAGGCCTTTTTTTAACCCCTTCCCGTCCGCCGCACGCCGATTTACGTCAGCAGAATGGCACGGGTGGGCAAAAGGGCGTACAGGTCAGTCCCCTTTAAGATACGGCATTGTGGGCGCGCGTGCGCTGCCGGCAGAATACATATCGGCCTAAACTGAGGAAAAATATTTTTTTTTAATATATTTTTGGGAGATATTTATTATAGCAAAAAGTAAAAAATATTTTCTTTTTTTTTCAAAATTTACGCTCTTTTTTTGTTTATAGCGCAAAAAATAAAAACTGCAGAGGTGATCAAATACCACCAAAAGAAAGCTCTATTTGTGGGGAGAAAAGGACGTCAATTTTGTTTGGGTGCAACATCGCACGACCGCGCAATTGTCAGTTAAAACGACGCAGTGCCGAATCGCAAAAAGTGCTCTGGTCAGGAAGGGGGTAAAATCCTCCGGGGCTGAAGCGGTTAAAGTGGTTGCGACCTGAGTTGCAACAATTTGACCGGTTCCTTTGCCGCAAATGGCGGTGCGACTTCTCATGGGGTCAAATCGCATGACAAGTCGCACCGGTGTGAACCAGGGCTTAGTTCTACTTTAAGCTAACCCTGCAAAAAAAATTGAAAAGTAAAAGAATTCCTAGTGACCACAACTATCAAGCTAAGCATTTCTGTCCGGATTAGCGATGACAACCTAAGAAAAAAATTCTAGACATGCGTTCGTCAGGCTTTTATTATTTTGGTTGTTATCGGATTGGTCGTGGAGAACAAACAGCGGCACATGCAGGAACAAGGAAAAAAAAAAAAGCAGAAACAGATGGATGATTAGTTTTGCAATAGCGGCCTTGCAGACACATCTGGATTAAAAGTCAGCACTCTATGCAAAACGTCCCGGCAGAGAGCCCCCCCCCCCCCCCTCCGCCACAATCAGTGTCACCCGCGCAGAAGGCTAAAAAAAATTGGACGCTCTGCAGACCTATTAATAGGCAGCGATCTGGTTGAGCGCGCTGGAAATCTGCAGTGAAAAAAGCTGAGATATTAATCATTCTTTTTCTAGGAAGATTTTTTTTTTTTCTTCTTCTTCCTGCGGTCTGCAACTTGCATTCGCGGAGGGAAATAAAACAGAGAAGAAAGAAGTGCTGGGAACAGAATTAGTAACAGTGAAGATGTTCCACATTCTATGACTGCCGTCTAAATGAGCATGGGCGGGGGAGAGGCCGCTGCTTCCTTACAAGTTCATGTCACAAGAGCAACGCCAGACCGCCTAGTTTATACACAGAGGCCGCTGAGAGCAAGGCGGGTCACACCGAAATGGCTCTGTAATACGGTGCGATTGGTTTAAAGGGGAACTCCGGGCCAACTGCTAAAATATATTTACAGCACTGTGCAAAAGTTTTAGGCAGGTGGGAAGAATTGCTGTAAAGTAAGAATGCTTCTAAAAATATATATATTTTAATTGTTTACTTTTATCAATTTACAAAACGCAAAGAAGAAAACTTGAAATCAAATAGCAATGCACAGAAATTTAGGCCGCCGAAAATTATCGGCCGAAAATAGGGTCTTCGGTGTAAAGCTGAAAGGAAAAAAAGTGCTGATAATGGCTGCCGTAAACTCCCGTGATTTTGCCGCAATATTACCGTGCTTATGGCGTGTTATTCATAGATCATGTAAAAATGCATCAAAAACACAACACAGGTGCATTTTTGATGTGTTCTTGCTGCGTTTTCAACACATTTCAATAGGGAGGTGCTGACCAAATATGCACCAAAATTGCAGCAAGCAGGATTTGTAACACCACTTTAAATGGTGCCCATAATGGCCGACAATAAATTCATATTCATTTACATTCATGATATTAAAGGGGTTGTATAGGTAAAAGTTTTTTCACCTTAATGCATTCTATGCATTAAGGTGAAAAAACATCTGACAATACCGGCCCCCCCAGCCCCCCGTTTTACTTACCTGACCCCTCGAAAGTCCCGCGCTCGCCCCCGACATCCTCTTCGCCGCTCAGCTTGGCCGTTGATTGGCTAGAGTGGATGGATTGAAAGCAGCACAGCCATTGGCTCGCGCTGCTGTCAATCACATCCAATGACGCGGCGCGCCGGGGGGCGGGGCCGAGTGATACAGTGAGCGGCTATGGCCGCCGGCTGTATCATGGGAGCGCGCCCGCAAGCACTCAACACCATGTGAGAGAGCTCGCATGAAAGTGTTGAGTCCTTGCGGGGGGGAGCAGGGAGAGCCGCCGAGGGACCCCAGAAGACCAAGTTTGGGGCCACTCTGTGCAAAACGAGCTGCACAGTGGAGGTAAGTATGACATGTTTGTTATTTAAAAAAAAAAAAAAAAGTATCTTTAGTGATCCTTTAACCACTTGCTTACTGGGCACTTAAACCCCCTTCCGGCCCAGGCCAATTTTTAGCTTTCAGCGCTGTCACTCTTTGAATGACAATTTCGCGGTCATACAACACTGTACCCCTACGACATTTTTATTATTTGCTTCACACAGATAGAGCTTTCTTTTGATGGTATTTAATCACCACTGGGGTTTTTATTTTGTGATAAACAAATAGAAAAAGGCCAAAATTTTCATAGTTTGTTATAAAATTTTGCAAAGAGGCAATTTTTCTCCTTCATTCATGTGCACTGATAGACTACACTGATGGGCACTGATACAGCGACACTGATGTGCACTAATAGGCGGCACTGAAGGGCACTGATGGGCACTGATAGGTGGTACTGAAAGGCACTGGTAGGTGGCACTGATGATAAGGCATGAATGACCACTGATTGGCAGCACTGATGGGCACTGATAGGTGGCACTGGTGGGCATTGGTAGGTGGCACTGGGCACTGCTTAGCAGCAGTGGGTCTGGAGTGTGCAGGACTGATGTCCCATTTACTCCAGGCAGTAATCTGCTTTTTTTTTTTTCTCCTGTCAGCGCCAGGGAAAAAAAAAGTCAATACCGGCTCTGTTTACATCATGTGATCAGCTGTCATTGTATGACAGCTAATCACTTGGTAACGGGCCACATCAGCCACTTACTCCGATTTGTGATCAGCCGAGTCTCATTGGCTCGCTGATCACAGAGCGAGCCACACGTGCCCCAGGGGGATTGCAGGCAGGCGTGCAGGCAGCTCATGCATGGGAGGATGTACATGGACGCCCTCCAGGCAATTTAGGCCTGCGCTGTAGCCGTCTTTCGGCTATAGCGCGAGCGGTAAGAGGTTAATTGAAAAGTTGAATATAATACAATTATTTATAAATATCTATATATCTATATATATCTATATATAGATATATATAGATATATATCTATATCTATATATAGATATATATATAGATATAGATCTATATATATATATTGATATATATATAGATCTAGATCTATATAGATCTATATATATTTTTTTTTTTTAAATATATTTTTTAAAAACCGTCAATTTTGGTTTCGGCCAACTGCATCCTAAATTTTCGGTTTCAGCAGCTGAATTTTCATTTCAGTGCACCACTAAAATCAAATCAATATTTGGAGTGCCTGCCCTTTGGCTTTAAAACAGCATCATTTCTTACACTTGCACACTTTGTATAATTGCATAAAGTCAGGAATTTCGCAGGATTAGAGTCAGATGTATGATAAACCAACTATACCAAGCAGGTGCTAATGATCATCAATTTCATATGTAGGTTGAAACACAGTCATTAACCACTTCACGCAAATCGCCGTACCCGTATGTCGGTACTTTGACGCTAAATAGGTGGTTATGGCAGCAGCTAGCTGGTAAGAAGGCAAGCTGGTGGAGGCAGTGTGATGCTTTGTCTAGTGAGGGCCATGCATCCCCGACGGGCCAAGGCTGCTTTGACGGCACATAGGGGACTTACTCAAAACATTAGGTGGGTGATCATAATGTTATGGCCAATCGGTGTATGTGAATAAATTTACCTGCCAAATAACCAGAATTCAGTGCAGGCTTGTGAGTGCCACACCCAGCCACATTATGTACCCAACAGGTGACATCGCTATTTACAGCCAACAGCTTTGAAACTTCCTTTGTCTCCAGCCTGACCATTGAATTCCAGCCTGACCATTGAATTCTGCATGAACACAACCCACCTTGTGTTCTCCCCACCTTACCCATCCAAAGCCCTCTGACACGCTGTATGAGCCCCATCGCCGTCTTTAACACAGGGCAAAAGGGGCAGCTGCCTCGGACCCATTGTTGTGGGGGCCCAAAGCAGCTGCCCCTTGAGCCCGCACTGCCTGCAAATAGTTGATAAGTGGATTTGGGAGGGCCCAAGAAAATGTTTGCCCAGGATCCAATCATTATTAAAGATGACCCTGAAAATGGGATGGAAAAAAAAAGTGAAAACAAGTATTTTAATTAACAATATAGGTGTAAGGTTTGCATCTCTAGTACAGGCAAGGAAGTGAAAGGACAAAAAACCTATAGGTTTCTACCAGCAACACAGACAGTTTTACTTTTAGACACATGGAAAAAGTTAGGCCCTCCTGGCTAGAGGGAACATTGATTAAACACTGACACAGCAGGGATAGCAGTTGTTGCAGTAGCTGCTGACACTGGCAGAAGGACCTGCAACACTCACCAGAGCCCTAAGCATTTTATAAACCTGCCCAGGACTGCGCTGTCAGCATCTTATATGGTGGACAGAATGAGGATCCACATAAGAAACCATTACTGGCCTCCCACCTCTCATCATACTACAGCATGACTGGGAAGAACCTCATTCAATGCACCCCGGATAATGAATACGGGATCTGTACAATCTTCTGCAAAGAGAACCTGTCAATTAGTATGAAGAATACCTATAACTCATCTGCCCAAAGCATGCAAGCACGCTTCATCTACTATCCCCATGTTTTTTGTTCAATGTCAAGCGGTCATAAACCCGCACCATTAAAAAGGTGATAAAAAGAAATGCATAAGCCGAGACTTGCTAATGAGGAAGGCCACCACGGCCGAAACGCGTTAGCTGTGCACACTGTGTATTTTAACATGTAGCAAATAACGACTTGTATTATGGAGTACACCAGGTAGCCGGCTTATGTTTACTACAGCATAAGCCGAGACTACCTGCAGTGACCAACTGAGCCGGTCCGGGCTGGGGAAAGATTGCAACAATATGGTCGGGATCCACCCACAACCCTGGAATGGCACCTGGCCAGTCACCAGCTCTTTGCTCGCAGAGATCTGAGAACCGAGCGTTCAGCGGTGTTTGATCGCTCAGTTCCCAGTCTTAGAGCCTGCGGGGGACCGATGCTGCATCCACCTAGGTAAGTATGATTCTAAAAAAAAAAAAAAATACCCATACTTCTCTTTTATTAAAGATCTTTAGGGCGTTTACAACAAAATCTTTGCCTTCACAGTGCATTTCGGCATGTGAGTTTTCAGTGCGTTTTTGTGATTTTTTTTTCTTCCCTTATTTAAAGTTTTTTTTTGTACTAAGTTGTTGCACTTACATGTGTTTGCACGCATTCATGTGCATTTGCACTTGTTCGTGTGCATTTACGTCTGTTCCAGTGCAGTAAACTGCAGCATGCTGTTTTGTTTTTTTAAACGCACATGAAAGCACTGCAATGGTCTAAACTAGGCTTGTTGGAATACATTCATTTTTCTGCGTTTAAAAAATGCATCTGGTGTAACCCAGCCCTTAAACCACTTGACTTTTGAAAGGTTTTGCTCCCTTCATGACCAGAGGATTTTTTGCTATTCAGCACTGCGCTACTTCTGGTAATTGCACGGTCATGCAACACTGTATGCAAATTTTTTAAATTTTTTTCACATAAGTAGAGCTTTCCTTTGGAGGTATTTCATCGCCACCAGGGTTTTTATTTTTTATTATATCAATGAAAGAATACCAAAAATTATGAAAAATATAAATATAAAATATAAAAATATAAATATAAAAATATAAAGCATATTTTCTACTTTCTACTAACATATCCAATGAAATGGAATTTCTTCATAAATTTAGGCCAAAATGAATTCTGCTACATGCTTTTACTAAAAACCAAGCTGAGTTTTTTGGGGACACTATACTATTGGGGACACCAGTATAATTCTGATCATGATCAAGTTACTGATCCATACTAGTATTGGCGGTGATCAGTGAATTATATTGTGCCTGTGATAGTGTGGCAGACAATCTGGTGCTAACAGACATTGGCTGGGAGGATCACTAACTGACTAATTGACACTGAAAAGGTGCTGCTAGTGACACTAATAGAGTGATCAGTGATAATACTGTACATTGTACTAATGACACAGGCTGGGTGAAAGGAGTGTTCAGGGGGGCAATCAAGGGTTTAACTGTGTGCTAGGAATCAAGATTGCGTTTTTCCCCCCCTCGCAATCTTAACAAAGCATTTAACCCAATTTTTTTGTATAATGTGAAAGAGGATTTTACGCGAGAATCATGATCTTAATTCTAAGCAAAAAAAAAATGTGATTCTCATTTTTCCCAGAATTGTCCAGCTCTACTGTGTGCCTAACAAATATTTGTGTGGTGCTTATACTAAGACCCCTTTCACACTGGTGCGCTTTTCAGGCGTTTTAGCACTAAAAATAGCGCCTGTAAAGCGCCTATAAAGCGCATCTCAAGACACCCAGTGTGAAAGCCCCAGTGCTTTCGCACTGGGGCGGTGCGCTTGCAGGACGGGAAAAAAGTCCTGCAAGCCGCATCTTTGGGGCGGTGGGGGAACGTTGTATACACCACTCCTAAAACGCCCCTGCCCATTGAAATGAATGGGCATTGCTGCCATAGCACCTGCAAAGCGCTTCGACAGCGCTGCAACATGGGTGCTATTAACCCTATTTTCAGCCGCTAGCAGGGGTTAAAAACGCCCCACTAGTAGCCAAAAAGCGCCGCTATAACAGCGGTAAAGCGCTGCTAAAGTTAGCGGTGCTTTACTGCTAACGCCCGCACCGTCTCAGTGTGAAAGGGCTCTTACAGATCTGGCTGGAGTCTCTCCTTGCTTAGATCTGAACGGTAACTGAAAGCAGGGAGGGATCCATCCAGAATCTATGTGGTGTGTTCACAAACACACAGATCTCTGTTCTGTGATTGGCCACAGCTGATCAGCAGGTATACAGCCAAAATCATACTGTGTCCAGTCACAGCACAGGTCAGCAGGGGGCGTGTGCGCATGCACACCTCTAAGGCCTCATGCACATAGGACGTTTTAAAAACGCCAGCGCTGCTGCCAGGAATAAGCAGTGTTAAAGTGGAGTTCCACCCACTTTTACAACTCTTCAGCATCCCTCACTAAACTGTGCACTGTAAACGAATTGGATATTTTTTTTTTTCTCAGCACCTACTGTATATCTGCTGTATTCATTTTTCACTTCCTCCTCCCTGGCCGCGGCCCATCGCATCATTTCCTGTTTGCAATGCCTTCTGGGAAGGGGCGGCAACTTCCTCTGACACTGCCGTTGCTACGGAAAACTGACCTGAAACCTATTACACTGCTTGTGATGCACTGAGCATGTGTGAGATCTGCAAGGATGAGATCCAGGAAGAAATACAGTCTGGCTTCAGATGCCCACACTTAAGATGGCCACGGCCTGCTGTAAGTTTATAAAATAACAAACTACTGCTATAAACTAAAAAAACAGACCTTAGTTTACAGACTAACTTTACTAGAATACATTAAGCTTGTGTATTATACGGGTATTTTTATTTTAAAAGTATAATTTCGGCCGGAACACCACTTTAAAAACATGCATTTAGCTGTGTTTTTGAAAAGCGTTTATGCGCGTTTAGCGTTTTTTGCCAGTAAAAACACTCTGTATAATGTAAAATCGGCTAAAAACACTAAACATGACTAAAAGCTGGTTACAGCCTATGGACACAGGTTAACATGGAGGAGAGTTCAGAGGCATAAAAAAAACCAAAAAACTAAAACGGCAGGTGCCCCTTAAAGCAGCTACAAAAACGTCCTGCGTGCATGAGCCCTTAACCAGGAAGTACGGCACGATATACTGGTGCCCGCCAGGGAGCCGCCCGCCATCACTAAATGTGCTGTTGGAGAAGGGCGAGTGGTTAAAGTTGTGGGCTGCTGCTTCACTAATCATTAGTAAAACCCTAAATACGGAAGGGGTGGGGCTAGGCTTGATTTTTAAATGAAAAGTCAAAATTTGCATATGACTTTATACCGATTGAACCCCTCCACCTCTACTGGTATCATTTAAGCCCCTTTCACACACTTGTATGACCGGAAAGTCGTTGGACTTTTGACGCGACTTCAACTTGCAGCAATGCCTGTGTAATCTTGAGGTCTATGAACCTCAAGTGGCATCAAAGTCAGATCAAAGTAGTGCAGGGACTACTTTGAGGTCGCTGCGACTTGAAGTTGCATAGATAGGAACGGTACTCATTGTAAATTATGGGGTGCAAATTGTCCTGCGACTTTGCAGTCCCAAGTCGCAGGACAAGTCGCACAAGTGTGAAAAAGTCTAAGGCCTCTTTCACATGAACAATCCGTTCAGGTCCGCCTGTCAGTTTTTTAGGCGGACCTGAACGGACCCTCCATAGACCTCTATGGAGCGTCGGATGTCAGCGGTGACATGTCCGCTGACATCCGACCCGCTCGATCCGAAAAAGTGTAACGGAGGAAAAACCTACTTTTCCATCCGTTTTCGGATTGGATCGGGTGACGACGGATTCTACGGTCCGCCATCATCCGATCCCCCATAGGGGAGAGCGGCGCTCTGACAGGTTGGTCCCTGCACAGTGTGCAGAGACGGACCTGTCATCTGCCTGCACAGCGGCGATCCACGGAGCGATCCCTGCTGAGCAAGCGGATGTTCATCACGGATCCGTCCCGTGTGAAAGGACCCTAAAGCTAACGTTTAGGTATTGTTGGCTTCCAGGTCCTGTACTGAGCGGCTGCTGCGTTGGATCCAGGTAAGTAGACATCTATGAATGGGGAGGGTGAGTTAGGTGAGGTCAGAGGAATGGGAAAAAGTGTACTTATCGGTTAAATACCCTTCACGCCGACCATACGCAAATATGCGTTCCCAGGGTCACCCCAGTACCGTTGTTTAGAGCCAGCGGTTGGCTTTCTAGATAACAACTGATGTGGCTAAAAGCCCCCCCCCCCCCCCCCCCGCCGCCTTCTGCAGCTCTCCTGGGCTGCCCCGTCCCACCGGGAGGCCCGCGCAACACATCCACCGGCTGGCCGAAGACCTGAATGAAGCCGGGAACAGCTTTGATCGAGTCTCCGATCAAGTAACCCAGAAGCGATGTCATGATATCACTTCCAGGTTTACTCGGCTGCCAATGGCGCCAATTTAAAAAAATCCTTAGCATTCCAAAGCACTGATCTTGGCGTTTTGAATACTTTTGAATACTTTTGCGTGGAAAGGAAGGCCCCCCCCCCCCCCCCCCCGATCCCTCCATAAAGAGTACCTGTCATTGCCTATTACTGTCACAAGGGAGGTTTACATTGTGACAGCAATAAAAATTATCAGATTTTTTTTTTAAAAGAGACAGTGTAAAAATAAAAAAAAAAGAAATAAAATAATTAAGAAAAAAGAAAAAAATGTAAAGTGCCCCCTCCCTCTGTGCTCGCGCGCAGAAGTGAACGCCTACGTAAGTCGTGCCCGTAAATGTAAACGGTGTTCAAACCGCACATGTGAGGTATCGCCGCGATCATCAGAGCAAGAGCAATAATTCTACCACTAGATCTCCTCTAACTAACGTGGTAACCTTACTTGTGTCCTTTTTCAACCTCACCTGCTATGTTACTATGTAACCTGTAGACATTTTTGAACCGTTGCCTATGGAGATTTTTAAGTACCGTAGTTTTTCGCATTCCACGAGTGTGCGCAATTTCAAAGCGTGACATGTTTGGTATCTATTTGCTCGGCGTAACATCATCTTTCACATTATACAAAAAAATTGGGCTAACTTTACTGTTTTTTTTTTTTTTTTTAATTCATGTCAATGACATTTGAAAGACCCAGGGGCTCTGCTCTATATATATATATATATATATATATATATATATATATATATATATATATATATAGTTTGTGGGTTCTAAGTAATTTTCTAGTGAAAAATACCTCCATTTTTTGGGGGGCCTAGTATAGACCCGCTTTTAATTTCAGCACATGTGACCTATGGAGGTGCCTATGGCCTGCAGTGGGGATCATCTTCGCAAAGACAAAACAACGTGAGCTGTGAATTCGGTTTGTTAGTATAAGAAAGTTGGTCTGCAGGTTTTCCTGACTGATGTGGGATGTTGACTATTATGTAATCTGCTGCTGACAATGGGATTTGCTTTGCCGCGTCAACATATCCACTCCCAGCATAGCTCAGGAAAGACGTGTCCTCTGCGTCCCGGCATTCACACACAAACTGGGGGAAGTTACGGCTTATAGCTAGAATATAGCGGTAATGCTAGACTGCAGGCCAAATACACAGACAGACACCATACAACCCGTCCTGAGAGTGACACAGCACAGCCCTGTCTGGCAGGACAGGAGACCTGATTTTTTTCTCTGCTGCAGTTTCCTTTTTACTTACAGGTCTTGTCCCTCCCCCTATTTGAGACTGTACAGTGAAAGAAGAAGCAGGACATCTCTCTTCTCTCTCCTCCTATCAGCGTGCTCCTGGCACTACGGCGCAATTGACTGGCTTATTGTGCTGCTTACCCCCAAGTCTAAGCTCTGCTGTACAGGGACTGCAAGGGGTTAATGCCAAATCCAAGTATTCAAACTAAAAAAATGTTTTAAAAAAATTGATTTTGCTTTCCCATAGACAAAGTGTGAATCTAGCCTAACTTCTGGAAGAATAATCATTTTTTATGTAACAGATCAGTGCTGTCACTACTTTTGTACGCAAGCAGCGCGGGGAAATGACGGAACACCAGAGGCTGGAGGAAGAGAGGCGCGGGACCTCAGAGCTGTACCAGGGATATGTCAGCAACAGGACAGGAAATGAGGATATATCTCTCTAGGGCTCCATTCACACTTCGGTGACTTGTCATGCGACTTGGAACGTGACAGATCGCATGAAAAGTCACAGCCATTCTTTTCAATGGCACCTGTTTAGAATGGTGCAACTTAACCACTTACAGACCGGAAGATTTTCCCCCTTAATGACCAGGCCATTTTTTGCGATACGGCACTGTGTCACTTTAACTCACAACAAAAAAAGGAGCGCCAATTTTTTAAAAAAAACAATATTTTTTACTTTTTGCTATTATAAATATCCTCAAAATAATTTGCAAAAAACTAATTTCTTCATCAGTTTAGGCCGATATGTATTCTTCTACATATTTTTGGTAAAAAAAACAAAAAACGCAATAAGCGTATATTGATTGGTTTGCGCAAAAGTTATAGCGTCTACAAAATAGGGGATAGATTTATGGCATTTTTATTATTTATTTGTTTTACTAGTAATGGCGGCGATCTGCAATTTTTAGCGGGACTGCGACATTGTGGCAGACAGATCGGACACTTTTGACACATTTTTGGGACCATTGACATTTATACAGCGATCAGTGCTACAAAAATGCACTGATTACTGTATAAATTACACTGGCAGGGAAGGGGTTAACACTAGGGGCCGATCAAGGGCTTAAATGTGTTCCCTGGGAGGTGTTTCTAACTGTGGGGGAGGGGACTGACTGGAGGAGAAGAGAGATCACTGTTCCTGATCACTAGGAACAGCAGATCACTCTGAACTCCCCTGTCAAGAAGGGGATCTGTTTGTTTACATTGACAGATCCTCATTCTGGACCCCTTTCCCGCGATCGCAGGTGGACGGCGGACGTTGCGGCTGCCAGGCACGCGCATCGGGTCCCCTGTCCTGCAGCGGGCACGTGCGCGCCTGCTATGGCAGGAACGAGCCAAGCATTAGCCACGCCCCTTTTCCCACCTCCCGCTGACGTCATCCCCAGCCGCCTGGCATCGCCCTGTTGCATCCTACGGGAGACCCGAGCGAGCGTCCTCGAATCCCTGGATATTTGGACGCACTTGTTCTCAGTCCTGTTACGGCGCGGCCCTATTGAACTCAATTGGCGAGTTTTGAAAGCTCATGGTAATGATCCAAATATGCTGGATTATGCTGGATGCACTTATGCGCATTTAGACGCACGTACAAAACGCTGATAACCTTCACTCCAAATGCAGGTACACCATCTGTGTACAGAGCGCCTCCAGGTCGCCATATTGCATTTTACAGAAAATGACGGCATTAAAGACTGAAAAGTAAATGTGAATTTTATTAACATTCCATTACAATATGACTTGTGTTGCAATTGTACAGTGTATATGATTTTGTTATATTATTATTATTTTTTTTAATGTACTATTTTTTTTTTCCCCATAAAAATGAAGTTACCATTTTTGAAATATATCACCCTGTGTGTAATGAATCTATATAATATATGAGTTTCCCTTTTTGAATTGAATTACTCAAATAAATTAACTTTTTGATAATATTCAATTTTTTTGAGATGCACCTGTATATGATTTTGTTATATTATTATTTTTTTTAATTACCTATTTTTTCCCATAAAAATGGAGCTCCCCTTTAAGTTTCCTGGAGTTGGGCTTCAAAAGAAGTTCTATGATCATGGCATACACTTTTATTTTATAACATCAGCATTGTAATAACGATACTGACAATAATTAAATTGTATTAGAACTGTAATGTCTTCCTTTATTTTGTAAAATGCTGTGCAAACTGTTGGCACTATATAAATCCTGAATAATAATAATATCCAATATAAGCTTACTTTAAAAAAAAAATTCCTTTCCTAATGTGAGTTCTGCCATCTCTTTCCAGAACTTCCTGGACACCCTGCATGCTTTGCAGCATCTTATCAACTTTGGAGGACTACATATCCCATGGTACCTTGCTGCCTGTAGGCAGTGATTCCTGAAACTCCTCCTCTCAGCACCTCTGTAGTTCAGAAGGCAGTCTCTGTGAAATGTGTGACACAGCAGGACCACACAGGAATTCAAGGAAGGAAAAGTGTGGGGATCCCCACAGAGTAATGCCCTGTACACACGAGTGGTTTTGGCGTCGGAAAAAACTATTTTTTTCCATCTGTGTCCCACTGTGAAAAATTTCTTGCACTTCCTGTAAATATCATAGAAAGTGAAAGGAAATGATGTAAAATCTCCTTTTTATACAGCTGTCCCCACAAGTGCCCTCTTAGGAAGTATCCCTCATTATTCCAATGATAATCAAATATTTGGATTTTTCTCCCACAATTTCCATCCCGTTGTTCTCTGCAGGACAAATAGGGGAATAAAATACACTATATTGCCAAAAGTTTTGGGACACCTGCCTTTACACACACATGAACTTTAAAGGATATGTAAAGATTCGGGTTTAAAAAAAAAAAATTATAATAATAACAAACATGTTATGGCCCCGATCCTCCTCTTCTGGGGTCCCTCAGCGGCACTCCTGGCTCCTCCTCTTCTCGAGTGTCCCATTGAAGAGCCGCTCTCCCTCGGGGCACTCGTGCAGGCACACTACCGTGTCCTGCTGCTGCGTTGATTGACACAGACAGCAGGACTTGGCCCCGCCCCCCCAGGCTCCCATATCATTACATTTGATTGACAGCAGCAGGAGCCAATGGCTATGCTGCTATCAATCTTTACAATCAGGACCCGAGATACCGGCTCGTCCCGTCCCTGGAAAGACCGGGTTTAGGTAAATAAAAGGGGGGCTCTGCGGGGCAGCTGCATCACCATAGAATGCATTAAGATGAAAAACCTTGAGGGTTTACAACCCCTTTAATGTCATCCCAGTCTTAGTCCGTAGGGTTCAATATTGAGTTGGCCCACCCTTTACAGCTATAACAGCTTCAACTCTTCTAGGAAGGTTGTCCACAAGGTTTAGGAGTGTGTCTATGGAAATGTATGACCATTCTTCCAGAAGCGCATTTGTAAGGTCAGGCACTGATGTTGGACGAGAAGGTCTGGCTTGCAGTCTCCGCTCTAATTCATCCCAAAGGTGTTCTATCGGGTTGAGGTCAGGACTCTGTGCAGGCCAGTCAAGTTCCTCCACCCCAAACTCGCTCATCCATGTCTTTATGGACCTTGCATTGTGCACTGGTGCGCAGTCATGTTGGAACAGGAAGGGGCCATCCCCAAACTGTTCCCACAAAGTTGGGAGTACAAAATTGTCCAAAATGTCTTGGTATGCTGACGCCTTAAGAGTTCCCTTCACTGGAACTAAGGGGCCAAACCCAACCCCTGAAAAACAACCCCGCACCATAACCCCCCCTCCACCAAATGATTTGGACCAGTACACAAAGCAAGGTCCATAAAGACATGGATGAGCCAGTTTGGGGTGGAGGAACTTGACTGGCCTGGCCTTGGTTTGCGCAAAAGTTATAGCGTCTACAAAATAGGGGATAGATTTATATTTTTATTTATTTATTTATTTTTTTACTAGTAATGGCGGCGATTTGCGATTTTTATTAGGACTGCGACATTATGGTGGACACATCGGACACGTTTGACACCATTTTGGGACCACTGGCATTCATACAGCAATCAGTGCTATAAAAATGCATTGATTACTGTAAAAATGTCACTGGCAGTGAAGGGGTTAACACTAGGGGGTGATCAAGGGGTTAACTGTGTTCTTTGGGAGGTGATTCTAACTGAAGGGGGCAGGGACTGACTGGTGGAAGTGACGGATCGTGGTTCCTAGCTAATAGGAACACACGATCTGTCACTCCTCTCAGAACAGAACAGGGATTTGTGTGCTTACACACACACTTCCGTGTTCCGTCCCTCGTGCTCGCGATCGCTCGTGGCCCGCGGTCATCGCGACCGTCGGCCACGAGCATCAGCATCCCCGCAGTGCAGGCGGCTCTTGCCTGCTATCCCGATCCCACGAGCCGACGTATAGCTACGACGGTTCGCGGGATCGTGCCGACCTGCCGCAGTAAAATGACGGCGGCTGGTCGGCAAGCAGTTAAGCATCAAGATGGGCACATGTCAAAACGGTGGCACCATGTATAACCCAAAAAATAGCAAGCCAACACATCGGGGGTTCCGTCTAGAAGTTTTACTGAAGTCTAATATTTTTTTTTAATGAAACTTTTGTACATAAACCTGGTATGCTGGCTTTTGCTGTTTATTAGTAATGAAAACCTGACAGATTCTACTCCCCCCCCCCCCCTCACCACTCTGAACTAAAAAAAAAACCCTTTAGTTTCAGATGCACTTTGGGTCAAAACAGTAAAAGATGAATTCTGATTGGTTGCTTCAGGTTACTTGCACTATACCGATTGAACTTTGCTTTGATAAATTACCTAAAACATTACTACTGCATGCCTATGCTGCCAATATCTTATCTGATAATCAATGATAACCAATCTCAAAGTTTCTAAAAACCTTCAGAAAGCACAAAAATAACATTGAATGACACCAACTACTACATTTGTGATCTGTGGAAACTTGGAGGGTAAAGTAGAACTAAAGGCAAAACTTTTTTTACATTTCTGATGATTTCTGTTCTAACCGCTGTTAGATTTTACCGTCTATGTCCCATTGCGGAGATTTCCCTTCACTTCCTGTCCTACAGCCCAAACAGGAAGTGAGTAGAATTCTCTCCAAAGTGAGGGAATCCCTGACTGTCACCAGAACTAGTGTCCCCATTGGAAGATTTTCTCCTTTATTCCCGTTCTGGTGACAGCCCAAAATGTTGGATTTTCTTTCCCTCTCAGTGATAATGGTAAACAGGACACAGATAGCGGGTAAATCTCCCCAACGGGGTCACAGAGAGCATCAAAAACCTGACAGGTGTTCTAATCCTTCTCCACGCCATCGAAAATGTTAAAAATAAAAGTTCTGCCTTCAGTTTTATTTTAATGATCCAACGAACGAGTTTCAAGCTGAACTCTGGGTACATGTAAAATATTACATCAAAAAAAAATATATAAATAGCTACAAAAGTTATAAATGTATTTCGTGTTCACCAAACACCTATTATTACTTTGTAGAATTATCAGTGACATCATCACTGTGATGTAAATAGCCTGTACAGAGAGCAGAGCTGTGGGAGGGGCCCAGCAGGCTCCACCCACTACAGGCTGCCTGCAGAAGATTACAGGAGGGGGCGGAGACAAGACCAATCACCCTGCACAAGGAGAGAGAGCAGCAGTGGGCGGTCTTTATTACAGGAAGTCAAAGTGTCACACTGGATTACTGCACAGATCTGGAAGAAATACATAAAGCACACCAAGATTCAAGGAAGAATACACAGGACTCTTATATTAAGACAGTATTTGCTTATCCTGGCGTCTCACTGCTTCCAGTCCAGTGATGTACCAGTATGTCGCTGGATATGAAGGGTGATATCTCGGTCATCGCTGCAGCTGCAATTCAAAGGTGTTTGACGGGCAGTGGGGAGACGATAAGTCAGCTACTCACCGCCTTTGTTACTCCCGCAAATGTCCCATCACCGTGTCGCAACCGCGTACACTGCATGTGGTTGCAGAGCAGCCCCATTCACTTGAATGGGCCACATTGAGCTGCTGAATGCAACAGGATAAAAAACTTTTTCCGCGACCACAAAGGAAAAAATCACAGCCGCAGCCCATGAACACCCCCAGTTGCAGCTTAAAGTGTTACTAAACCCAGGAGCCTGCATTCACTATATCTGGTCTCCCACAGTACACAGAACATGGAAATGAAATAAATTTAGTAAATATAAACTGCTATATACCTCTTCTCATCAGCAGTATATAGCACTCTTGTGACTTCTATCAGTGTCTGGTTGAAGCTTGTAGGAGGAGTTTTCATTCCCCTCTGACTGTCCTATGAGGCTGCATGACCCCTGACCCTCTGTCTAGACAGTGCTGATTGGCCCTGTGCTGATCACATGCACGCTCCCAAGAAAAAAAAAAACTTTTTAGCAATACACACCAAACTGAGCATGTGCAGAGTGACTCCTAGGGCCCTGTACTATCAGCAGATGGATTAGGGACAGTGGAAGTAGGGGAGGATCAGAGAAGACAGGATCAAACATCCTTTTTACACAATGCGAAGGATTAACCCCTTAGGTTCCACAGTGAGTATAACAAGCATGCTTTACTGCATATACAGACTTATTATACTTTTGTGGGTTTAGTAACACTTTAAGGGGGGGGGGGGATAAAAACGCGGTTCAACCATGTGTTTATACTAACCCCAACTGTAATTCTAAACAAACCCTAAGGCTGGGTTCACACATGTGTGGCTTGGGAACGTGTGCATAATCATGCATGTTCCTGACCTGCACAGAAACATGCTGTTCTAAGCAGATGCACGGGGGTGCCATAAAATTCTTAATAGCACCCTCACGCATCGGTACCCACGTGCCGTAGCACCATGCAACGCGTTTTTAAAACAGGGACTTCTTTCCTCGTGTTTCTCGTGAGAACAGCAGCCTATTCAAATGACTGGGCTGCTGTACCTGCAACCTGCGCATGCACAAGTGTGAACCTAGGCTCAGGATGGGCAACAAAGAAAGATTTTGATAGCATTATGATGCTATTAAAATGTTCTCGATGAACCATTAGCGATTTGCAATTCATAGCACACATTTAATTAGTGATTAATGGCTTCTACGTGCTACATTTGATTGTTTTCTATGTGTAGTATTCGATCAGTGACCAGTACTGAATAATGAGGGGTGGTCACGGGTGCACTACCAAAAATCCCCTGTAGGAGCAAAGAAGTCCCACCAAGGGGCACACAGGTGGCTCTAAAAACCTGACACAGTACACACTCCCTCTTGATCCAACAAAAGGGTTCTCCTTTAATAACCATAGATAGATAAGTATGTAAAGACTTCAGTAGAACAGAAGACAACCAGAACTAAGTTTGACTAGCGGGTCGCAGTGTTTTCCAGCACTAGACAACTAACTTCTATCATTTGCCTGCAAAGGCAGCTAACAGATCAGCAGACGGCACAGCAAAGTGACATAAAAGTCTAATATGGCATAACACGTGTGTTGAGGTTTTCTCGTACATTCCTCTGATTGTCTTTAGTAGCGCTTTCCCACAAAGCAAATGTATTTTTTTTTTTCTTTTAAAGTGAACCTGTCGTTTAAAATGCCTTTACTACCAATAGAGAAAGGAGCACACGGTTCCTATAAGTACCCTAGACCCGACAAAGTAACAGGTTTGCTATAAAGCCAATACAAACACATACTTGCTTGCCCCGGCTCCAAAATCTCCCCAATCTTCCTCCATAGCTTATCCAATTCGGGTAATTCTGGGTAATGGGGATCACGGGGCGCTACTGTCTGCTTTCCATAATGTAGAATTCCTGCAACTGTCAATTCTTGTGTAGCCTGTATTCCATAACATAGGATTCCCGAGTGGTAAACTGTCAATCCTTGCGTAGCCTGCCTTCTGTAACATAGAACTCCTAAGTGGTCAACTGTCAATACTTGGGTAATCTGCTTTCCATAGCATAGGACTCCTGAGTGGTCAACTGTCAGTCCTTAGGTAGTCTGCTTTCCATAGCATAGGGCTCCTGAGTGATCAACTGTCAGTCCTTAGGTAGTCTGCTTTCCATAGCATAGGGCTCCTGAGTGGTCAACTGTCAGTCCTTAGGTAGTCTGCTTTCCATAGCATAGGGCTCCTGAGTGGTCAACTGTCAGTCCTTAGGTAGTCTGCTTTCCATAGAATAGGACTTCTGAGTGGTCAACTGTCAGTCCTTAGGTAGCCTGCTTTCCATATAACTTCTGACTGGTCAACTGTCAGTCCTTAGGAAGTCTGCTTTCCATAGAATAGGACTTCTGAGTGGTCAACTGTCAGTCCTTAGGAAGCCTGCTTTCCATAGAATAGGACTTCTGAGTGGTCAACTGTCAGTCCTTAGGAAGCCTGCTTTCCATAGAATAGGACTTCTGAGTGGGAAGCTTTTAAGCCTCACGTAGCCTGCTCATGTGTGCCTGCTCCTTTTCCCAATCCAAGCAGGTAATGGTTAACTTTCAACAAATCTTCTTCCTTTGCTCAAACCAACTGCAGTACCTCAACGGCCAACACCAGCCCTCTTATTGGATTGTGTGATGATGGGGGTGGGAGGTGTGGCTGAACTCCAAGGTGGAGCTGAAGCTGAGTCACCAGGTATATTGAAATAGACATGACAGGTTCACTTTAAGTGCAATTAACTATGAAATACTGAAAAAGTTCTAAACCAAAGCAGGCAGTAAATCTTCAATGTTATTATGCAATGGAATCTGCTAGCATTCCCCGTACACACAACTTATTAGGATGCTAGAAGTCCACCGCTAACCTGGGATTCTCGTTAATTGTCCACTACAGAACACGGACCCGGGCAAGATGTCCCGCAGCGGAACAAACGTTTGCAACGTCACAACTTCACGTCACAGCTTGAGGTGACCAAAGCGGCAACCCAATGTCACAAGAAATAATTCAACTGACAATAATGCTGAGGCAGCAATTAATCTGCAAGCTAACCTTGAATGCCAACTAGAATTCTGAATAGAACTGGGCATTTCATAGCAGTAAAAAGCATTCATTATCACCGTACATAGCAGAACATTCTATTTTGTAACGAACGTCAAAGAGCTCACAGTTCCCCTAGCTGATAATACAATCCAGCAACCTATTTCCCCACAGTTCTAGACTGCAAAGTAGCCTAGAACGGTCCAGACACGTAGAAATTAAAGGAGCCATTAAATTGATATGTTTGGGTTTTAAGGACATATCATAGGGTAACCCAAAGTTTCCACATATTTCAGATCAAGTTGGTATACCGGAGAACAATATTTCCAAATGCACAGAGAACTTCCTGCCTTGTAGACTTAAAGAAGAACACTGGCAACTGTCATTTACTTTTTCACAGCTAATGAGAACTAAACAGTAAAGCTACATCAATATCAAAGCACTCTTATAAAATAAAGAGCCACCAAATTTATATACTTGGGTTTTGAGAACATTCGTAGGTCAACCCAAACTTTTCAGATATTTCAGATCAGGTTGGTATACTGGAGAACAATATTTCCAAAATGCACAGAGAACTTCCTGTCTTGTAGTCTTATGCCGCGTACACACGGTCGGACTTTTCGTCTACAAAAGTCCGACGGACGCCGACGGACTAAAGCTGGCTGACAATCCGATCGTGTGTGGGCTTCCCCGGACTTTCAGCGGACTTTTGCAGCCGCAAATCTGACGGACTTTAGATTTGGAACATGCTTCAAATCTTTACGTCGTAACTACGCCGGACCCAGAAATCCGCTCGTCTGTATGCTAGTCCGACGGACAAAAACCCACGCTAGGGCAGCTATTGGCTACTGGCTATCAACTTCCTTATTTTAGTCTGGTGTACGTCATCACGTACGAATCCGTCTGACTTTTGTGTGATCGTGTGTAGGCACGTCCGTTCGTAAGAAAGTCTGCCGCAAGTCCGCCAAAAGTCCGCCAAAAGTCTGTCGGACAGGCTGTTGGACTTTTGTAGCCGAAAAGTCCGACCGTGTGTACGCGGCATTAGAGAATACAGGCAACTGTCATTTACGTTTTCACAGCTACTGAGAGCTGAACAGTAAAGTTGCACCAATTGTCAAAGGACTCATGGAAATGAAAGGGCCACCAAACCCAATGTACTTGGGTTTTGAGTACATTTGTAGGTTAACCTAATTTTTTCAGGAATTTCAAATCAAGTTGAGATACTGGAGAACAATATTTCCAAATGCACAGTGAACTTCCTGTCTTGTCGTCTTATGACAGAACACTCCCAACTGTCATTTAGCGACCTATTGACAGCCAATAAATGCTGTAAGTAAAGTTACATCAACGTCAACGGTCTCGTAGAAATAAAAAGAGAACCAAATCGGCGTACTTGGGTTTTAAGATTTTTGATTTTGCTCAGGGTGATCAGAAATTTCAAGTCTAGTTGGTATACTTGAGAACAATATTTGCAAATGCACAGTGAACTTCCTGTCTTGCAGTCTTAGGAAAGAACACTGGCAACTGTCATTTACCTCTTGATGGCTAATGATGAGTCTCAGTAAAGGTACATCAATATCAAGGGAACATAAAAGGCCACCAAATTGAAGTTTTTGGGATTTGAAGGTTAACCTAAATTTTTCAAATATTTCAAAGCAAGTTGGTCTATTGAAGTAGAATATTTGCAAACGCACAGTTGACTTACCGGCTTGTAGTCTTATAAGACGACATGGGCAACTGTCATTTAACTAGCTCTTGACAGCCAATGAGAGCTGTACAGTAAAGTTACATCAATGTCAAAGAACTTGCAGAAATTAAACGACTGTTAAATTGTTGTAAGTTTTTCAGGGTGATCAGATATTTCAAATCAAGTTGGCCTGCTAGAGAATAATATCTGGAAATGCACAGTAGGTTTCCTGTCTTATAGTCTTCTAAGAGAACATGGGCAACTGTCATTTAAATACCTAGTGACAGCTAATGAGAGCTGCACAGTAAAGTTGCACCCATGTAGAATAACAGAATCTCTGCAAGCGTTGCGACTTTTCTTGAATGCTAATAGTAGCTCTTTCATATAATGCATACAACGTAACTTTTTTATCTAGGTATCATGGTCCTTTAAATCTTTTACAGCGATGCCATATAGGGAATAGCCGTCATAAGGAATATATATATAGACATATGCCGTTTTTTTACCCTTTCTGTATCGAGCCCCGAATTTTCCCGCTACAGCCTCACCAATAGGAAAAGCGCTGTCACCAAGCAGATGTCACTGACCTGTAATTTAAAGGTTGACTCTTCAGCTCGTAGTACGTCTTCGGCTCTTCGTTAAAGTCTTCGCCTACGTCGAAATCAGCCACAATTCCTGATTCAGCCTGCATGGTTACAGCTGTCACAAGCACCCGGACTCGACTGCGAAACAGCAGGCTGCTAGCTCTCCCAAGTCTTTCCTCTCGGTGTCATACACACAGTAAACTCTCTCGTCCTTGCCTGCACTGTATACATGATTTTTTTTTTTTTCTTCTCTTCTTATTGACAGCATACTCCCGGATGTCGACTCGCCTCTGCCATCTATTGGATGTATTTAAATAGCCTATGGCTTTTTTTTTTTTCCACTTGCTGATACAGTAACTAAGTGCTAAACTATAGTGAGGGATCTGAACCGTCCCGCGTTCTAGAGGCTGCCCTGGGTTCTGGAACAATTGTATCCCTGAACCTTTTTTATCAGCCGGGACACTGTCCGCATGGAGTTTGCGTGTTCTCTCAGTGGCTGTGTGGGTTAAGATCATAAGCTCCTTGAGGGAATGGACTAATGTGAATGTACAGTATAAAAAGCACTGCATACATTTTGGCACTATATACAGGTGCATATCCAAAAATTAGAATATCATCAAAAAGTTAATTTATTTCAGTAATTGAATTCGAAAAGTGAAACTCATGTATTATATAGACGCATTACACACAGGGTGATATAGTTCAAGCTAACCCTAAAATTCAGTATCTCAGGAAAATAATATTCACTAAGGCTGCTTTCACACTGGGGCGGTAGGGGGCGTCGGCGGTAAAACAGCGCTATTTTTAGCGCTGTTTTACCGTGGTATTCGGCCGCTAGCGGTGCGGTTTTAACCCCCCGCTGGTGGTCGAAAAAGGGTTAAAATCACTCGTACAGCGCGGCTATAGCCGCGGTATAGCCGCGCTGTCCCATTGATTTCAATGGGCAGGAGCGGTGAAGGAGCAGTGAATACACCGCTCCTTCACCGCTCCAAAGATGCGGCTTGCAGGAGATTTTTTCTTCTCCTGCCAGCGCACCACTTCAGTGTGAAAGCCCTCGGGCTTTCACACTGAACAAACAGCGGAGGCTGTTTAGGGGCGGTTTGCAGGCGGTATTTTTAGCGCAATAACACCTGCAAACCGCCCCAGTGTGAAAGGGGCCTTAGACCAAAAAAAAAAGGATTTTTAATACAGAAATGTTCGCTTAGTGAAAAGTATGTCCATGTACAGTATAGTATGCACTCAATACTTGGTTGGGGCTCCTTTTGCATGAATTACTGCATCAATGCGGTGTGGCATGGAGGTGATTAACTTGTGGCACTGCCGAGGTGTTATGAAGCCCAGGTCGCTTTGATATCGGCCTGAATTCAGCTTGTCTGCATTGTTGGGTCTGATGTCTCTCATCTTCCTCTTGACAATACCCCATAGATACTCTATGGGGTTTAAGTCAGGTGAGTTTGCTGGCCAATCAAGCACAGTGATATCATTAAACCAGGTATATTTAGCAGTATGTGGAGGTGCCAAGTCCTGCTGGAAAATGAAATCAGCATCTCCATAAAGCTGGTCAGCAGAGGGAAGCATGAAGTGCTCTAGAATTTCCTGGTAGAGGGCTGCGCTGACTTTGGACTTGATAAAACACAGAGGACCAACACCAGCAGATGACATGACTCCCCAAACCATCACTGACTGTGGAAACTTCACACTGGACCTCATGCAACTTGGATTCTGTGCCTCTCTACTCTTCCTCCAGACTCTGGTAAAAAAGAGAGAGAGGAGAGCCACTAAGTAAAATCATTTATTCACCAATATAAAAACAAAGTATCAACTTACATTTAGGAGCGGTATATAGAACAGACAATGTTGTCAATGAGGGGAAAAAACACAATGCGTTTCTGAGCATGCGCAGGGTCTGTACGGCACATGCACGCTCCTTTATCAAGTGTGACACTTGTGTTTTTTTCCCCTCATTGACAACATTGCCAGCGGCTTCCTGGGCTGCCGCTCCGTCCTCCCGCAGAGACAGGCTGTGTACCGTCCTGGCCTCCCCGCCAGACTGCGTCGTGTTTGGAGGCATCCCCGGGGAATCACTGACTGTTCCCTTCCCCCTCTTCTATCAGGAATCACATCTGTCTGTTCTATATACCGCTCCTAAATGTAAGTTGATACTTTGTTTTTATATTGGTGAATAAATGATTTTACTTAGTGGCGCTCCTCTCTCTCTTTTTTACCTGGATGGATCTGAGTTTGACTTCTCTCAACAAGAAGAGCTGCCTTTCGTGAATCTGGCCACACAAATTCCAACAAGAAAAGAAAAGTTTTATTCCGGTGTTTTGTTTTACCTATGACTTATCCTACAGGGATCCTCTCCTACTTTATAGACTGTTTCCTGGCTCCTGTCCAAGACTTCCAACACCGTTCTGATTACACCGTGATTGATCCAGCTTTTAGACTTTATAATAGTCATTTGCCTTATAGCCTCTGAGCGCCAGTTTATTTGTTTTAGTTTTTCCTCCAGACTCTGGGACCCTGATTTCCAAATTAAATGCAAAATTGACTTTCATTCGAAAAGAGGACTTTGGACCACTGAGCAACAGTCCAGTCCTTTTTCTCCTTAGTCCAGGTAAGATGATTCTGACATTCTCTCTGGTTCAGGAGTGGCTTGACACAAGGAATGCGACACTTATAGCCCATGTCCTGGATACATCTGTGTGTGGTGGCTCCTGAAGCACTGACACCAGCCATAGTCCACTCCTTGTGAATCTCCCCCAAATTCTTGAATGGCCCTTGCTTCACAATCCTCTCAAGGCTGGGGTTATCCCTGTTGCTTGTGCACCTTTTTCTACCACGCTTTTTCCTTTCACTCAACTTTCCATTAATATGCTTGGATACAGCACTCTGTGAACAGCCAGCTTCTTTAGCAATGACCTTTTGTGACTTACCCTCCTTGTGGAGAGTGTCAATGACTGTCTTCTGTACAACTGTCTGCAGTCTCCCCCATGATCGTGTAACCTACTGAACCAGACTGAGACCATTTAAAAGGCTTAATAAACCTTTACAGGTGTTTTCAGTTAAATATCTGATTAGAATTTGACACCATGATTGTACAATATTGAACTTTTTCACAATATTCACATTTTCTGACATACTGAATTTCGGGTTTTCACTAACTGTAATGCCGCGTACACACGAGCGGACATTACGGCGGACTTTGCCCGGCGGACTGGATTTCGTCTGACAATTCGATGTGTGTGGGCTCCAGCGGACTTTGTTTTCTCAAAAGTTCGACGGAATTAGATTTGAAACTTGTTTTAAATTTATCCGTTGAAATCGAGTCCGGTCGAAAAGTCCGCCGTCTGTATGCTAGTTCGACGGACAAAAAGCCACGCTAGGGCAGCTATTGGCTACTGGCTATGAACTTCCTTGTTTTAGTCCGGTCGTACGTCATCACGTACGAATTCGACGGACTTTGGTGGATTGTGTGTAGGCAAGTCCGTTCATTCACAAAGTCCGTCGGAAAGTACGTCGAAAAGTCCGCCGGGCAAAGTCCGCCGTAATGTCCGCTCGTGTGTACGCGGCATAAGCCATAATTATCAAAATTAAAAGAAAGAAATGCTTGAAATATATCAGTCTGTGTGTAATGAATCTATATAATATATACGTTTTCACTTTTTGAATTGAATTACTGAAATAAATTACCTTGGTGATGATATTGTATTTTAAATGAAAAAAGTTAGATATTTTATGCTTAGGAGCCCATTAACCATTCCGGAAGGTTTTACCCCTTTCATGACCAGGCCATTTTTTGCTCCTCAGCACTGCACTGTTTTCACTGTCAATTGTGCAGCCATGTAACACTGTGCACAAATTAAGTTATTATCATTTTATTCACACAAATAGAGCTTTCTTTTGGTGGTATTTGATCAACACTGGGTTTTTTTATTTTCTGCGATATAAACAAAAAAAACACTGAAAATTAGAAAAAAAAACAATATTTTCTATTTTCTGTTATAAAACAAATCCAATAAAAAAAATGTAAAAATCTAATTTTTTATAAGATTAGGCCAAAATGTATTGTGCTATGTCATTGGTAAAAAAATTTTAATAAATGTATATTGATTGGTTTGTGTGAAAGTTATTGTGTCTACAAACTATGGTATATATACTGTAATTTTTGCAGCTATGATGCTATACTGACAGTGATCAGTGACTTATATTGGGCCTGTGATAGTGTGGCGGACAATCTGGTGCTAACACACCCTCACTGGGAAGTACACTAATTGACTGACATTTACATCGACAGTGACACTAATACAGTGATCAGTGATTATACTGTACACTTTCACTGGCTGGGAAAGGGTTAACATCTAGGGGCAATCAAGGGGCTAACTGTGTGCCTTACAATGTGTAACGTGTGTAATATGTGCTGCTTTTACTAAGAGATCTGGCTGTTTTTTCTCCCTGCTTTGCAGGGAAGAGAAACAGCCAGATCAGTGTTCTGTGTACTGTGAGTTCTGAGTGTTTGTAAACCCAAGACTCTGTGCTGTGATTGGACAATCAGCAGGTCTCAGCCATAAATCATTGGCCGGGACCTGCTGACATTATCGCGCTGTGGTTGTCAGAAAGGGGCAAACCTGGAAGCAAGCCGGCAACATCTATTTTATGCTGAGCCTGCAGCTGCCACTCAGTTACAGTAAATCTACTGCGGCAAGTAGCTAAATGCCAAACTCCGGGCACTTTTTTGAAGTTTTGGATAGAATTGAGAAGAACAATTACATAGGGGGGGGGGGGGGGGGCGATTTACTAAGACTGATGCACAGAGTTTGGTCTTCTAACTTTAGCTTGTTCAATTAACCCCTTCAGCCCCGAGCCTATTTTTCAGGCTTGTTGTTGTTTTAAGTTAAAATCATTTTTTTTGCTCAAAAATTATTTAGAGCCCCCAAACATAATATATATATTTTCTAACACCCTAGAGAATAAAATGGTGGTCGTTGCAATACTTTGTCACACCGTATTTGAGCAGCGGTCTTACAAGCACACTTTTTTTTTTTAAAAATACACTTTTTTTAATTAAAAAGTAAGACAACAGTAAAGTTAGCCCAATTTTTTTTTGATACCCAACATGTCAAGCTTCAAAGTTGGAATGGCGACAAACTTTTACCCTTAAAAATCTCCATATGCGACATTTAAATTCTACAGGTTGCATGTTTAGACTGCTCTCGCTCTACCGATCACGGCGATACCTCACATGTGTGGTTTGAACACCGTTTTCAGATGTGGGCGCTACTCACCTCTGCGTTCGCTTCTGCACGCGAGCTTGGTGGGACGGGGCGCGTTTAAAAATAGGGTTTTTTATTATTATTTATTTTACCTTTTATTTTGCACCAACAGGAAACACATTTAACCCCTTGATTGCCCCCTAGTGTTAACCCCTTCCCTGCCAGTATCATTTATACAGTAATCAGTGCATTTTTTTAGCACTGATCACTGTATTGGTGTCACTGGTCCCCACAAAGCGTCACTTAGGGTCAGATTTGTCCACCGCCACATTACTAATAAAAAATAAAAAATAAATAAAAAGTCCATAACTCTATACCATAGTTTGTAGACGCTATAACTTTTGCGCAAACCAATCTATACACGCTTGTTGAGATTTTTTTTACCAAAAATATGTAGAAGAATATATATTGGCCTAAATTGATGAAGAAATTCGTTTTTTACATTTTTTTTATTGGATATGTATTAGAGCAGAAAGTAAAAATTATTGTTTTTTGTTTTTTTTCTTTAATTGTCGCTCTTTTTTTGTTTATAGCGCAAAAAATAAAAACTGCAGAGGTGATCACATACCACCAAAAGAAAGCTCTATCTGTGGGGGAAAAAAAAGACATCAATTTTATTTGGGTACAGCGCCGCACGCCTGCGCAATTGTCAGTTAAAGCGACACAGTGCCGTATCGCAAAAAATGGTCTGGTCATTAAGGGGGTAAATCCTTCCGGGGCTGAAGTGGTTAAAGCACAACTAAAACTAAAAACAAGAATGAAATATATGGCAGCTTACCGGTCCTTAGATGCAGTGGATGCATTTGTCTTCAATTTTCAGAACATTTTGAGCAGGCACAAAAAATACCTGCTGATCCCACTAGAAATGCAGCATCCTTGTCACATTCTGTGAGCTGACCTGAAACCAGAAATAATGTTATACAATTGTGAAAACTACTTATCCCATCAAACCCCCCCCCCCCCCCCCATGTTATAGAGATGAACAAAGGCAGAAATGTTTGAAGTTCATCCTGAGCTACAACCACGATTTCCTCTATGGATACAGTTGGGGAGTGAGCGTAGCCACCCAGGGACAGGAAATGTGTGTTTGCAGGGAAAAATATATTGAAAAAAAAAACAGTGCAACCATCTGACTGGGGAACTGCAATATATATATATATTTTTTAGTTTGGAGTTTACAGTAGATACATTTTAAGCACAAATTATGTAGGCAAAGAATATTGCATATGCTCCAGTCACATTGAGCATGAAGAATAATGCCAACATTTTTTTAGTTAAACCCATTGCTTCACTTTCCTTATATTGGCCTTGCAAAATAAAAAAATGATAAATTTAGAGGTCAGGTGAAAGGTTTAGTGCAGAAAAATGCTTTCGCTAATAAAGTAATATGATTTTTTTATAGGTCTATACATCAGACCAAAAAGACGGAAACTGAGGAGGAAACAGGTGAAGAGGGATCAGGTTTGAAAAAAAAGGGATAGTCCATTTAAAAGGAAAGGAAAGGTAATCTTCTTCCATGCAGCTTCACAGTTTATCTTGGTTGTAACACCGCACTTGTTTGTTTGGACTGTGGATTCTCCAGAAGCTGCCATTGCCAGGAAGAATCTCCAGAAGATGCTGTTACTGGAAAGATTCCCCAGAAGCTGCTTTTACCAGGAAGATTCTCTAGAACAGTGGTTCTCAACTCCTGTCCTCAGGACCCACCAACAGGCCAGGTTTGCAAGATAACTGAAATACATCACAGGTGATATCATTTGCTTCTCAGTGCTTGCAGTATTCTAGTCTGCAACTCCCCAAGGTAATACTTAAAATCTGGCCTGTTGGTGGGTCCCGAGGACTGGAGTTGAGAACCACTGCTCTAGAAGCTGCTGTTACTTGGAAGATTCTCCAGAAGCTGCTGTTATGTGGAAGATTCTCCAGAAGCTGCTGTTACTTGGAAGATTCTCCAGAAGCTGCTGTTACTTGGAAGATTCTCCAGAAGCTGCTGTTATGTGGAAGATTCTCCAGAAGCTGCTGTTACTTGGAAGATTCTCCAGAAGCTGCTGTTATGTGGAAGATTCTCCAGAAGCTGCTGTTACTTGGAAGATTCTCCAGAAGCTGCTGTTATGTGGAAGATTCTCCAGAAGCTGCTGTTAGGAGGAAGGTTCTCCAGAAGCTGCTGTTAGTGGGTAAGTTCTCCAGAAGCTGCTGTTAGTGGGTAGGTTCTCCAGAAGCTGCTGTTAGCGGGAATGTTCTCCAGAAGCTGCTGTTAGGAGGAAGGTTCTCCAGAAGCTGCTGTTAGGAGGAAGGTTCTCCAGAAGCTGCTGTTAGAGGGTAGGTTCTCCAGAAGCTGCTGTTAGCAGGAAGGTTCTCAAGAAGCTGCTGTTAGGAGGAAGGTTCTCCAGAAGCTGCTGTTAGTGGGTAGGTTCTCCAGAAGCTGCTGTTAGTGGGAAGGTTCTCCAGAAGCTGCTGTTAGGAGGAAGGTTCTCCAGAAGCTGCTGTTAGCAGGAAGGTTCTCCAGAAGCTGCTGTTAGTGGGTAGGTTCTCCAGAAGCTGCTGTTAGTGGGTAGGTTCTCCAGAAGCTGCTGTTAGTGGGAAGGTTCTCCAGAAGCTGCTGTTAGCAGGAAGGTTCTCCAGAAGCTGCTGTTAGTGGGTAGGTTCTCCAGAAGCTGCTGTTAGTGGGTAGGTTCTCCAGAAGCTGCTGTTAGGAGGAAGGTTCTCCAGAAGCTGCTGTTAGGAGGAAGGTTCTCCAGAAGCTGCTGTTAGGAAGAAGGTTCTCCAGAAGCTGCTGTTAGGAAGAAGGTTCTCCAGAAGCTGCTGTTAGGAGGAAGGTTCTCCAGAAGCTGCTGTTAGGAGGAAGGTTCTCCAGAAGCTGCTGTTAGTGGGAAGGTTCTCCAGAAGCTGCTGTTAGCAGGAAGGTTCTCCAGAAGCTGCTGTTAGTGGGTAGGTTCTCCAGAAGCTGCTGTTAGTGGGTAGGTTCTCCAGAAGCTGCTGTTAGGAGGAAGGTTCTCCAGAAGCTTCTGTTAGTGGGTAGGTTCTCCAGAAGCTGCTGTTAGTGGGTAGGTTCTCCAGAAGCTGCTGTTAGTAGGAAGGTTCTCCAGAAGCTGCTGTTAGCAGGAAGGTTCTCCAGAAGCTGCTGTTAGTGGGTAGGTTCTCCAGAAGCTGCTGTTAGTGGGTAGGTTCTCCAGAAGCTGCTGTTAGGAGGAAGGTTCTCCAGAAGCTGCTGTTAGGAGGAAGGTTCTCCAGAAGCTGCTGTTAGGAAGAAGGTTCTCCAGAAGCTGCTGTTAGGAAGAAGGTTCTCCAGAAGCTGCTGTTAGGAGGAAGGTTCTCCAGAAGCTGCTGTTAGGAGGAAGGTTCTCCAGAAGCTGCTGTTAGTGGGAAGGTTCTCCAGAAGCTGCTGTTAGCAGGAAGGTTCTCCAGAAGCTGCTGTTAGGAAGAAGGTTCTCCAGAAGCTGCTGTTAGGAAGAAGGTTCTCCAGAAGCTGCTGTTAGGAGGAAGGTTCTCCAGAAGCTGCTGTTAGGAGGAAGGTTCTCCAGAAGCTGCTGTTAGTGGGAAGGTTCTCCAGAAGCTGCTGTTAGCAGGAAGGTTCTCCAGAAGCTGCTGTTAGTGGGTAGGTTCTCCAGAAGCTGCTGTTAGTGGGTAGGTTCTCCAGAAGCTGCTGTTAGGAGGAAGGTTCTCCGGAAGCTGCTGTTAGGAGGAAGGTTCTCCAGAAGCTGCTGTTAGGAGGAAGGTTCTCCAGAAGCTGCTGTTAGGAGGAAGGTTCTCCAGAAGCTGCTGTTAGCAGGAAGGTTCTCCAGAAGCTGCTGTTAGTGGGTAGGTTCTCCAGAAGCTGCTGTTAGGAGGAAGGTTCTCCAGAAGCTGCTGTTAGTGGGAAGGTTCTCCAGAAGCTGCTGTTAGTGGGAAGGTTCTCCAGAAGCTGCTGTTAGCAGGAAGGTTCTCCAGAAGCTGCTGTTAGTGGGTAGGTTCTCCAGAAGCTGCTGTTAGTGGGTAGGTTCTCCAGAAGCTGCTGTTAGGAGGAAGGTTCTCCGGAAGCTGCTGTTAGGAGGAAGGTTCTCCAGAAGCTGCTGTTAGGAAGAAGGTTCTCCAGAAGCTGCTGTTAGGAAGAAGGTTCTCCAGAAGCTGCTGTTAGGAAGAAGGTTCTCCAGAACCTGCTGTTAGGAGGAAGGTTCTCCAGAAGCTGCTGTTAGGAAGAAGGTTCTCCAGAAGCTGCTGTTAGTGGGAAGGTTCTCCAGAAGCTGCTGTTAGCAGGAAGGTTCTCCAGAAGCTGCTGTTAGTGGGTAGGTTCTCCAGAAGCTGCTGTTAGCAGGAAGGTTCTCCAGAAGCTGCTGTTAGTGGGTAGGTTCTCCAGAAGCTGCTGTTAGTGGGTAGGTTCTCCAGAAGCTGCTGTTAGGAGGAAGGTTCTCCGGAAGCTGCTGTTAGGAGGAAGGTTCTCCAGAAGCTGCTGTTAGGAAGAAGGTTCTCCAGAAGCTGCTGTTAGGAAGAAGGTTCTCCAGAAGCTGCTGTTAGGAAGAAGGTTCTCCAGAACCTGCTGTTAGGAGGAAGGTTCTCCAGAAGCTGCTGTTAGGAAGAAGGTTCTCCAGAAGCTGCTGTTAGTGGGAAGGTTCTCCAGAAGCTGCTGTTAGCAGGAAGGTTCTCCAGAAGCTGCTGTTAGTGGGTAGGTTCTCCAGAAGCTGCTGTTAGTGGGTAGGTTCTCCAGAAGCTGCTGTTAGGAGGAAGGTTCTCCAGAAGCTGCTGTTAGTGGGTAGGTTCTCCAGAAGCTGCTGTTAGTGGGTAGGTTCTCCAGAAGCTGCTGTTAGTAGGAAGGTTCTCCAGAAGCTGCTGTTAGCAGGAAGGTTCTCCAGAAGCTGCTGTTAGTGGGTAGGTTCTCCAGAAGCTGCTGTTAGTGGGTAGGTTCTCCAGAAGCTGCTGTTAGGAGGAAGGTTCTCCAGAAGCTGCTGTTAGGAGGAAGGTTCTCCAGAAGCTGCTGTTAGGAAGAAGGTTCTCCAGAAGCTGCTGTTAGGAAGAAGGTTCTCCAGAAGCTGCTGTTAGGAAGAAGGTTCTCCAGAACCTGCTGTTAGGAGGAAGGTTCTCCAGAAGCTGCTGTTAGTGGGAAGGTTCTCCAGAAGCTGCTGTTAGCAGGAAGGTTCTCCAGAAGCTGCTGTTAGTGGGTAGGTTCTCCAGAAGCTGCTGTTAGTGGGTAGGTTCTCCAGAAGCTGCTGTTAGGAGGAAGGTTCTCCGGAAGCTGCTGTTAGGAGGAAGGTTCTCCAGAAGCTGCTGTTAGGAGGAAGGTTCTCCAGAAGCTGCTGTTAGGAAGAAGGTTCTCCAGAAGCTGCTGTTAGGAAGAAGGTTCTCCAGAAGCTGCTGTTAGGAGGAAGGTTCTCCAGAAGCTGCTGTTAGGAGGAAGGTTCTCCAGAAGCTGCTGTTAGTGGGAAGGTTCTCCAGAAGCTGCTGTTAGCAGGAAGGTTCTCCAGAAGCTGCTGTTAGTGGGTAGGTTCTCCAGAAGCTGCTGTTAGGAGGAAGGTTCTCCAGAAGCTGCTGTTAGTGGGAAGGTTCTCCAGAAGCTGCTGTTAGTGGGAAGGTTCTCCAGAAGCTGCTGTTAGGAAGAAGGTTCTCCAGAAGCTGCTGTTAGGAAGAAGGTTCTCCAGAACCTGCTGTTAGGAGGAAGGTTCTCCAGAAGCTGCTGTTAGGAAGAAGGTTCTCCAGAAGCTGCTGTTAGGAAGAAGGTTCTCCAGAACCTGCTGTTAGGAGGAAGGTTCTCCAGAAGCTGCTGTTAGGAGGAAGGTTCTCCAGAAGCTGCTGTTAGGAGGAAGGTTCTCCAGAAGCTGCTGTTAGCGGGAAGGTTCTCCAGAAGCTGCTGTTAGGAGGAAGGTTCTCCAGAAGCTGCTGTTACCAGGAAGACTCTCTAGAAGCTGCTGTTAGCAGGAAGGTTCTCCAGAACCGGGGGGGATTCTCCAGAAGCTCTTGTCCTGGGAAGATTCTCCAGAAGCTGCTGTTACTAGGAGAATTCTCCAGAAGCTGCTGTTAGGAGGAAGGTTCTCCAGAAGCTGCTGTTAGGAAGAAGGTTCTCCAGAAGCTGCTGTTAGGAAGAAGGTTCTCCAGAAGCTGCTGTTAGGAAGAAGGTTCTCCAGAACCTGCTGTTAGGAGGAAGGTTCTCCAGAAGCTGCTGTTAGGAAGAAGGTTCTCCAGAAGCTGCTGTTAGTGGGAAGGTTCTCCAGAAGCTGCTGTTAGCAGGAAGGTTCTCCAGAAGCTGCTGTTAGTGGGTAGGTTCTCCAGAAGCTGCTGTTAGTGGGTAGGTTCTCCAGAAGCTGCTGTTAGGAGGAAGGTTCTCCAGAAGCTGCTGTTAGTGGGTAGGTTCTCCAGAAGCTGCTGTTAGTGGGTAGGTTCTCCAGAAGCTGCTGTTAGTAGGAAGGTTCTCCAGAAGCTGCTGTTAGCAGGAAGGTTCTCCAGAAGCTGCTGTTAGTGGGTAGGTTCTCCAGAAGCTGCTGTTAGTGGGTAGGTTCTCCAGAAGCTGCTGTTAGGAGGAAGGTTCTCCAGAAGCTGCTGTTAGGAGGAAGGTTCTCCAGAAGCTGCTGTTAGTGGGAAGGTTCTCCAGAAGCTGCTGTTAGTGGGAAGGTTCTCCAGAAGCTGCTGTTAGCAGGAAGGTTCTCCAGAAGCTGCTGTTAGCGGGTAGGTTCTCCAGAAGCTGCTGTTAGTGGGTAGGTTCTCCAGAAGCTGCTGTTAGGAGGAAGGTTCTCCGGAAGCTGCTGTTAGGAGGAAGGTTCTCCAGAAGCTGCTGTTAGGAAGAAGGTTCTCCAGAAGCTGCTGTTAGGAAGAAGGTTCTCCAGAAGCTGCTGTTAGGAAGAAGGTTCTCCAGAACCTGCTGTTAGGAGGAAGGTTCTCCAGAAGCTGCTGTTAGGAAGAAGGTTCTCCAGAAGCTGCTGTTAGTGGGAAGGTTCTCCAGAAGCTGCTGTTAGCAGGAAGGTTCTCCAGAAGCTGCTGTTAGTGGGTAGGTTCTCCAGAAGCTGCTGTTAGCAGGAAGGTTCTCCAGAAGCTGCTGTTAGTGGGTAGGTTCTCCAGAAGCTGCTGTTAGTGGGTAGGTTCTCCAGAACCTGCTGTTAGGAGGAAGGTTCTCCGGAAGCTGCTGTTAGGAGGAAGGTTCTCCAGAAGCTGCTGTTAGGAAGAAGGTTCTCCAGAAGCTGCTGTTAGGAAGAAGGTTCTCCAGAAGCTGCTGTTAGGAAGAAGGTTCTCCAGAACCTGCTGTTAGGAGGAAGGTTCTCCAGAAGCTGCTGTTAGGAAGAAGGTTCTCCAGAAGCTGCTGTTAGTGGGAAGGTTCTCCAGAAGCTGCTGTTAGCAGGAAGGTTCTCCAGAAGCTGCTGTTAGTGGGTAGGTTCTCCAGAAGCTGCTGTTAGTGGGTAGGTTCTCCAGAAGCTGCTGTTAGGAGGAAGGTTCTCCAGAAGCTGCTGTTAGTGGGTAGGTTCTCCAGAAGCTGCTGTTAGTGGGTAGGTTCTCCAGAAGCTGCTGTTAGTAGGAAGGTTCTCCAGAAGCTGCTGTTAGCAGGAAGGTTCTCCAGAAGCTGCTGTTAGTGGGTAGGTTCTCCAGAAGCTGCTGTTAGTGGGTAGGTTCTCCAGAAGCTGCTGTTAGGAGGAAGGTTCTCCAGAAGCTGCTGTTAGGAGGAAGGTTCTCCAGAAGCTGCTGTTAGTGGGAAGGTTCTCCAGAAGCTGCTGTTAGCAGGAAGGTTCTCCAGAAGCTGCTGTTAGTGGGTAGGTTCTCCAGAAGCTGCTGTTAGTGGGTAGGTTCTCCAGAAGCTGCTGTTAGGAGGAAGGTTCTCCGGAAGCTGCTGTTAGGAGGAAGGTTCTCCAGAAGCTGCTGTTAGGAGGAAGGTTCTCCAGAAGCTGCTGTTAGGAGGAAGGTTCTCCAGAAGCTGCTGTTAGGAAGAAGGTTCTCCAGAAGCTGCTGTTAGGAAGAAGGTTCTCCAGAAGCTGCTGTTAGGAGGAAGGTTCTCCAGAAGCTGCTGTTAGGAGGAAGGTTCTCCAGAAGCTGCTGTTAGTGGGAAGGTTCTCCAGAAGCTGCTGTTAGCAGGAAGGTTCTCCAGAAGCTGCTGTTAGTGGGTAGGTTCTCCAGAAGCTGCTGTTAGGAGGAAGGTTCTCCAGAAGCTGCTGTTAGTGGGAAGGTTCTCCAGAAGCTGCTGTTAGTGGGAAGGTTCTCCAGAAGCTGCTGTTAGCAGGAAGGTTCTCCAGAAGCTGCTGTTAGTGGGTAGGTTCTCCAGAAGCTGCTGTTAGTGGGTAGGTTCTCCAGAAGCTGCTGTTAGGAGGAAGGTTCTCCAGAAGCTGCTGTTAGGAGGAAGGTTCTCCAGAAGCTGCTGTTAGGAAGAAGGTTCTCCAGAAGCTGCTGTTAGGAAGAAGGTTCTCCAGAACCTGCTGTTAGGAGGAAGGTTCTCCAGAAGCTGCTGTTAGGAAGAAGGTTCTCCAGAAGCTGCTGTTAGGAAGAAGGTTCTCCAGAACCTGCTGTTAGGAGGAAGGTTCTCCAGAAGCTGCTGTTAGGAGGAAGGTTCTCCAGAAGCTGCTGTTAGGAGGAAGGTTCTCCAGAAGCTGCTGTTAGCGGGAAGGTTCTCCAGAAGCTGCTGTTAGGAGGAAGGTTCTCCAGAAGCTGCTGTTAGCAGGAAGGTTCTCCAGAAGCTGCTGTTAGGAGGAAGGTTCTCCAGAAGCTGCTGTTACCAGGAAGACTCTCTAGAAGCTGCTGTTAGCGGGAAGGTTCTCCAGAACCGGGGGGGATTCTCCAGAAGCTCTTGTCCTGGGAAGATTCTCCAGAAGCTGCTGTTACTAGGAGAATTCTCCAGAAGCTGCTGGTGCCGGGTAGATTCTCCAGAAGCTGCTAGTAGCGGGAAGGTTATTCAGAAGCTGCTGTTACCAGGAGTATTCTCCAGAAGCTGCTGTTAGCCCAAATTTAGTGAATGGACACGCATCACACAGCCGACTTTGACAGGTTTGCAAACCCCAGCACACAGCCTGTGCATGCAGGACTGTGCACCCTGTGTTCCTGCATACAGATACGTGGTGATCAGTCCTGAAGACTGGCAGGTAGTTTTGCTGAAACTTTGGTTTATTGAGATAATTCTTTAAGGCCTCATTCACATTGGTGCTGAGGACCCTACACCGTGAATTAGCTGCTTGTTTATGCGGCTGCAGCCACCAGGCAGCCCATGTAAGTCTATGGGGATGCAGCTGCTTGACTTAATGTGACCGGAAGGTAGTGCGGGGAGCGCCCCAGAACACAGATAGTGTGCTTTTCAGATCCGCTTACCTGCGTGCCTGTCACACTAAGACAATCGGCTGTGTCCCCATAGACTAACATAGGCTGCAGCATCTAGCGCCTTCAGCCTCATAAACAAAAACAGCCAATTCATGGTGTACAGGCCATGTGAATGAGGCCTAAAGGTTAAAGGTCTGTTAAAGTTATCACCCTAATAGACAGAGCTATTATCTATTATGTGTTATTGTGTTGGTGTGTGGTAATGGAGTTGTTGTTTGTGAGATTGTACAATCCTATGAGATCATCAGAGATTTGTAGAAGAAAGAGGGACAGAGGCATCTGGGTCCAAAAGAGAGGTTGTCTCTTTAGAACTTCACCCTCTACATCTACAAAGTGCTTATATAGAAGAATAATCATGTGGTTCTCTGTGGACCCCTAATAATAAATACCCTTTAATACAGCACTACAAAAGTCGTTATTTATCCACAGGTGGAAGAAAAAAACATTCCACTTGCCGGAAACTCCCATTAATTCCGATACAGAAATTAATTCTTGGCAGTAGTTTGACAGTGTACAGTGCATAGTGTTACATACAGATGTTCTTCAGAAATGCCATTCAGGTTTCAAAAAAATACATAGTTCTCTTACTAAGTGTGTGTGAAGGATGCAATGTCATGATGGAAAATGCCATTTAGAGCTGTTTGGCAGGTGGGGAATTTCAGGCTCTGGAAAGTGTTTGGGTCCTTACCCATACAGGATGAGGGGTTCCAGCATGCATCTACCGTAGGGAAAAAACTGTCTTCTCAGTCTTCTCCAGGATTGAAAAATTCTGGCCTAGGGATTCTCTAGAGCAGGGATATGCAATTAGCGGACCTCCAGCTGTTGCAAAACTACAAGTTCCATTATGCCTCTGCCTCTGGGTGTCATGCTTGTGGCTGTCGGAGTCTTGCTATGACTCATGGGAATTGTAGTTCTGCAACAGCTGGAGGTCCGCTAATTGCATATCCCTGCTCTAGAGCAATGGTTCTCAACTCCAGTTCTCAAGTACCCCCAACAGGTCATGTTTTCAGGATTTCCCTCAGATGAAACGGCTGTGGCAATTACTAAGGCAGTAAATCTGATCAAATCACCTGTGTGAAATAATGGAAAGAAAACATGACCTGTTGGGGGTACTTGAGAACTGGAGTTGAGAAACATTGCTCTAGACTCGCAGGGGTCTCCAAACTGTGGCCCTCCAGTTGTTCAGAAACTACAATTCTCATCATGCCTTGTCATGTCTGTGAATGTCAGAGTTTTACAATGCCTCATGGGACGTGTAGTTCCGGAACAGCTGGAGGACCGTAGTTTGGAGATCTCTGCATGTTCAGCGCTAGGTTCACATTTTGCTGACACCCAGCATCCACTGATTGTGGAGGTGTACACAGGTATGGTATGGGAGCTGACTACAGTTCTGGGCTCCACCTGATGAACACAGGAAGTTTCTGCCCAGTGGTCAAACTAAGTCGCCCCCACCCACCCCCCAAAAAAATGACCTGCCAAATGTGTCACAGGAGGAGGGGAGGAGGATCTAAAGCACCATTTTGGGTGAAGCACCACTTTAAGACATTGATGATGTGGCTGCATTCATTTTTGGAGGGTTTTTTTTCCTTTCCTTCCACCTGGCCAATATTGTAACTTATAAGATGTCCTACTAAATATAAGGTTCCGATCTGTTTACACAGTGCTGTCAGTCACAAATGTTTCAGGCACTGGGTGCTGAAGAGATGGTTGCTTTGGCAAGGGGGAGGTCCCCAGCATTTAATATTTTAGCATGATGAGCATTTTCCTTCTGCAGGTGCTGAATTTACGGCTGGAGGGAGAGGAGAAGAAGCCGGATTTCAGTAGTTGCAGAAGGAAAATGGAAGGGATTAGGTCCTGTATATGACTCCCCAACCACTCCTTTTGTCCAAGTGTAAAACAGAATGTGACAGGGAGGTCGCAAGGGCCCCCTGGAGCATGGGATGGGGTAGCCATTGCGACCCCTAATGCTACAACACTGGTTGGGGTGGTAAAAACGACGGGGTGTTACCTCCCCCAAACCACAAACAAGCCCTTACTGTCCTAAACTCCCATAAACTGATGGGCTGCGATTTACCATGGATTCAGCACTGTGCACCTTTGTCATAGACTTCCATTATATCTTGTGGGTGTGGTGCATTTTCTGAAAGTGCACCAAAACCACAGGATATAATAGAGGTCTATGGCTCAGTGCAGCTAACCAGCCGCAAAGCCATAGGTGCACTGCGGTGCATCTGCATATCATAGTGAAAGCAGCCTGATAGTGGTAAACCCTTTTATAGATGCTAATATGCCTATTCCAAAAGCGCAATGTATGTGGTTTGTAATAGGACAGGAGCCGGGCGCTACAGAGGAAGCATCGGCTTAGGCGGCTCCTGCTCTCTCCGCAGCCGCCTGCTCCCTCCACTGCCAGGGCCGCTCTGGGATCGCAGATTGTGATCAACAGGTTGCTGACCCCGGGCATGTGATTCCATTGTTTGAGGTCAAGGGCTACAAGAGAGTTCCAAGGGCCACAAGTGGGCCACTATATGGGTTTAGCTGGTGTTTCACTTTAAATAATTGTAATTGATCATGATGCATAGGTAGGTTATTAAAAATTATGGAATGTGCAGTCCTTGATGAACAAAGGTGGGCAGGCTTGAAGTCCAGCCTAATGCCTGGTACACACAATAAGATTATCAGATAAATGATCGTTTTTGTTTTTTTTTTTTCATGCTAATCTCATATCTCATATCGAAAATGAAGAGGTTACTAAAGTCACAAAAATCTCGTATGACAGAATAAAAATTCAGAAGTGATGTCATGTATTGTATTGTATTTTTGGACAACAACTGTCCTGATTATATGAAAAATACTTTGGTGCAACTTGTGCATGCTTTCATCCCATTGATTTGTATGTAAGTTGCATCCAAGTCGGAACATCATTTTAACTGATCCGACTTGTGGCATGCGACTTGTGCTCTAAGGATCTTGAAGGGGATTTTTTTTTTTTTTTTTTGGCGTGGGGTTCCCTCCTTAAGATTCATGTCAGACTCAAAGGGCCTTGTATGGTCGGATCAAAGTCGGATCCCGTTCATTGAAGTCGCATGGAAGTCGGAACATGAAGTCGTAGGGTAAAGTCAGATCAGGAGTCACCCGTCTTCCATGTCTGAGCAGTGTGAACACAGCCTTAGATGTATTTTAAGCAGTGGCGGCCCGTGCATTAATGCGCGGGCGCTGCCCCCTCTCTCCTGCCACCCCCTTTATCACCAATAGACAGATTCCTGCAATGCATGAATTTATTTATTGCCACTGCTGCCACCTCCTATTTAGGCGAACGGCACCTTTTCGGGCACAGGGCGCCTGAATTACAGCGGCGGGGGGTGTTTTTGAAGCACCTGGATAGAGCCATAGGCTCTAATATGTGTCAAAAAAGGTGACCTGCTAGCGCCATGCTGCTCGCAGGTCACTCAGCTGTGTTAGAAAAGTGAATTAATATTCGCTTTCCTAACACTAATCCGCCTCTCCACCAATCAGGTGCTCAGGTCTGTTACCTGTCACCTGACTGGCTGAAACGACAGGCGCCGCAATTGGACGCCTATCAGGAGGAGAGGACGGGAGATGAGGACGGCTGGAGACGCACAAAGGACCCCGCTCATTGCCGTCACCCGCTGCCCCACCAAGACAGGGTAAGTGCCGGGCAGACGGCGAACAGGCGGTGGTCACACTGGGGGCATTCAAGGGCACACTGGCAGCATTTAATTGGAAACTGGCAACATTTGATGGGAACACTCGCAGCATATGATGGGCACACTGGTAGTATTTTTTGATGCACACTGGCAGCATTTGATGGCCACACTGGCAGCATTTGATGGGCACAGTGGCAGCGTTTGATGGCACAGTGGCAGTGTTTAATGAGCACAGTGGCAGCGTTTGGCACAATGGCTGCATTTGAGGGCAAAGTGGCAGCGTTTGATGGCACAGTGGCAGCGTTTGATGGGCACAGTGGCTGTATTTGATGGCACAGTGGCAGCATTTGATGGCACAGTGGCAGCGTTTGATGGGCACAGTGGCTGCGTTTGATGGCACAGTGGCAGCATTTGAGGGCACAGTGGCAGCATTTGAGGGCACAGTGGCAGCATTTGATGGGCACAGTGGCTGCTTTTGATGGCACAGTGGCAGCGTTTGATGGCACAGTGGCTGCAATTGATGATTTTTTTTTTCAAAAAATTTTTGCGCCCCCCCCCCCCCCCAAAAAAAAATTTTGAGCACCAGCCGCCACTGATTTTAAGCACAAAAGTATAAAATATACAAGTTGTAAAGTGTTGCGCAAACTGTCGGCACTATATAAATCCTGTATAATATTAATAATAATAAAGTATATAGACAAGGCACATACCTCTGCTATGCAAGGTAAATTAATTATTACAATGCAAAAAACTGTTGGTTAAACCCACGTGAGCTTTTTTTTACTATCACATTTAAATCCTTATGCCGCGTACACACGGCCGGACTTCCCGACCAGGAAAAGTCCGATGGGAGCCTTCGGTCAGACATTCCCACCGTGTGTATGCCCCATCTTTTTCTGTCGGCATTTCCGACGGACTCAGATATAGAACATGTTCTAAATCTTTCTGTCGGAAATGCCGACGGAGTTTAGCCCGTTGCCAAGTCCGGTCGTGTGTACGCGGCATTACACTTACTTTTCAAAATAACAAAAAAAAAAAAATTGCAAGTCATATGAAACAATTGATGCAGGAAAACAATTTTGGTGGTTACATTTTTTTTTTTTTATAGGTCTGTACCTTATTTCTATATTAAAAAAGAAGAAGGAAAACTGACCAAAAAGAGAAAAAACTGATGAGGAAAGAGGAACTAGGTTTGAAAAGAAGGACAGTAACATTTAGGAGCAATGCTGTCACAGCCTATGACAAGAAATGAGGGAAGTGATTGTCACTTGGACAAGGAGACACGGACAATAAGAATAATCCACCATATATTCTAAACCATCTATTCTGTTTTAAATGCCACTTTATGGGTTGACCTACCTCCATAGACTAAAGTCTGTGCAGACTGTATGGTCACCTGTTGACTTGGCACCATCCACAAGCAGCTTAACTCTTCAATAAGACACAGAAGTTAAATCAAACTCAATTTTAGTTCAGCTAATTGGCTGAGGATGGTTTTCCTGACTTTTGAAGCGTAAGAACACAGTAACTTACCTAAGTCCTCTCTCTCCAGTGTGAAGAACTAATACTGACTGAAGAAACAATGAAGAAACATGGAGGGTCAAGCTAGGACTAAACTAACTAGTATTAACCAGGAGGGGTGGACAGAGGGAAATACCAATCATGTAAGTAAACAAGTTGTAGTGGCCCAAAAACCACCACTGGATGTCAGCATAAATCAAATACAGTAAAACCTTCTTTTGAGAGTAACTTGGTTTGAGAGAGTTTTGCAAGACAAGCAAAATTTTTTAATAAATTTTGACTTGATATACAAAGTGATGTCTTGATATACAAGTAGCGTCACTTCACAACTAAGTATAAAAGAGAAGAGAGGCCCCTCTAAGGCCCCATGTGCACGGGACGCTGAGGCAAAGTCCTCTGAACTAATTTTTTTGACACCTTGAAACCTGCGTGTAAAAGGCCCGTTTAGCCACGTTTGCATGCCGCGTTTAGCCGCGTTTAACCGCGTTTGCGTCTAGAAGCGTTTATTAAGATTACCTTATTTAAGACCCTCCCCAAGCTCAAAAAGCATTGTAGTTAACCTCCCTGGCGGTATGATTATTTCAGATTTTAGGTGCTGAAAGCGGTACAATTATTTTGCATGGAAATTTGGCGTTTTATATTGTAGGTCTGTAATTCTTAACAATAACACACTTAAATCTGTCCAAACAAGAGTCTAGTAGATATCCCGGGTATGATAAAGTTTGAAACACAAAAACATAAATTATATTATAATAAATAAAAAATAAATAATTAATAAAAATAAATAGTAATAAAATAAATTTCCCCACGATTCACTATCGCTCAATTCTGCAAGTGTTCTAATTTACTATCGCTGTTTTCTAGCTGGTCTAAAGCCACTTTTGATGTAAAGGGACACTTTTTGGTTGCTATGGACAATCTCCAGTTTCCAGGCAGAAAGAACAGTCTATATCATATAAAACTGCATGCAGGGCATGGGCCAAAGTACTGGGGACAAAAGGGATGTGAAATCATTTCATACAGTACTGTAATCTGTAAGATTACAGTACTGTATGTGTTATGATTTTTACAATTTTTTGAATTTGCCACCAGGCTCCGCCCCCGTGCGTCGCGACGCTCGCAGGGAACAGAGCCTGGCACAGAGAGGCTTCGGAGGAGGACGGAGCCCACGGACACAGCGGGGGACATTGCAGGATCCCGGGGACAAGGTAAGTAAGGCCACACCAGGATCCTGCGATGTAAATCCCGAGTGTGGCTCGGGGTTACCGCTAATGGTCCTGAATTTTAACCCCGAGCCACACTCGGGAAAACCACCAGGGAGGTTAACTATTTCAGCCACTTTGACCAGAGTGAGTAGCAGTGTGTGCTTTTTTTTTGCAATGGATCCCATAATGCTCCTGACATTGCTCTTGATGAGGCTAGAATGACGTAGAAAAATGTGTGAGAGGTCCCGAGTCAGAGTACGTCGCTATTGGACCCATCCTTTGATTGTGCAGTGAATGTCGGCAGGATATTTTGTAAACATGTACGTACAGTTGCGTACCTACCCCGACAAATTTTTTCATTTCACACGCATGTCCATTGCCACATTTGACCTTCCTCTTGAAAAAGTACGACTATATATGGACTATATATGGCTATATATGGTCTATGAATCATCACAAGTAACTAAAACATTTTTAACTATTTTTTTTATTGTTTTTTTCATTCTTTTCCATCATATTTTTGTCTTTTCAGGTCTAAAATATAGGGCACCTTTAAAAACACTTATAAACGAAAAAGCGGATACCCGCATTTAGCCACGTTTAGCCGCATTTAGCCGCGTTTGGCGTCTGCAACGTGGAAATCTTCTGCGTCTGAACCCATTTTTTTGCTTCCAAAGAAACGCTGTTAAACGCAACTGCAAAAGATGGAAATAAACGAGACTGTGTACATGGTCACATAGGATAACATTGAATGAGCTCATGGGCCGGTGAAAAAAGCGTCCAACTGCCTCTGAACGCGCGTTTAACAGCGTCCCGTGTACATGGGGCCTAAGTGTAGCAGTATGGTTACATTTAATGAAGGTACAACATTTAGCAACTCACATGGTTGATGATTAAAACAGGTACATCTAAGTATGAAGGCATCAGGGGCGGACTGACCATTCGGTCGATCGGACGCCGACCGAGGGCCCGCAGCCAGTAGGGGGCCCGGGAGACATGCTCGTCGCCGGATCTAGGGGTATGCTGCTGGGCGTGCTGCGGTGGAGCCGCTCTGCCGACTGCCGCGGGGGGGGGTGCGGGGGGATGAGGCGGGCATCTCCTCTTTCAGTTTGGGATGCAGTGAGGGGAGTGGGAGGCGGCGATCAGCAGCTCTATGGTGCTCGCAGCATCTCCCGGGGACTTGTATTTCTCCTCCAGATTGTAGAGTGGAAAGGGGAGGGGCCTCTGACCCGGGCAGCTACAAGTTTCACTCTCTGCTTGTACGCTGTTGCCGACTGCTGCCCGGGTCGGAGGCCCCTCCCCTATCCACTGTACAGAATCAGAAGGAGGACTACAAGCCCCAGTGAGATCCACAGGCACCATAGAACTGCCGATCGCCACCTCCCACCTCCCCCTTGGGTTGGAGGTGCACAGCCAGGTACAGGGGAACCTCTGGGGGGGTTCAGTCTGGGGACCCTGATGTATGGGGGGTTCTCTGGGGACCCTTATGTATGGGGGGGGGGCTCTCTGGGGACCCTGATGTATGGGGGGGGGCTCTCTGGGGACCCTGATGTATGGGGGGGGCTCTCTGGGGACCCTGATCTATGGGGAGGGCTCTCTGGGGACCCTGATGTATGGGGGGGGCTCTCTGGGGACCCTGATGTATGGGGGGGGCTCTCTGGGGACCCTGATGTATGGGGGGGCTCTCTGGGGACCCTGATGTATGGGGGGGGCTCTCTGGGGACCCTGATGTATGGGGGGGCTCTCTGGGGACCCTGATGTATGGGGGGGCTCTCTGGGGACCCTGATGTATGGGGGGCTCTCTAGGGACCCTGATGTATGGGGGGGGCTCTCTGGGGACCCTGATGTAAGGGGGGGCTCTCTGGGGACCCTGATGTATGGGGGGGGCTCTCTGGGGACCCTGATGTATGGGGGGGGCTCTCTAGGGACCCTGATGTATGGGGGGGGCTCTCTGGGGACCCTGATGTATGGGGGGGCTCTCTGGGGACCCTGATGTATGGGGGGCTCTCTGGGGACCCTGATGTATGGGAGGCTCTCTGGGGACCCTGATTTATGGGGGGCTCTCTGGGGACCCTGATTTATGGGGGGCTCTCTGGGGACCCTGATGTATGGGGGGGGCTCTCTGGGGACCCTGATGTATGGGGGGGGCTCTCTGGGGACCCTGATGTATGGGGGGAGGCTCTCTGGGGACCCTGATGTAAGGAGGAGGCTCTCTGGGGACCCTAATGTAAGGACGAGGCTCTCTGGGGACCCTGATGTATGGGGGAAGGCTCTCTGGGGACCCTGATGTATGGGGGGAGGCTCTCTGGGGACCCTGATGTTTGGGGGGGCTCTCTGGAGACCCTGATGTATGGGGGGGGGGCTCTCTGGGGACCCTGATGTATGGGGGGGGCTCTCTGGGGACCCTGATGTATGGGGGGGCTCTCTGGGGACCCTGATGTATGGGGGGCTCTCTGGGGACCCAGATCTTTGGGGGGCTTTCTGGGGACCCAGATCTATGGGGGGCTCTCTGGGACCCTGATGTATAGGGGGGCTCTCTGGGGAGTTGACCCTGATGTATGTGGGGCTCTCTGGAGACCTTGATGTATGGGGGGGCTCTCTGGAGACCTTGATGTATGGGGGGGCTCTCTGGGGACCTTGATGTATGGGGGGGCTCTCTGGGGACCTTGATGTATGGGGGGGCTCTCTGGGGACCTTGATGTATGGGGGGGCTCTCTGGGGACCCTGATGTAAGGGGGGTTTCTCTGGGGACCCTGATGTAAGGAGGGGGCTCTCTGGGGACCTTGATGTAAGGAGGGGGTTCTCTGGGGACCCTGATGTAAGGAGGGGGCTCTCTGGGGACCCTGATGTAAGGAGGGGACTCTCTGGGAACCCTGATGTAAGGAGGAGGCTCTCTGGGGACCCTGATGTAAGGAGGAGGCTCTCTGGGGACCCTGATGTTTGGGGGGGCTCTCTGGAGACCCTGATGTATGGGGGGCTCTCTGGGGACCCTGATGTATGGGGGGGGCTCTCTGGGGACCCAGATCTATTGGGGGCTCTCTGGGGACCCAGATCTATGGGGGGCTCTCTGGGGACCCAGATCTATGGGGGGCTCTCTGGGACCCTGATGCATGGGGGGCTCTCTGGGGAGTGGACCCTGATGTATGTGGGGCTCTCTGGAGACCTTGATGTATGGGGGGGGCTCTCTGGGGACCTTGATGTAAGGGGGGCTCTCTGAAGACCTTGATGTAAGGGGGGGGCTCTCTGAAGACCTTGATGTAAGGGGGGCTCTCTGGGGACCCTGATGTATGGGGGGTTTCTCTGGGGACCCTGATGTAAGGAGGGGGCTCTCTGGGGACCTTGATGTAAGGAGGGGGCTCTCTGGGGACCCTGATGTAAGGAGGGGGCTCTCTGGGGACCCTGATGTAAGGAGGAGGCTCTCTGGGGACCCTGATGTAAGGAGGAGGCTCTCTGGGGACCCTGATGTAAGGGGAGGCTCTCTGGGGACCCTGATGTAAGGAGGAGGCTCTCTGGGGACCCTGATGTAAGGGGAGGTTCTCTGGGGACCCTGATGTAAGGGGAGGCTCTCTGGGGACCCTGATGTAAGGGGAGGCTCTCTGGGGACCCTGATGTAAGGGGAGGCTCTCTGGGGACCCTGATGTAAGGGGAGGCTCTCTGGGGACCCTGATGTAAGGGGAGGCTCTCTGGGGACCCTGATGTAAGGGGAGGCTCTCTGGGGACCCTGATGTAAGGGGAGGCTCTCTGGGGACTTGTTTACATAGGCAGACCACAGTTCTGCCTCTGTTGGAAACGATCGTCGGGGCCTGGCGGACATGGGGTCCTCCGGACCCGCTGGTTAGCTCTCGGTATGTCCAATCACAGCGGCAGCAGGTCAAACAGCATGCAGACCCGCAAGTGCAGAATCAAGTACCTGTACATGATTCTGCTCACAGGAGACGCAGCCCTGCAGTAAATGTATGTGGTTAAAGTGAGTTTATTTTTCTTTAATCTTTAAACATTTATTTTGAACATGAAGTAGAGAAATTCTGTGACCAATGCATGTAATGTAGCAGTGCAATATATACGTGGGGCTTTGTGAGGGTGTGGCTTGTGTGTGGGTGGGTGGGGACTAAGGGGGCCCCATGAGCCCCTATTGCCCGGGGGCCCCATGAGTTGTCAGTCCGCCCCTGGAAGGCATCCAGGTTAAAGCTGTCCACATAGACCGTCCTCCTCACCGCCATCCCTTCTACCCCTTTCAGATCGCTCTACTGCAGGGTAGTCTTCCCGGTCACAATTGCAGACTGACAGCGGTGAGAGCCGGTGTTCTGCCAAGAAAGTTCCGCTTGGATGGTCTGCGGACAGCTTTACCCCTGCCATGTGCCTATTTTAATCATCAACCATGTGAGTTGCTAAATGTTGTACCTTCATTAACCACTTGCCGACCAGCCGCCGTCATTATAATGTGGCAGGTCGGCACGATCCCACGAGCCATCGTAGCTATACGTGGGTCCCTTTAAGCGGGATAGCAGGCACGTGCGGGCGCGCCCGCTGCACAGCAGGGGTGCCGATGCTCGTGACCAGCGGTCGCGATGATCGCCGGCCACGAGCGATCGCGGGCACGAGAGGCAGAACAGGGACGTGTGTGTGTGAACACACATGTCCCAGTTCTGAGAGGAGATCGAGATTGTGAGTTCCTACGAGCTGGAAACCATGATCTCTCATCTCCTATAATGAAAAGAAAAAAGGAACACTCCAATTGCCTCATCCGTAATAAATATAGGGATTGCAGAAAAAAGAGGGTTCCCCAAAAAGAAACCCCAGGTCGGACTTTAAAGACACAGCAAACCAAAAGGATAGCAAAAAATATAAACATTCATTTAATACAAATATACAATATGAAAGGGACATTACAAAAAACATATAAAAATCATATATATAAAAATATACATGATATACATATGCCCTAATGCGTCCTCATCTCCTATAGTCAGTCCCATCCCCCACAGTTAGAACACATAGTCAGGGAACACATTAACTCCTTGATCGCCCTCTAGTCTTAACCCCTTCCTGCCAGTTAAATATTTACAGTAATCAGTGCATTTTTATAGCACTGATCGCTGTATAATTGTCAATCTACCCAAAAATGTGTCAAAAGTGTCCGATGTGTCCGCCATAATGTCACAGTCTTGATAAAAATCGCAGATTGCCGCCATTACTAAAAAAAAATATATAAAAATGCCATAAATCTATCCCCTACTTTGTAGACTCTATAACTTTTGCACAAACCAACCAATATACGCTTTTTGCGATTTTTATTACCAAAAATATGTAGAATACATATCGGCCTAAACTGAGGAAAAAATTTGCTTTTTTAAAAAAAATTGGGGATATTTATTACAGCAAAAATACAAAATATTGTGGTTTTTTTTTTCAAAATTGTCGCTCTTTTTTTTATTTATAGCGCAAAAAATAAAAACCGCAGAGGTGATCAAATACCACCAAAAGAAAGCTCTATTTGTGGGAAAAAAAGTATGTCAAGTTTGTTTGGGTACAGCGTCGCACGACCGCGCAATTGTCAGTTAAAGCGACTCAGTGCCGTATCGCAAAAAATGGCCTGGTCATTGGGAATCCAATTCTTCCGGGGTGGTTAAATGTAACTATATTGCTACACTTAGAGGCGCCTCTCTTTTCTTTTATACTCTGGAGCGCCTGCTGGATTTTGTTTCTAATCCCCCTGTGGAGGCTTCTATTTGCAGATGGACATTTTATGGTTACACAACCTGCTCACATTGCTATAATCTTTTTATATGGACTATAAACTGAAGGACTTATAAATAAATCAGGGGTCTTCAAACTACGGCCCTCCCGTTGTTCAGGACCTACAATTCCCATCATGCCTAGTCATGTCTGTGAATGTCAGAGTTTTGCAATGCCTCATGGGACGTGTAGTTCTGCAACAGCTGGAGGGCCGTAGTTTGAGGATCCCTGAAATAAATGGTTGTGGAACAAATCATCTGAGTTTCCATAAATTCTTATGGGGAAATTTGCTTTGATATACAAGTGTTTTGGATTAAAAGCATGTTTGCGGAACGAATTATGCTCGCAATCCAAGGTTTTACTGTAAAGGCATCCTGATACAGTTGGATACAACACAGAAAAAATACATGTACTGTAAGTGGGACAGTGCACTCCCTACCTGAAATCTTCAGATTTCACTACAACCCATATCTATAAGACTGGATTTATGTAAGCTGAGTTTGTTTCTAAGATACTTATCAAGAGCCCCCTCTTTGAAATATATGTGCCTTGTCTACTTTGACTACCATGCTGTATTTATGGTAACTTACTCACATTGGGTCTGGATGGTTCCCCATTGGGAAGTTGGTCCTTTTTCTTTTAGAAGATTATGTGTACAAGACCATTGGCTGTTTACTGAATGTACCCCTGAATTTTTCACCCAAGAGGCAGTGGCTTCACCTTGGCTTACTCATTTGCACCTCTATGGGCAACATCCACATGCTAGAAATTCCAGTCTACAGCACCCTACTGGCTGATATTCCTCTTTTAAAGATTAGAAGTGGGGTCCCAGTGTGCTGATTCTGTCACATGAAGAAGGATTCCTGAAACGCGTTGAGTCCACATGTGGACTGTAATCAGAATCTTTGCATGATGTGATCCCCTATATAGAGAGTAATTTGTAACATTGTGTAATAGATTTTCAATGGTCCACAATAAAGTTGTTTATATGGTACTCTTCTATATGTCCATGACTATATATTCGGTTCAAAGTTTCACTACAACCCAATATAAGTCCATAAAGCATGATCTGTCCTTGGATCTAAAAAAAAAACAATAGAAGGAGAAAATGCAAAACATATATACACAAGTCCAAAAAACATGTAGGGTGATCTTGGGGTTGCAGTGTCTATACCTCAAAGAATGCCTAACCACTTTCAGGTTGAAGTAGAAAAGTCTCTCTTGTTGACCCAAAGGAACTCCAGATAATTCTGTCCTTAGGAGGTTTTTCTTTCAGCTTGTGTGTGGGAGGATCTTCTTCTTTGAAGAATTCAGTAGACGACTTTGATAGCTTAGTTAGGCTGGGTTCACACATATGCGAATTGGATGTATTTTTAAATGCCTCCCATTCGCATACCATGTGCATGTGACCGGCTTTCAATGGAGCCGATTCACACATAAGCGGGGCGGCCGCGGTGCGCTTTTGAAAAGGGTCCTGTGTGTTTTTGGGTCCGGTTCAGGTGTGAATTCAGGTAAAAATTTGCACCTGAATTTTTTTTGGTTTAAAAATAACAAACATGTCATAATTACCTGCTCTGTGTAGTGGTTTTGTACAGAGCAGCCCCGATCCTCCTCTTCTCGGGTCCCTCGCTGGCGCTCCTGGCCCCTCCCTCCTGCCGAGTGCCCCCACAGCCCCCACTTGCTTTGCGGGCACACCAAGCCACTGCTCTGTGTGTCCATTCAGACATGGAGCCGCGGCTCCCCCCCCCCCCTCCCCTCTTCCTCTCTCCTCCTCTCCTCATTGGATCGCTGACTTTGACAGGAGCAGGAGCCAATGGCACAGCGCTGCTGTCTCAGCCAATGAGGAAGGAGAGTCCCGGACAGCCGAGACTCTAGTACAACATCGCTGGATCGAGAGGGGCTCAGGTAAGTATTTTGGGGGTTAAGGGGGGCTGCTGCACACAGACGGTGTTTTATCTTAATGCATAGAATGCATTAAAGTGGAGTTCCACCCAAAAGTGGAACTTCCACTCATCGGATTCCTCCCCCCCTCCGGTGACACAGTTGGCACCTTTCAGGGGGGAGGGGGGTGCAGATACCTGTATATTACAGGTATCTGTACCCACTTCTGGCATAGATAGCCGCAGAATCTGCGGTTATTTACGCCACTTCCTGCTCCCTCCCCGCTGCCTGCTGGGAAACACACGGGTCCCAGAGACAGCAGGGACCATCCGTATTGCGCTGCGCGACTCGCGCATGCGCAGTAGGGAACCGGGAAGTGAAGCCGCACAGCTTCACTTCCTGATTCCCTTACCAAAGATGGAGGCGGCAGCACCCGTGGACGGAGAGACAGTTCGGCCTCGGGTGCCGACATCGCGGGCGCCCTGGACAGGTGAGTGTCCATGTTTTAAAAGTCAGCAGCTGCAGTATTTGTAGCTGCTGACTTTTAAAAAAAAAATTTTCGGCGGAGCTCCGCTTTAAGATAGAAAACTTTCTGACTTTAGAACCACTTTAGGTTGTCTGACATGACAGCCTGGATCTTGGTAAATTGATATACAGCTGAATTGCAGGTTAGGGCAAGTCTCCATTGCAGAAATAAAGAATCACTGTTCACTATTTTTACAGGGCATCCGGAAAGTAATCACAGCGCTTCACTTTTTCCACATTTTCTTATGTTGCAGCCTTATTCCAAAATGGATTAAATTCATTATTTTCCTAAAAAATTCTACAAAAAATACCCCATAATGACAACGTGAAAGAAGATTGTTTGAAATCTTTTCAAATTTATTAAAAATAAAAAAATGAAGAAATCACATCTATATAAGTATTCACAGTCTTTGCCATGACACTCAAAATTGAGCTCAGGTGCATCCTGTTTCCACTGATCATCCTTAAAGCGGAGTTCCACACAAAAATGGAACTTCCGCTTTTCTGAACCCTCCCCCCCTCCGGTGTCACATTTGGCACCTTTCGGGTGGGGAGGGGGTGCAGATACCTGTCTAAGACAGTTATTTGAATCCACTTCCGGCATAGACTCCCATGGGAGTCTATGCCTCTTCCCGTCCCTTCGCGCTGTCTGCTGGGAACACACAGCTCCCAGGAGAGAGCGGGGACCACTTACGATGCGCAGCGCGACTCGCGCATGCGCAGTAGGGAACCGGGAAGTGAAGCCGCAACGCTTCACTTCCTGATTCCCTCACCTAGGATGGCGGCGGCAGCTGCCGAGAACCGAGCGGGTTCTCGGCGTCGCCTGCCGACATCGCTGGACCCTGGGACAGGTAAGTGGCCATGTATTAAAAGTCAGCAGCTGCAGTATTTGTAGCTGCTGGCTTTTAATATTTATTTTTTTTGGCGGTGTGGGTGGACCCCCGCTTAAGATGTTTCTACAACTTGATTGGAGTCCACCTGTGGTAAATACAGTTGATTGGACATGATTTGGAAAGGCACACACCTGTCTATATAAGGTCCCACAGTTAACAGTGAATGTCAGAGCACGAACCAAGCAATGAAGTTCAAGGGATTGTCTGTAGACCTCTGACACAGGATTGTATGGAGGCACAGATTTGGGGAAGGGTACAGAAAAATGTCTGCAGCATTGAAGGTCCCAGTGAGCACAGTGGCCGCCATCATCCGTGAATGGAAGAAGTTTGGAACCACCAAGACTCTTCCTAGAGCGGGCCGCCCAGCCAAACTGAACGATAGGGGGAAGGCTTACCAGATTGTTTGAACACACTAGGGCATACGCTCTGTGTGTCAAACAGACTTGATATGATGATGAATGGACCATATGTTGAAGCCGTCAGGCAGGTGTATGCGGGTCGCAGCCAGGTGTAATCATGAGGGGAATGGCACCGCAGGCGAATCAAGAGCTCAAAAATCCATAGACATGTGGAGAGTATCGGAAAGGAAACGAAAAAGGACCATAGCGTAATTCCATAAAACAATGGTATATTTATTAAAATAAAAAAACACTCACATGAGTACAGGTAAAAACAGCGCTGTAAAGTAATGTAGGCAGCAGTGGGGACCGTCCCGACACGTTTCGTCTCCAAAGGACATCATCTGACCCCAGATCTGACAGTGGGGGAGACGACGTGGATATTACAGTGGGGGAGATGACGTGGATATTACAGTGGGGGAGATTTTTTTTTTGTTGATCCAAAAATGATCCGAACCGTGACTCCTGATCCAAGGAACCGTGAGTTTTTTTATCTGTTGCACCCCTACTAAGCAAACAGCCAAGATAACAAAGGACAGCTCTGTGAATGTCCTTGAGTGACCCAGCCAGAGCCCAGACTTGAACCCGATTGAACATCTCTGGAGAGATCTGAAAATGGCTGTGCTCCGACGCTCCCCATCCAACCTGATGAAGCTTGAGAGGTCCTGCAAAGAAGAATGGGAGAAACTGCCCAAAAATAGGTGTGCCAAGCTTGTAGCATCATACTCAAAAAGACTTGAGGCTGAAATTGGTGCCAAAGGAGCTTCAACAAAGTATTGAGCAAAGGCTGTGAATACTGTACATGGGATTTTTTCATCCTTTATTTTTAATAAATTTGCAAAGATTTCAAACAAACTTCTTTCACATCATTATGGGGTATTGTTTGTAGAATTTCGAGGAAAATAATGAATTTAATACATTTTGGAATAAGATTGTAACATAACAAAATGTGGAAAAAGTGAAGCGCTGTGAATACTTTCCAGATGCACTGTAGATATGATTGTTGGAGATGATTGTTCATGGATCTTCCTGACATGGTCTGACATGGGTGTGAGAACGTTGGTGGATATAGAACCTTGTTTAATCGCTTATTGACTGTGCATATACTGTGGGGTGGCTCCTCCAGGCACAGCGACGTACCCGTATGCTTGCCTACTCCCCTGTAATTTGACACAGCAGTTTGTCAGCAGATAACAGCCAATGATTCATGGTCGAGACCTGCTGATCAGCTGTGTCAAATCACAGACCAGAGCCCTGTGTTGACTATCAACACAGGGCTCTGTACAGAGGGAACAATCGCTTTGTTTCTCTTCCCTGCAAAGCAGGGAAATGAAACAAATCAACCTGTAGTAAAAAAAAAGCAGCACATATCACACGTTGTTAAGGCTCGTATACACTATAAGAAAACCGGGTGAACATTTTCATCCAAAGAATTTTCGTACGACTTTCGTATAGTGTGTACACAACTTTCGACAGCCGATTCTGTATTTCCGTACGAAAATTCCTGAAGGGACAAACTCTAAAATGTTTCTCGTACAGGAACAGAACGAACGATTTTCATACCATTTTCGTACGATTTTCTTACTGGAAAAAACAGAAAAGAAAGACTGCGCATGATCAGAAACAATAAACAACAACAAAAAAAACCTTTGTCATACGAGAATTTTCATACAAATTTTCGTTCTTCGGTTTCGATTTGCTGTGAAACAACGAGGAAAATCAGACGATCGTTCGCCCGATTTTCTTACAGTGTGTACCCCACTTTAGGCACACAGTTAACTCCTTGATTGCCCCTAGATGTCAACCCCTTCCCAGCCAGTGTCATTAGTACAGTGACAGTGTATATTATTAGCACTGATCACTGTATTAGTGTCACTGGAGAATTCAGTGGCAGTTAGTCAGTTCCCACAAAGTGTCAGTTAGTGTCAGGTTTCCCGCAGTATCACAGTCACCACTATCACCACCATTACTAGTATAAAATATATAAGTAATGAAAAATTCCAGTTTATTTCTATTTTAGATGTGGGCATCTGAAGCCCTCTTGTGTTAATTTCCTGGATTTCTGTGCAGCTGTCTACCCATCATGCACCAACAAATCTCGCACATGCTCAGTAATGCCTCTATATAATCTATATATATTATATATACTTTATATAGTGATAATGTGTAGCCCACGCTGAAACCGTATAACATTGAGCAGACTTGTAATGTAACTGCGTGCAGGGAGAGAGAGGAGCTGTCAGAATTCATCGGTGATGTCGGGGGTGGGCGGGACTGAGCAGCTATCAAACACCAGCCAATAGGATGGGGTCAGGGCGGGCCGCTATGTGTATGCGGCTCCGCCCCCTTTCTTAAGAAGCCCAATAATTGACTGGTGTTCGATAGCTGCTCGGTCCCGCCCACCCCCGACATCACAGATGAATTCTGAAAGCTACTCTCTCTCTCTGCATACGTGAAATTTCGGCAGTAAGCAATTCACAAGGAGTCATGTGATACATGACTGCGCTATCCCAGGAACACTTGCAAATCGCCTAGTGACGCAATCGCCTAGGCGATCGCAAGGAGGAAGTAAGGTATAAATAGAAAAAACAGGTATTTAACAGCAAAAAAAAAAAGGGCCATTGTGAAAACTATGTGCTAAGGGCATGCAGCACAGCCAAAGAGAAAAAAAATGGGTGGAACTCCGCTTTAAGAGCCGCTTCTCTCTCAATGCAATAAGCTTCCACCATTGCTGCTTCTGCTTCAGTACAGGCTGTTTTGAAGCTGCAGTCGTGGTAAAATGCAGCCCACGTGCTTGGGTGTCATTCATTCTTAATGGCATCTTAAACGTGGTGCAATTTTTCCAATCTTGTCACACGGCTATCGCGGCAAAATGCATCACGCGGAGCTTTCACCCAAAAGAAGCTCCTGCTCCTTTTTTGTGCCACAAGCTTAGCGCGATGCATTTTCCTGCGATTGCTATTAAGAATGAAGGACACCCAAACATGCGTGGTGCATTTTTCCACAATTGCAGTGCAATTTGGAATCGTGGGCAGAATTTCAGCAATTCTGCTGGCAATTAAAAAATTGCAAAGTGTGAATCAGGCCTTATTGTCAGTTTTTTTTTATGTGCGGCCCAAGACAATTCCTCTTCTTCCAATGTAGCCATAGAAGACCAAAAGGTTGGACACCCCTGTTTCAAAACATGTGAATGGGCCTAAAGATCGCAGATGAGCAGATGATCTGTGTGTTTAGACTGTGTGTGTACAGTGCAGGGATGGAACACGGCTAGGCACAGTGTCAGTGATAGGTGGAGGGGGGGTTGGGGGGCCTTTGAAAGAGCGCAACTAAAATCAAGGGGGGGGCACCCAAGCACCCCTCTAGGTCCAGCATACTTACTTGGCTGCCGCTAGCTAGCAAAAGTCCCTAGATGTGCTGCCGGTGCTACTGCAAACACGGCATCCCCGGCATCCCGTCAGACATTCCTGGTCCCTGCTTGTCTGTGCTGGCCACTGCTATGCCAAACACAGCATCCCTGGCCTCCCTCCAAACGTGAATATTCATAGCCGCAATTTTCCAATTTTGTATGGGGCCTCATGCATAGCCCTCTTGGTCCGCATTAGGCCCGCGGGCCACAGGATGGACACCCCTGATCTAGAGGATCTTTTAGTACACTTGGTAGAAGTAGAGTAGCAGAATGTAGTTTCATGCAGTTGTGATATCTTGCAATCTACCCATGACTTGGTTTCCCATGACTTGGTTTCCAAGAATGTAATGTATCTTTCTTTGTTACCAGCAGTAGAATTCTTTAACTCTTGCAGAGACTCTTCTGTGTTGATACTCGACAGAACAGAGGAACATTTCTGAGACAGTCTCTAATCGTTTTTATAAACTCCTCCTAGTCTAAACAGTAGAGTTCGGGCCAAGCAAAAGTTCGGCCTGAACATCGCCTGTTCGCCCGGTCAGCGAACACTCGAATTTGCAGGGTGCTTGGCAGGATGTTCACCCACCGATTGCCCCACAATGCACTGCTCGTTGCACAGTGCATTCTAAAGCCCTGATCTAAGCTTTGCCCAATCAGGGCACAGTGAATAGCCTTTGTTAAGGAACGAGGCCGCTGCGTCCTCAACAATGGATGAGTCATCAGCTGTTAATGTGCTTCCCTGCTGACAGCTGAATGCACAAAAAAAACAATGCCGGCAATAGAAATAATTGAAAAAAACGGCGTGGGGTCCCCCCAAAATCCATACTAGACCCCTATCTGAGCATGCAACCCGGCAGGCAAGGAAAAGGGGGGGTTGACGAGCGAGTGCCCTCTCCCTTCTGAACCATACCAGGCCACGGGGGGGGGGGGGGGGGACTCCACGCCGTTTGTTTTTTATATTGTCGGCAATAGCTTGCAGCCGCGAAGCCTGTTTAAGTGTCATTTTTTTTCTTTAGAAACGTCAGTTTTACTGCAGCAGGTTCTATGCATGCTACAGATTCGCCACTTTACAGGCAAACGGGCATCTTTAGTGCCCAAGGCACTATATTTAAAGGAATTTTTCATTTTTATTATTTTGCTTTAAGCTTTATTAAAATCACTGCTCCTTTAAAAATTATATTAAAAAAAAAATTTTTGTATTGATGCATGTCCCCCAGGGGAATATTCGGGCCCTCATACCCTTTTTATGGCCAATAATGTGCATATAAGCCTTCAAAATGGGGACTTTAGATTTTTCATGTTTGAGTCCTATAGACTTTAATAGAGTTTGCGGCTCAGGCTGAACTTTTTCCCTATTCAGGTGTTCTAGTGCAAACCGAACTGGGTGTTCGGCCCATCTCTACTAAACAGGTGCATCACTTAGTTGCTGTAGATCAGGCTCTCCAATCTTTCTGAACAAAGGACCAAATGACTGTCCTTCAGACTGTAGGGGGGCCGGACTGTGGCCAGTGGGAGTTGAAAATGCTCAGTGTAAGTGGAAGTACAAAATGCCTCATGCTTGGTTGTCATAAGAAAATTACATAGCTCCAATTGATGTCAATTGTTGGTAACAGTGTGAGGAATAGTGCCCCATCATTGGTGTCAGTGAAAGAAATAGTACCCCATTTTTGGTGTCAGTGGGTGGAATAGTGACCCACCCATCATTGGAGCACGGGTGTGTCAGGAGGAAGGTGTCTCTCTGAAGCTGCTCCAGGTGATCCGTGTGAGAGGGGAGTGGTGGTGAAATCTCTCCCAGCTCTCCTGGCTCCTTTCTGGGGAAGCCATTGAGGCCAGCAGGGCCTCTCCTGCTGGAAGCTCTCAGCCATCTCCTGGGCCATCAGGTAACATGCCTGCCCCTGTGCACATCATGGCTGGGGATCTCTCTACCCCTGGTGAAGATGAAGGTTCCGGGGCCATCCGGGAGCGAGTGGTGGCCGGGATTAAGGTCCTGAATAAGGAGAGAGACAAGCTGTACAAGCTCAGAGCGGAGCTGAAGTGCCTGAGAAGGCAGCGTGAGGGCTTGCATAGCCAGAGACGTGGGTCCATGGATCCGGAGATCCAACTGGCCAAGGTTCGGGTGGAACACCAGGAAACCATTGTGGCCATGATGGAAGGCAGAGATGGGCCATTTAAAGAAAAGTTTTGTAATGATAAAAGGTTTGCGAGGATGACAAAGATGGAGGTGGAGGAGGAGACCCCTAGTTCAGACCCCCTGCCCCCTCAGGTAGAGGTAAGCAGCCCCATGCCTTCCCAGGACTCAGGAGGCATGCTCAGGGCCATCCAGGTAATGGAATCTCCTATGCGGGGGGATCAGCTGGCGTTTAATGATGAGGACATAACAGATAATGTGCCTGACAAGGTAAAGCCTGTCAAGTCCCATATTGTGGATAAAACAATTTTTGTGCCATTCAACACTGTGACTGATACAGACAATGTGCCCAGGGACAATCAGGCTGCTAATCCCATTTGTAGCAATGCTGTACCTGCTGATGCTGCAGTACAACAAAGTTTGCTTAAAAAATGACATTCCTGCAGATGAACTACAAGATTCAGCAGAGCCAATTAACCCCCCTTTAGCTGAGTCTGAAGCTGTTTGCCCCAAACCTGCTGAAGACTCTACAGCACAGCTTCAGGAGACCGCTGGTATTGCAGCAGAAACTGTGATTATTCCTGATGGGAATGTGAATGTTTGTGTGACTGATAAAAATCATCCCAGTACAAGTGTGATGCACAATGGTCTCAGTACAAGTGTGATGGACAGTCCTACCAACTCCGTTCAAGCAGTGAATAATAATAGTAATGTACAGACTACTGTAACTTCTGTGTGGGGCCTTGGCCCTGATAAACCTACATTTGCTCAGGTGGTACGCTCTGCTCCTGGGAGCTCCGCCCCCAAGCGGGTTTTCCCCCTGCAGCCTACCACTTTGGGCACCCCGGGATCTGGTCTTGGGTCTCTGGCTTCTGCTGGGGGTCCGAGAAGAAATGTGGTAATTCTCAAATGGGAAGGTGGTGCAATCCCTCCAGCACGGCGTGCAGTGGTGGATTTGATTTTAGAGATGGGTTTTGGGGCAAATGACCTGTATGCTCTAATACATGTAGCTGGGACACGGGATTATACCATTAGCTTCACCAGGCCAGAGGGTCTTGACCTGTTCTGGGAGCGATATGAGGCTCGGTGCAGGTCAAGACCTGAATGGGAAGGTCTGGCCCCAGTTGCGGTTTCGCAAAGGTCAACGGTGAAAAAGATAACCATCATACTCACCAATGAGAGTGTTCCTGCTCGGGACCTAGAGGTCTGGTTAAGGAACTATGGTGAGGTTTTGACTAAGCCCAGCAAAATACTTGATGAACGTAACATCTGGACTGGGGGTTGGTCAGTAACAGTCAGATTGGCCAGGGATGGGAATGTTGTCTGTCACCTGCCCTCCTCAGCTTTTATAGGGAGGGATAGGATGACTATTTTCTACCCTGGTCAGCCGAAGCTGTGTCACCGCTGTGGAGAAAAGGGGCGTTTGAGCTCTTCCTGTTCAGCCTTGATATGTTCAGTGTGTTGGGGTCAGGGTCATATGGCTAAGGACTGCACCGAGATGATCAGGTGCAACCTGTGCCTGCGCCTTGGGCACCCCTACAGCAGATGTCCTGAAGCCTGGCACAATATGGAGAAGGAGGTAATTGATGACATGTCAAGGCTGGACGGGATGGAGGATGAGGCCCCTGGTGTACCATCCTCCTCTGCGGTGACTGACTCCCCTGGTCCTGCTCAGGGTCCCTCCCCAGTTCCTGTGGCCACCCCTCCTGTGTCTGTAAGTATTCCTTCTGTATCTGTCTCTGTGTCCCCCCAGCCTACTGTACCCTCTCCTCTTGTGTCAGAACCTTCCAAGTCTGTGCCACCCGAGTCAGTTACCCCCCAGGAGTCTACCCCTCCTAAGTCTGATTCAAAGGGAGCATCCCCCCCACCAGGAGTGGTAGTGGGTACTAAAAAGGTCGCTTCTTCCTCTCTAAAGGAGTCTTCTGTAAAGACTCCAAAGAAAAAAACAGGAGATGAGGGCATCTCTGAAGCTGACCTGCAGTACCTGGAGGAGAGAAGGAAGGTTGGGAAGCGGAAGAAGCAGGTGGTGAGGACGGAACAGGCTCCAGTGCCTGTCTCCAACCGTTATAGGTCCTCTAATTGGGATATCTCTTCATCTGGAGCTTCTTCGGAGCGAAGTTCCGATTCTGAGATGGAGTTTGAGGCGGCCTCAAGAAAGAGAGAGGCTTCTGGTGATGAGCAGCAGAGGGGAGCTAAGAAGCAATCCACCCAATAACCCAAATGGCGGTTCCCCCTCCGTTAAAAGTGGTGACAATAAATGTCGCCAGCGTTAAGTCAGTAAGAGTTCGTTCTATGGCCTTCTTTTTGTTCAGCCAATTAGATGCTGAAATTTTATTTTTGCAAGAGACTAGGCTCACCTCCTTGGCAGATATTCATATGGCCAAGAGAGAGTGGAGGTATGGTCCATCTTACTGGTCTCTTGCGGCCGAGCCTTACGGCGGTGTGGCGGTGTTGTTTAAAAACGGCATGGTAATTGTCCGGCGGGTTATTGAGGTGGAGATTGGGAGATGTATGGTCCTAGACGTCCTTGTGGGAGGGCAGGACCTGCGCCTAATTAATGTTTATGGGCCGCACACAAAGTGGGACAGGAAGTGCCTTTTTACAAGGATCAAGCCATTTCTTTTTACATCCCGGCAAGTGGTCTTTGGAGGTGACTTTAATACAATAACTAGGCCCAAGGACAGGAAGGACTTCAAGGACAGGCTGGGATATGATAGCGTTTTTTTAAATAGTATGGTTAGGGATGCTGGTCTTGTGGATGTGCACATTAAGCACCTCCCGGACTACACTGGGTTCACCTTTCATCGAGGTAATAGTCAGAGTAGGATAGATAGGTTTTTTTTTAAGGAGACCTCTGCTTTCTCACCCCCAGTGGTGCAGGCAGTAGAGTTCTCTGATCACTGTATGCTATCTGTGGTCCTGAATGCTTCAGACGCCCCTCAGAGGGGTAGGGGCATCTGGAGACTGAATTCGACTCTACTCAACGAAGAACATGTTAGACAATCCTTTGAGGAATTCTTTCAGGCACAGGTGACCATCCTGGACTTTTGTAGCAGCAAGGCTGAGTGGTGGGAGCTGACCAAAAAGAGGATCGCTGTATTCTTCAGGGGCCTAGCCAATAGAAAGCAGTTTAATAAATACATGACCTACCAACGTTTACGGAGGAAGCTGGATATTCTTGTCTCGAGAGGAGGAGATCCTGGGGAAATCTCCGAAGTGAAACTCCTTCTCAGGAAGTGTCAATATGACCGGCATGCCTCTTTGGTTCTGGAGAGGGACTATGGGAAGTACCACTCGCCTGACCCTTACCAGAACTGCAAACAAGGTGTAGCAGTTAAAACGGTCGTTGGCCTTAAGGACAGTACAGGTTCCTTGACAAAGTCCAGGTCAGGGATTCTGGAGGTCGTGAGGTCCTTTTATGCTGACCTTCTTGGGAGGAAAGAGCTTGACTGTGACAAGATGGAAAGCTTTTTGGACTCTACTCCAGGTCTAAATGATGAAGATGTCCCATTGATGAATTTGACAGAGGAGATCACAGTTGAAGAGGTGATAAGGGCAATTGAACAGCTTGCCATCAAAAAGTCACCTGGACCGGATGGCTTGACGGCTGAGTTTTACAAAGCTTTTAAGTCTATTCTGGCCCCACATTTGGTAGAGGTTTTTAACAGTTGCCTTGCTGAGGGGGTACTTCCCCCTTCCATGAGGCACTCAGCTGTGATTCTTCTTTCAAAGGGTAAAGATCCTCCGATGATTGAGAATTGGCGCCCCATCAGCCTTCTTAATGTCGATAGAAAGATACTGGCAAAGATATTTTTCTGGCGCCTATCGTCAGTAGCAGAGTCTTTGCTTTCTCGCCATCAGCACTGTTCGGTCCAGGGTAGGAGCACCTTCACAGCAGTTTTAGCTGTCCGGGAGGCCTTGGAGCGGTGCAGGGCTGCAGGCTGGGGAAAGTATTTGCTGACATTGGATCAGGCAAAAGCTTTTGATCGTGTTAACCATGAGTACCTGTGGTTGCTCCTTAGTAAGTACGGTCTGCCGGGTGATTTTGTCGATTGGTTAAAAGTCTTGTATAAGGGGGCAGAAGGCTTTCCTCTTGTTAATGGTTGGGTTGGGCAGTCCTTTGGGGTTGGCTCCGGGGTGCGCCAGGGTTGTCCCCTGAGTCCCCTGCTCTATGTGTTTGCAATCGACCCCTTCATCAGAAGGCTAGAGAGCAGCATGTTGTGTGGGGTGCCAGTGGGGCTCCCGGGTGAGCCGCCTTTGAGGGTTGTTGCCTATGCGGACGATGTGTCTGTGATTGTCACTGGGGCGGATGAAGCAGAGGAGGTGGTCTCTCTGACATCACGGTATTCTGAAGCATCAGGCTCCAAGATCAATCAGGAAAAGAGTGACGTTTTCTGGATGGGAAAGGAAGGTGAGGGTTTTGATCTCCCGGACACCTTTCCAGTGCCCCAGGAAAGAATTAAGATTCTAGGCATTGAATTTGGACCCGGCGATTATGGCCTCAAAAACTGGGAAGGCAGACTGGAAATTGCCAATACTAAGGTGGTCAGCTGGAAGAGATGGAAGTTATCTATGAGGGAAAGGGTTGATCTGATTAAGACTTACCCGATTCCGATCTTCTTGTATGTCAGCTTTGTCTGCATCTTGCCAGTGTCTCTCTATGCTAGGGTCAGTAGTGTGTTCTTCCAGATGTTGTGGGGGAACAGACTGAACCCCATCAAGAAGAATGTCACCTATCTATCCAGGAAGGAGGGTGGCTTAGGTATGGTCAACCCAGTTCTTTTCTTTTCACTGCTTTTTCTCAAGTTTAATATTGGTAATATGCTTGCAATGGAACCTCCTGGATGGGCAGGCATATTTAGATCTTGGTTTAGGCCTTTTCTACGACTTTGGGAAGAAGGTGGCCAAGTGAAGAATCTCAGGGGTCATCGTGGTCAGCTACCAGCCTATGTCGCTCCGTGCCTGAAGTTACTACGGCAGTGGCGATTGTCGGCTGAAGATCTCAGATCGGTTCCGAGGAAAGTCCTTATGAGTCGAGTCTTGAGCGAAGTCTTTCATGACCCACTGGCCTTAAGGGATTGCCCAGGCCCAGTTTTGAGGGCAGGGTTAAGACTTAATTAATTTGGACAGAGTACCTCCTAAATTCAGGGATCTGGCCTGGATGTGCTTCCATGGGAGGCTCTATGTTCGGGGCAATTTGAAATTCCGCAGTGGGATGGATCGTAGCTGTCCTCGGGAGGAGTGTGCAGGTGAGGAGGAGACTATGGACCATTTTCTGCTTCATTGCCCTTTTAACATAGAGGTGTACAAACAGGTGGGGCGGGCCCTCTGTGTCCCTTTCCTCTCCAGGCTGGGTTATGCTGAGTGGGTGTATGGAGCATTCAATACTGGTGGGGTTTTTTGTTTAGATACACTTTTTCTAGTTAGCATAGTAGTCCGTTATTTCACTTGGAACGCACGGTGTCAGGTCTGCATTCGGCGTAAAATCCTTCCTGTTCAGGTGGTGGTGTATGACATTTTGCATGAGGTGGAGAAGATTCGGGTACTTGAGAGAGACAAGCGGAGTCAGGGGGCTTGGTTGAAGGCGTGGAGGGGTTTCAAGCCTCCCTGACTGCCAGGAGTCTCTTTCCCGGGTGTGGCTGTCTGTCTCATTTCACCCTAGATTATTTTTTGGATTAATTTTTGATAAATGGCTGCATACATATGTGATGGGTTGTGCCTCTTAGGCCCTCTCTGCTGCTTTATGTAAATAATTTTGGTAGTGGATTATGTATATATTGTATATATTCTGAACATGGATGTGTATTCCTTGGATTTCTGTTGAAGTTTTGTACTATGGTTTTGTTTTTTACTTTTGTATAAAATTGGTTGCTTGATTCTTTTCAATAAAAGATCAATAGTGACCCATTATTGTTGCCAGCGGAAGAAATAATGCCCCATTGTTGTTGCCAGTGAAAAGAATGGTGCCTCATTGTGGGTGTCAGTGGAAAAAATAGTGCTCCATTGTTGGTGTCAGTGGGAGGAATAGTGCCCCACTGATCATTGGAGCACAGGTGTGTCAGGTGGAAGGTGTCTCTGGAGCTGCTGCAGGTGATCCGTGTGAGAGGGGAGTGGTGGTGAAATCTCTCCCAGCTCTCCTGGCCCCTTTCTGGGGAAACCATGGAGGCCAGCTGGGCCTCTCCTGCTGGAAGCTCTCAGCCATCTCCTGGGCCATCAGTTGACATGCCTTCCCCTGTACAAGCTGATCTCTCTGCCCCTGGTGAGGATGAAGGTTCAGAGGCCATTCGGGAGCGAGTGGTGGCCGGGATTAAGGTCCTGAATAGGGAGAGGGACAAGCTCTACAAGCTCAGAGCAGAGCAGAGCTGAAGCGTTTGCGAAGGCAGCGTGAGGGCTTGCACAGCCAGGATCCATGGATTCAGAGATCAAACTGGCTAAAGTCCGGGTGGAACACCAGGAGACCATTGTGGCCATGATGGAAGGAAGAGATGGGCCCTTCAAGGAGAAGTTTAGCAATGAGCAAACGTTTGGGAGGATGGCAAAGGTGGAGGAGGAGACCCCCAGTTCTGACCCCCTGCCCCCTCAGGGAGAGGTAAGCAGCCCCATGCCTTCCCAGGACTCAGGAGGCATGCTGAGGGCCATCCAGGTAATGGAGTCTCCTGTGCAGGAGGATCAGCTGGCGTTTGGTGATGAGGACATAACGGATAATGTGCCTGAAAATGTCAAGCCCCAAGCAGGGGATGGAACTGTTTTTGTACCATCTAACACCATGAGCAATGTTGAAAGTGTGCCCAGTGACAATCAAGTTTCTAATGCTATGTGTAGCAATATTGTACCTGCTAATGCTGCAGCGCAGCAAGAGCTGCATTTAAAAAATGACATTTCTGCAAAGGAACTACAGGTGTCAGCAGAGCCTATTAACCCTCCTTTGGCTGAGTCTAAAGCTGTTTGCCCCACAGCTGCTGGAGACTCTACAGTGCAGCAACAGGAGACAGCTGGTATTGCAGCAACTGTGACTATTCCTGATGGGAAATTGAACGTGTGTGTGACTGATAGCAATTGTACAAGTGTGATGGACAATCGTCCCAGCTCAGTCCAAGCAAATAATAATAATGAACAGACTACTGTGACTTCAGTGTGGGGCCTTGGCCCTGATAAACCTACATTTGCTCAGGGGGTACGCTCTGCTCCTGGTAGCTCCGCTCCCAAGCGGGTTTTCCCCCTGCAGCCTACCACTTTGGGCACCCCGGGATCTGGTCTCGGGTCTCTGGCTTCTGCTGGGGGTCCAAGAAGAAATGTGGTCATTCTCAAATGGGAAGGTGGTGCAATCCCTCCAGCACGGCAATTTTGCAGATGGGTTTTGAGGCAAACGACCTATATGCCCTAATACATGTAGCTGGGACACGGGAATATATTATTACCTTCACCAGGCCAGAGGGTCTTGACCTGTTCTGGGAGCGATATGAGGCTCGGTGCAGGTCAAGACCTGAATGGGAAGGTCCGGTCCCAGTTGCAGTTTCTCAGAGGTCAACGGTGAAAAAGATCACAATTATTCTGACTAATGAGAGCGTCCCAGCTCGGGATCTAGAGGTCTGGTTAAGGAACTATGGTGAGGTTTTGACTAAGCCCAGCAAAATCCTTGATGAGCGTAACATCTGGACTGGGGGTTGGTCAGTAACAGTCAGGTTGGCCAGGGATGGGAATGTTGTCCATCACCTGCCCTCCTCAGCTTTTATAATGAGGGATAGGATGACTATTTTCTACCCTGGTCAGCCGAAGCTGTGTCACCGCTGTGGAGAAAAGGGGCGTTTGAGCTCTTCTTGTTCAGCCTTGATATGTTGAGTGTGTCGGGGTCAGGGTCATATGGCTAAGGACTGCACCGAGATGATCAGGTGCAACCTGTGCCTGCGCCTTGGCCACCCCTACAGCCAGGGGCGTTGCTAGGGGGTGGCTTTTGGGGCTATAGCCCCGAATCTGAGGCCAATAGCCCCGAGTCTCTGCAGGGGTCCCCAAGGGGAGGGGAGGCTCTCTGGGGACCCTTATGTAAGTGGGGGGGCTCTCTGGGGACCCTGATGTAAGCAGGGGGCTCTCTGAGGATATATATACACCCACACGTATATTACTGTATATACAAGTGTATGCCCGCCCAAGCGTATGACTTTCTTGACTACGCTGCTATGGGCTCTAGCCCCAGATCTTTTGTAGACCTAGCAACGCCCCTGCCTACAGCAGATGTCCTGAAGCCTGGCACAATATGGAGAAGGAGGTAATTGATGACATGTCAAGGCTGGACGGAATGGAGGGTGAGGCCCCTGGTGTACCATCCTCCTCTGCGGTGACTGACTCCCCTGGTCCTGCTCAGGATCCCTCCCCAGTTCCTGTGGCCACTCCTCCTGTGTCTGTAAGTATTCCTTCTGTATCTGTCTCTGTGTCCCCCCAGCCTACTGTACCCTCTCCTCATGTGTCAGAACCTTCCAAGTCTGTGCCCCCCGAGTCAGTTACCCCCCAGGAGTCTACCCCTCCTAAGTCTGATTCAAAGAGAGCACCCCCCCCCCACCAGGAGTGGTAGCGTGTACTAAAAAGGTCGCTTCTTCCTCTCTGAAGGAATCTTCTGTAAAGACTTAAAAGAAAAAAACAAGAGATGAGGGCATCTCTGAAGCGGACCTGCAGTACCTGGAGGAGAGAAGGAAGCTTGGAAAGCGGAAGAAGCAGGCGGTGAGGATGGAACAGGCTCCAGTGCCTGTCTCCAACCGTCATAGGTCCTCTAAGTGGGATATTTCTTCATCTGGAGCTTCTTCGGAGCAAAGTTCTGATTCTGAGATTAAGTTTGAGGCGGCCTCAAGAAAGAGAGAGGCTTCTGGTGATGAGCAGCAGATGGGGAGCTAAGAAGCAATCCACCCAATAACCCAAATGGCGGTTCCCCCTCCGTTAAAAGTGGTGACAATAAATGTCGCCAGCATTAAGTCAGTAAGAGCTCGTTCTATGGCCTTTTTTTTTTGTTCAGCCAATAAGACGCTGAAATTTTATTTTTGCAAGAGACTAGGCTCACCTCCTTGGCAGATATTCATATGGCCAAGAGAGAGTAGAGGTATGGTCCATCTTTCTGGTCTCTTGCGGCCGAGCCTTACGGCGGTGTGGCGGTGTTGTTTAAAACCGGCATGGTAATTGTCCGGCGGGTTATTGAGGTGGAGATTGGGAGATGGTCTTTGACGTCCTTGTGGGAGGGCAGGACCTGCGCCTAATTAATGTCTATGGGCCGCACACAAAGTGGGACAGGAAGTGCCTTTTTACAAGGATCAAGCCATTTCTTTTTACATCCCGGGCAATGGTCTTTGGAGGTGACTTTAATTCAGTAACTAGGCCCAAAGACAGGAAGGACTTCAAGGACAGGCTGGCATATGATACCGTTTTTTTAAATAGTATGGTTAGGGATGCTTCCCGGATGACACCGGGTTCACCTTTCATCGAGATAATAGTCAGAGTAGGATAGATAGGTTTTTTTTAAGCCCCCAGTGGTGCAGGCAGTAGAGTTCTCTGATCACTGTATGCTATCTGTGGTCCTGAATGCTTCAGATGCACCTCAGAGGGGTAAGGGCATCTGGAAATTGAATTCGACTCTACTCAAGGAAGCACATGTTAGACGATCCTTTGAGGAATTCTTTCAGGCACAGGTGACCATCCTGGACTTTTGTAGCAGCAAGGCTGAGTGGTGGGAGCTGACCAAAAAGAGGATCGTTGGATTCTTCAGGAGCCTAGTCAATAGAAAGCAGTTTAATAAATACATGACCTACCAACGTTTACGGAGGAAGCTGGATATTCTTGTCTCGAGAGGAGGAGATCCTGAGGCAATCTCCGAAGTGAAACTCCTTCTCAGGAAGTGTCAATATGACCGGCATGCCACTTTGGTTCTGGAGAGGGACTATGGGAAGTACCACTCGGCTGACCCTTACCAGAACTGCAAACAAGGTGTAGCTGTTAAAACGGTCGTTGGCCTTAAGGACAGTACAGGTTCCTCGACAAAGTCCAGGTAAGGGATTCTGGAGGTCGTGAGGTCCTTTTATGCTGACCTTCTTAGGAGGAAAGAGCTTGACCGTGACAAGATGGAAAGCTTTTTGGACTCTACTCCAGGTCTAAATGATGAAGATGTCCCATTGATGAATTTGACAGAGGAGATCACAGTTGAAGAGGTGATGAGGACAATTGAACAGCTTGCCATCAAAAAGTCACCTGGACAGGATGGCTTGACGGCTGAGTTTTACAAAGCTTTTAAGCCTATTCTGGCCCCACATTTGGAAGAGGTTTTTAACAGTTGCCATGCTGAGGGGGTACTTCCCCCTTCCACGAGGCACTCGGCTGTGATTCTTCTTTCAAATGGTAAAGATCCTTCGATGATTGACAATTGGCGCCCCATCAGCCTTCTTAATGTCGATAGAAAGATACTGGCAAAGATATTTTTCTGGCGCCTATCGTCAGTAGCAGTCTTTGCTTTCTCGCCATCAGCACTGTTCGGTCCAGGGTAGGAGCACCTTCACAGCGGTTTTAGCTGTCCGGGAGGCCTTGGAGCGATGCAGGGCTGCAGGCTGGGGAAAGTATTTGCTGACATTGGATCAGGCAAAGGCTTTTGATCGTGTTAACCATGAGTACCTGTGGTTGCTCCTTAGTAAGTACGGTCTGCCGGGTGGTTTTGTCGATTGGTTGAAAGTCTTGTATAAGGGGGCAGAAAGCTTTCCTCTTGTTAATGGTTGGGTTGGGCAGTCCTTTGAGGTTGGCTCTGGAGTGCATCAAGGTTGTCCCCTGAGTCCCCTGCTCAATGTGTTTGCAATCGACCCCTTCATCAGGAGGCTAGAGAGCGGCATGTTGTGTGGGGTGCCAGTGGGGCTCCCGGGTGAGCTGCCTTTGAGGGTTGTCGCCTATGCGGACGATGTGTCGGTGATTGTCACCAGGGCGGATGAAGCAGACTAGGTGGTCTCTCTGACATCACGGTATTCTGAAGCATCAGGCTCCAAGATCAATCAGGAAAGAGTGAAGTTTTCTGGATAGGAAAGGAAGGTGAGGGGTTTGATCTCCCGGACACCTTTCCAGTGCCCCAGGAACGAATTAAGATTCTAGGCATTGAATTTGGACCTGGCGATTATGGCCTCAAAAACTGGGAAGGCAGACTGGAAATTGCCAATACTAAGGTGGTCAACTGGAAGAGATGGAAGTTATCTATGAGGGAAAGGGTTGATCTGATTAAGACTTACCTGATTCCGATCTTCTTGTATGTCAGCTTTGTCTGCATCTTGCCAGTGTCTCTCTATGCTAGGGTCAGTAGTGTGTTCTTCCAGATGTTGTGGGGGAACAGACTGAACCCCATCAAGAGTAGGGATGAGCTTCGTGTTCGAGTCGAACCCATGTTCGACTCGAACATCGGCTGTTCGACCGTCCGTCGAATTGCGAATGTTATGGGCCGTTCGCGCCAAATTCGTGTGGCGCGTCACGGCCCATAATTCACTGCGGCATCGCAGTGCATTGCTGGCTGATGATTGGCCAAGCATGCACTATGACCCGCATGCTTGGCCAATTACAGCGCCGTCAGTAGAGAGAGCTGTAATTGGCCAAAGCCAGGGTGGCTTTGGCCAATTATGGCTCAGGGGATTTAGTACACGCCCCACACTATATAAGGCCACCTGCACAGCGGCCCTGTGTAGTGTGTTCCGGTGTGCTGATAGAGAGAGAGACAGACAGTGTCATTTGATTTGAGTTAGATAGATTAGGCTAGATCTGTTCCTGCTATTTACATTTAGTGCAGTGCGTCCTGCTCACAGTGTTCAGCTAGATCCGTTCCTGCTATTTACATTTAGTGCAGTCAGTGCGTCCTGCTCACAGTGTTCAGCTAGATCCGTTCCTGCTATTTACATTTAGTGCAGTGCGTCCTGCTCACAGTGTTCAGCTAGATCTGTTCCTGCTATTTACATTTAGTGCAGTGCGTCCTGCTCACAGTGTTCAGCTAGATCCGTTCCTGCTATTTACATTTAGTGCAGTGCGTCCTGCTCACAGTGTTCAGCTAGATCTGTTCCTGCTATTTACATTTAGTGCAGTGCGTCCTGCTCACAGTGTTCAGCTAGATCCGTTCCTGCTATTTACATTTAGTGCAGTGCGTCCTGCTCACAGTGTTCAGCTAGATCCGTTCCTGCTATTTACATTTAGTGCAGTGCGTCCTGCTCACAGTGTTCAGCTAGATCTGTTCCTGCTATTTACATTTAGTGCAGTGCGTCCTGCTCACAGTGTTCAGCTAGATCCGTTCCTGCTATTTACATTTAGTGCAGTGCGTCCTGCTCACAGTGTTCAGCTAGATCCGTTCCTGCTATTTACATTTAGTGCAGTCAGTGCGTCCTGCTCACAGTGTTCAGCTAGATCCGTTCCTGCTATTTACATTTAGTGCAGTGCGTCCTGCTCACAGTGTTCAGCTAGATCCGTTCCTGCTATTTACATTTAGTGCAGTCAGTGCGTCCTGCTCACAGTGTTCAGCTAGATCCGTTCCTGCTATTTACATTTAGTGCAGTGCGTCATGCTCACAGTGTTCAGCTAGATCCGTTCCTGCTATTTACATTTAGTGCAGTCAGTGCGTCCTGCTCACAGTGTTCAGCTAGATCCGTTCCTGCTATTTACATTTAGTGCAGTGCGTCCTGCTCACAGTGTTCAGCTAGATCCGTTCCTGCTATTTACATTTAGTGCAGTCAGTGCGTCCTGCTCACAGTGTTCAGCTAGATCCGTTCATGCTATTTACATTTAGTGCAGTGCGTCCTGCTCACAGTGTTCAGCTAGATCCGTTCCTGCTATTTACATTTAGTGCAGTCAGTGCGTCCTGCTCACAGTGTTCAGCTAGATCTGTTCCTGCTATTTACATTTAGTGCAGTCAGTGCGTCCTGCTCACAGTGTTCAGCTAGATCCGTTCCTGCTATTTACATTTAGTGCAGTGCGTCCTGCTCACAGTGTTCAGCTAGATCCGTTCCTGCCATTTACATTTAGTGCAGTCAGTGCGTCCTGCTCACAGTGTTCAGCTAGATCTGTTCCTGCTATTTACATTTAGTGCAGTCAGTGCGTCCTGCTCACAGTGTTCAGCTAGATCCGTTCCTGCTATTTACATTTAGTGCAGTGCGTCCTGCTCACAGTGTTCAGCTAGATCCGTTCCTGTTATCTTCCTACTGACAGGCAGGCTTGTCTGGTTACAGTATATAAAGCTACCTGAAGAAAATTACAGGTGTTCTATCCCAGCTTAGTGCAGCTACAGGCCATTAGTATGTCTGGAAGGCCAAGAAGGAGAGGCAGACAGTCACAAGCCAATAAGAGAGGGCAAGCAGGCTCTGTGTCTAGTGCTGGTCGTGGAGACGGTGCATCCTCATCAGCACGTGGCCATGGGACACGCTTGGTCTTTTTTTCGGCAGCTGGCCGTGTTGAGCGGCAACATGCGGAAGACTTGGTCGAGTGGATGACCAAGCCGTCCTCATCCTCCTCATCCTCTCTCACCCATGCCCAGGGTGCTTTGTCTGGCAAAGCAGCGGCCTCTTCCCTCAGCTCAATGTCATCAGTGACTCCTTCCCTAGCTCCACCATGTCCTCCTGAGGATTCCCTCGAACTGTTTGACCACAGTGTTGGGTACATGCTCCAGGAGGATGCCCAGCGTTTGGAAGGCTCTGATGATGATACTGAGCTCGATGAAGGCAGTAACATGAGCACGGACAGAGGGGGTGCCCAAGAAGGACAGCAATCTGGCAGTCATGCTCCCCCTGCTGCAGCATACTGCCAGGTTTGCTCCAGTGATGAGGAGGGAGGGGATGATGAGGTCACTGACTCAACGTGGGTGCCTGATAGGAGAGAGGAGGAGGAGGAGGAGGAGGAGGCGGCACATCACCAACGAGGCAGGATGCCCTCCAGGGGCCAGCCTAAGGGCAGCACATTGACTGCATCACACCCCAAAGCTCCACATGTGCAGGGCGCTGCAGTCTCTGCGCGTTATTCAAAAAGTTCTTTGGTGTGGGCCTTTTTTGAGACGAGTGCATCAGATCGCACCGCTGCTATTTGCAACATATGTCTCAAGCGTATCTCGCGTGGCCAAAACATCTCCCGCTTGGGTACCACATGCTTGACCAGACATATGTTGACCTGCCATGCAGTTCGTTGGCAATCATATCTAAAAGACCCACACCAAAGAACAAAGAGGATCTCTCCTTGCTCCTCATCAGCTGAGATTTCCAACCCCACTAGACCTTCAGTCCTCTCTGAGACCTGCAGTGAGAGGAATGAAGGTGTAGAATTAGGTGTGTCACAGCCAAGTACTTGTGGGCAATCTGCTTTTGGTACACCGACGTCAGATTGTACCAGGCAAATTTCCCTGCCCCAGCTGCTGCACCGCCGAAAGAAGTTTGCTCCCAGCCATCCACATGCCCAGCGGTTGAATGCTAGCTTGGCAAAATTGCTAGCACTTCAACTGCTGCCTTTTCAGTTGGTAGACTCTGCCCCCTTCCGTGAGTTTGTGGAATGTGCGGTTCCTCAGTGGCAGGTACCCAAACGCCACTTTTTCTCACGGAAGGCGATTCCGGCTCTCTACCGGCATGTGGAAGGCAATGTCCATGCCTCGCTGGACAGGGCGGTCAGCGGTAAGGTGCATATTACCGCTGACTCATGGTCCAGCAGGCATGGACAGGGACGTTACCTAAGTTTCACGGCGCATTGGGTGACTCTGCTGGCAGCTGGGAAGGATGCAGGACAAGGTGCAGTAGTGTTGGAGGTTGTTCCGCCACCACGCCTCCAAAATACTGATTGTGACACACCTCTCTCCTCCACCCCCTCCTCTTCTTCTTCCTCCATGGCCTCTTCCTCGGAACCAGCGGCGCTCCGTAGGCGTTCAAGGGGCTACGCAAGTACGCAGGCCAAAAGATGCCATGCGGTGCTTGAGCTGGTGTGCTTGGGGGACAGGAGCCACACTGGGGCAGAGGTTCTGTCAGCTCTGCAGGGGCAGGTTCAGAGGTGGTTGACGCCACGCCAACTTAAGGCAGGAATGGTGGTTTGCGACAATGGCACCAACCTCCTCTCTGCCCTCCGACAGGGACAACTGACCCATGTGCCCTGTTTGGCTCACGTCCTTAACTTGGTGGTGCAGCGGTTCTTGGGCAGGTACCCGGGCTTACAGGATGTCCTGAGGCAGGCCAGGAAAGTCTGTGTGCATTTCCGCCGGTCATATAATGCCAGTGCTCGGCTGACGGACCTCCAAAAGGAGTTTAACCTGCCCAAGAACCGCCTAATCTGTGACATGCCCACCAGGTGGAACTCAACGTTGGCCATGCTGCAGCGGCTGCACACGCAGCAGAGGGCCATCAATGAGTACCTGTGCGACTATGGCACCAGGACAGGGTCAGGGGACCTTGGTTTTTTTTCCCCACGCCAGTGGGCCATGATCAGGGATTCATGTACTGTCCTGTCCCTATTCGAGGAGGCCACGAGGATGGTGAGCACTGACAGTGCATGCATCAGTGACACTGTCCCCCTTGTCCACCTGTTGGAGCACACGCTGCGTGGAATAATGGACAGGGCACTTGAGGCAGAACAGAGGCAGGAAGAGGAGGACTTCCTTAGCTCTCAAGGCCCCCTTTATCCAGACAGTGTTCCTGCGTGCCCGCCGATCACACAGGAAGAGGACGAGAAGGAGGAGGAGGAGGAGGAAGATTGTGTCAGTATGGAGGTGGAGCCTGGCACTCAGCATCAGCAGCAGTCTTTAAGGGATCAGTCCCAAGGAACACATGGACTTGTACGTGGCTGGGAGGAGGTGGCTGCGGACGTTGTTGTCCTTAGTGACCCAGAGGACTCCGGACCGAATGCCTCAGCAAACCTACGCTGCATGGCCTCCCTGATCCTGCAAAGCCTGCGTAAGGATCCTCGTATTCGTGGTATCAAGGAGAAGGACCAATACTGGCTGGCAACCCTCCTTGATCCACGTTACAAGGGTAAGGTTGCGGACCTTATCTTGCCATCGCAGAGGGAGCAGAGGATGAAACATCTTCGGGAGGCCTTGCAGAAAGGTCTGTGCAACGCGTTCCCAGAGACTGGGAGGTTACAAACTCCTGTTTCTGGACAACGTGTTGCTGAGGCTTCGGTCAGTCAAAGAAGGAGCGGTGGAGAAGGTGGCCGTCTGACCGATGCGTTCAGACAATTTTTTGGTCCGCAGCCCCAAGGTATGATCGGTTCCAGCAACCATCACCAGCGTCTGTTTTACATGGTGCAGGAATACCTAGGGGCAAGATCAGACTTGGACACCTTTCCCACCGAAAATCCTCTGGGTTACTGGGTCTTGAGGATGGATCACTGGCCAGAGCTTGCACAGTATGCAATTGAGCTACTGGCCTGTCCTGCATCCAGCGTTCTTTCGGAACGCACATTCAGTGCTGCTGGAGGCGTGGTAACCGATCACAGGGTGCTTCTGTCCACCGACTCGGTCGATCGGCTGACCTTCATAAAAATGAATCAGTCTTGGATCACCACCAGCTACCAAGCACCTGATGCTGATGTAACCGAATAATTTTTTTTGAAATCTCAGATCCCTTCAAAGACTGCCTATGCTGATGCTGAGTGACTATCCCTGAGTAATTATCCTCTTCCTCCTCAATCATCACGCTGATAGCTTGTAAGAACATTTTTGGTTCTGGGCGCCACCACCAGTGCCTAAGGCACAATTTTTCAGCCCCTGTTTAACAGGGGCGTGTAATTACAATTTTTGATGTAATACTTTGCAGCAGGGCTCGTTCCTGCATTCCAACTAGAGTGTCTGTGAGGGGTTGCAGTGTTGTGGCACCAGCACCAGTGCCTAAGGCCCAATTTTTCTGCCCCTGTCTAACAGGGGCGTGTAATTACAATTTTTGATGCAATACTTTGCAGCAGGGCTCGTTCCTGCATTCCAACTAGAGTGTCTGTGAGGGGTTGCAGTGTTGTGGCACCAGCACCAGTGCCTAAGGCCCAATTTTTCTGCCCCTGTCTAACAGGGGCGTGTAATTACAATTTTTGATGCAATACTTTGCAGCAGGGCTCGTTCCTGCATTCCAACTAGAGTGTCTGTGAGGGGTTGCAGTGTTGTGGCACCAGCACCAGTGCCTAAGGCCCAATTTTTCTGCCCCTGTCTAACAGGGGCGTGTAATTACAATTTTTGATGCAATACTTTGCAGCAGGGCTCGTTCCTGCGTTCCAACTAGAGTGTCTGTGAGGGGTTGCAGTGTTGTGGCACCAGCACCAGTGCCTAAGGCCCAATTTTTCTGCCCCTGTCTAACAGGGGCGTGTAATTACAATTTTTGATGCAATACTTTGCAGCAGGGCTCGTTCCTGCGTTCCAACTAGAGTGTCTGTGAGGGGTTGCAGTGTTGTGGCACCAGCACCAGTGCCTAAGGCCTAATTTTTCAGCTCCTGTTCAACAGGGGCTTGTAATTACAATTCTTGATCTAATATTTCACAGCAGGGCCCTGTGAGGGCTTACAGTGTTGTGGCCACAGCAACACCTAAGGCCCAAATTTCTGCTGAGTATATAGGGCAGGACCCTACTTTCAAACATCTAACTTACAAACGACTCCTACTTGCAAACGGAAGGAGACAACAGGAAGTGAGATGAAATCTACCCCTAGGAAGGGAAATTCTCTCCTGTAAGAGTTAATATGGGAAAACAATTTCTCCTTTCCACTGATGCTTTCCAATCCTTGTTCCACAAAAAAACCCAAATTTTCAAAAAACATTTTTCATTGGGACAAAAAAGTGAGGTGAAATCTTCTGAAGAGGAGGAAAGACAGCAAAACAAATGTCACAGGGGTGATAACCCTTCCCTATGTTTTCCAAAAAGCTTAAAAAAGAGCTAAACACGTTAAAAATGTACCCGTTCAAAATTACAAAGAGATTCTACTTAACAACAAACCTACAGTCCCTGTCTTGTTTGCACCGCCTGTATACTGCTGTTCAGAGTATATAGGGCCTTTCCTTATTTTAATTTGGGTGCGGGGTTCCCCTTAATATCCATACAGGACCCAAAGGGCCTGGTAATGGACTGGGGGGGTACCCATGCCGTTTGTCTCACTGATTTTCATCCATATTGCCATGACCCGACATGACATTAAGGTGTCCGTTTATGAAGCAGTGATCAGCGGTGATCCCGAGGATCGCCGCTGATCACAGTCCATAAACAGTTTATGAAGCAGTGATAATCGGGGGAGAACATGTTTGAACTTGTTCTCCCACCGATTATCTCTACACACGGAGAATCCTCATAGATGACACAGTAACGGCCAGTTTATGAAGCGGCGATCTCACCGCTTCACTGGCGATCTGAGTCAGAATTCACACTCCCAGGTTCACCAGCTCAGAGGTGGTGAATCGGGGAGTGAAGAGGAAATCTGGGGGGATCTGAGGGGGAAGGAGGAAGATTTTTAACTTCCTTATGCCTCGTTCAGACCCCCCAACACTGTAAGCATGTCCCCCTGTCATATTTATGAGTATACATATATATACATATATACATATAATGTGTATATGTATATATATATCATGTGTGTGTATATACATGTATATATAATGTGTGTGTGTGTATACATATGTGTATAATGTAGGGGGACTCTTTATTTTACTAACATTAATCCACGCCGTTGAGCGGTGATAATTTATCACTGCTTAATAAACTGACATCTGGTGCTGTAATCTCATAAAGTCTCACGAGATTCCAGTATCAGGGGCCGTTCTCCGCTGTTTGAAGCATTTGTAGATCGCTTCACTCCTCCAAAGGTGAAGCGATCTACACTGCTTCATAAACTGGCACACAGAGGAGAAAAATCTTCACTGTGAATGCCGGAGAACGAAGCAGTGAATAGATTTCACTGCTTCATAAACGGACACCTAAACCCGCAAGCAGTTTTAAATGAGATTTTTTCCTTTAAAAATGACATTTGGTGCAGGGACTGTTCTAAACATGGGAAACAAGCGTCACTTTACAGGCATACTATAGACACCCCCCAGGTACGATATTTAAAGGAATATTTCACTTTTTTTTTTTTACTTTAAGCATCATTAAAATCACTGCTCCCGAAAAAACGGCCGTTTTTAAAAGTTTTTTTTGCATTGATACATGTCCCCTGGGGTAGGACCCGGGTCCCCAAACCCTTTTTCGGACAATACCATGCAAATTAGCCTTTAAAATGAGCACTTTTGATTTCGAACGTTCGAGTCCCATAGACGTCAATGGGGTTCTAACGTTCTAACGTTCTAACGCTCTCTGGGGACCCTTATGTAAGTGGGGGGGCTCTCTGGGGACCCTGATGTAAGTGGGGGGCTCTCTGAGGATATATATACACCCACACATATATTACTGTATATACAAGTGTATGCCCGCCCAAGCGTATGACTTTCTTGACTACGCTGCTATGGGCTCTAGCCCCAGATCTTTTGTAGACCTAGCAACGCCCCTGCCTACAGCAGATGTCCTGAAGCCTGGCACAATATGGAAAAGGAGGTAATTGATGACATGTCAAGGCTGGACGGAATGGAGGGTGAGGCCCCTGGTGTACCATCCTCCTCTGCGGTGACTGACTCCCCTGGTCCTGCTCAGGATCCCTCCCCAGTTCCTGTGGCCACTCCTCCTGTGTCTGTAAGTATTCCTTCTGTATCTGTCTCTGTGTCCCCCCAGCCTACTGTACCCTCTCTTCATGTGTCAGAACCTTCCAAGTCTGTGCCCCCCGAGTCAGTTACCCCCCAGGAGTCTACCCCTCCTAAGTCTGATTCAAAGAGAGCACCCCCCCCCCCCCCCCCACCAGGAGTGGTAGCGTGTACTAAAAAGGTCGCTTCTTCCTCTCTGAAGGAATCTTCTGTAAAGACTTAAAAGAAAAAAACAAGAGATGAGGGCATCTCTGAAGCGGACCTGCAGTACCTGGAGGAGAGAAGGAAGCTTGGAAAGCGGAAGAAGCAGGCGGTGAGGATGGAACAGGCTCCAGTGCCTGTCTCCAACCGTCATAGGTCCTCTAAGTGGGATATTTCTTCATCTGGAGCTTCTTCGGAGCAAAGTTCTGATTCTGAGATTAAGTTTGAGGCGGCCTCAAGAAAGAGAGAGGCTTCTGGTGATGAGCAGCAGATGGGGAGCTAAGAAGCAATCCACCCAATAACCCAAATGGCGGTTCCCCCTCCGTTAAAAGTGGTGACAATAAATGTCGCCAGCATTAAGTCAGTAAGAGCTCGTTCTATGGCCTTTTTTTTTGTTCAGCCAATAAGACGCTGAAATTTTATTTTTGCAAGAGACTAGGCTCACCTCCTTGGCAGATATTCATATGGCCAAGAGAGAGTAGAGGTATGGTCCATCTTTCTGGTCTCTTGCGGCCGAGCCTTACGGCGGTGTGGCGGTGTTGTTTAAAACCGGCATGGTAATTGTCCGGCGGGTTATTGAGGTGGAGATCGGGAGATGGTCTTTGACGTCCTTGTGGGAGGGCAGGACCTGCGCCTAATTAATGTCTATGGGCCGCACACAAAGTGGGACAGGAAGTGCCTTTTTACAAGGATCAAGCCATTTCTTTTTACATCCCGGGCAATGGTCTTTGGAGGTGACTTTAATTCAGTAACTAGGCCCAAAGACAGGAAGGACTTCAAGGACAGGCTGGCATATGATACCGTTTTTTTAAATAGTATGGTTAGGGATGCTTCCCGGATGACACCGGGTTCACCTTTCATCGAGATAATAGTCAGAGTAGGATAGATAGGTTTTTTTTAAGCCCCCAGTGGTGCAGGCAGTAGAGTTCTCTGATCACTGTATGCTATCTGTGGTCCTGAATGCTTCAGATGCACCTCAGAGGGGTAAGGGCATCTGGAAATTGAATTCGACTCTACTCAAGGAAGCACATGTTAGACGATCCTTTGAGGAATTCTTTCAGGCACAGGTGACCATCCTGGACTTTTGTAGCAGCAAGGCTGAGTGGTGGGAGCTGACCAAAAAGAGGATCGTTGGATTCTTCAGGAGCCTAGTCAATAGAAAGCAGTTTAATAAATACATGACCTACCAACGTTTACGGAGGAAGCTGGATATTCTTGTCTCGAGAGGAGGAGATCCTGAGGCAATCTCCGAAGTGAAACTCCTTCTCAGGAAGTGTCAATATGACCGGCATGCCACTTTGGTTCTGGAGAGGGACTATGGGAAGTACCACTCGGCTGACCCTTACCAGAACTGCAAACAAGGTGTAGCTGTTAAAACGGTCGTTGGCCTTAAGGACAGTACAGGTTCCTCGACAAAGTCCAGGTAAGGGATTCTGGAGGTCGTGAGGTCCTTTTATGCTGACCTTCTTGGGAGGAAAGAGCTTGACCGTGACAAGATGGAAAGCTTTTTGGACTCTACTCCAGGTCTAAATGATGAAGATGTCCCATTGATGAATTTGACAGAGGAGATCACAGTTGAAGAGGTGATGAGGACAATTGAACAGCTTGCCAGCAAAAAGTCACCTGGACAGGATGGCTTGACGGCTGAGTTTTACAAAGCTTTTTAGCCTATTCTGGCCCCACATTTGGAAGAGGTTTTTAACAGTTGCCATGCTGAGGGGGTACTTCCCCCTTCCACGAGGCACTCGGCTGTGATTCTTCTTTCAAAGGGTAAAGATCCTTCGATGATTGACAATTGGCGCCCCATCAGCCTTCTTAATGTCGATAGAAAGATACTGGCAAAGATATTTTTCTGGCGCCTATCGTCAGTAGCAGTCTTTGCTTTCTCGCCATCAGCACTGTTCGGTCCAGGGTAGGAGCACCTTCACAGCGGTTTTAGCTGTCCGGGAGGCCTTGGAGCGATGCAGGGCTGCAGGCTGGGGAAAGTATTTGCTGACATTGGATCAGGCAAAGGCTTTTGATCGTGTTAACCATGAGTACCTGTGGTTGCTCCTTAGTAAGTACGGTCTGCCGGGTGGTTTTGTCGATTGGTTGAAAGTCTTGTATAAGGGGGCAGAAAGCTTTCCTCTTGTTAATGGTTGGGTTGGGCAGTCCTTTGAGGTTGGCTCTGGAGTGCATCAAGGTTGTCCCCTGAGTCCCCTGCTCAATGTGTTTGCAATCGACCCCTTCATCAGGAGGCTAGAGAGCGGCATGTTGTGTGGGGTGCCAGTGGGGCTCCCGGGTGAGCTGCCTTTGAGGGTTGTCGCCTATGCGGACGATGTGTCGGTGATTGTCACCAGGGCGGATGAAGCAGACTAGGTGGTCTCTCTGACATCACGGTATTCTGAAGCATCAGGCTCCAAGATCAATCAGGAAAGAGTGAAGTTTTCTGGATAGGAAAGGAAGGTGAGGGGTTTGATCTCCCGGACACCTTTCCAGTGCCCCAGGAACGAATTAAGATTCTAGGCATTGAATTTGGACCTGGCGATTATGGCCTCAAAAACTGGGAAGGCAGACTGGAAATTGCCAATACTAAGGTGGTCAGCTGGAAGAGATGGAAGTTATCTATGAGGGAAAGGGTTGATCTGATTAAGACTTACCTGATTCCGATCTTCTTGTATGTCAGCTTTGTCTGCATCTTGCCAGTGTCTCTCTATGCTAGGGTCAGTAGCAGGGCCGATCCTAGGGTCACCGGCGCCTGGGTGCAGAAATATTTCTGGCGCCCCCACATGGGCGTGGTCATCTTACCAACTCCACCCCTTTACAAATGATTCTATGGCAACGACTCAAATACAGAGCTGCTCCCCTAAGAAGTCTTTGTTACCCTGAAATCCTCCCATGATCTCTTAACAATAAAGAAAATACAGGAAGAGAGAACACTAATGAGACCTGGAGGGGAACCTCTCTGATGCACACAGAGAGGGCTTCTGTTAGAAAGAGTCCCCAGACATAATACAGGATACGGTCAAAGACTGCAGACATGGTACAAGAGCTGGAATGAGACTGCAGACATGGTACAAGAGCTGGACAGAGACTGCAGACATGGTACAAGAGCTGGACAGAGACTGCAGACATAGTACAGGAGATGATCAGAGACTGCAGACATAATACAGGAGATGATCAGAGACTGCAGACATAGTACAGGAGATGGTCAGAGACTGCAGACATAGTACAGGAGATGGTCAGAGACTGCAGACATAGTACAGGAGATGATCAGAGACTGCAGACATAGTACAGGAGATGATCAGAGACTGCAGACATGATACAAGAGATGATCAGAGACTGCAGACATGGTACAGGAGATGATCAGAGACTGCAGACATGGTACAGGAGATGATCAGAGACTGCAGACATGGTACAGGAGATGATCAGAGACTGCAGACATGGTACAGGAGATGATCAGAGACTGCAGACATGGTACAGGAGATGATCAGAGACTGCAGACATGGTACAGGAGATGATCAGAGACTGCAGACATGGTACAGGAGATGATCAGAGACTGCAGACATGGTACAGGAGATGATCAGAGACTGCAGACATAATACAGGAGATGATCAGAGACTGCAGATATAATAAAGGAGATGATCAGAGACTGCAGACGTGGTACGGGAGATGATCAGAGACTGTAGACATAGTACAGGAGACGATCAGAGACTGCAGACATGGTACAGGAGATGATCAGAGACTGCAGACATAGTACAGGAGACGATCAGAGACTGCAGACATGGTACAGGAGATGATCAGAGACTGCAGACATAGTACAGGAGATGGTCAGAAACTGCAGACATAGTACAGGAGATGATCAGAGACTGCAGACATAGTACAGGAGATGGTCAGAAACTGCAGACATAGTACAGGAGATGATCAGAGACTGTAGACATGATACAAGAGACAGTCAGAGACTGCAGACATAGTACAGGAGATGATCAGAGACTGCAGACATGGTACAGGAGATGATCAGAGACTGCAGACATAGTACAGGAGATGGTCAGAGACTGCAGACATGGTACAGGAGATGATCAGAGACTGCAGACATGGTACAGGAGATGATCAGAGACTGCAGACATGGTACAGGAGATGATCAGAGACTGCAGACATAGTACAGGAGATGATCAGAGACTGCAGACATGGTACAGGAGATGATCAGAGACTGTAGACATAGTACAGGAGATGATCAGAGACTGCAGACATAGTACAGGAGATGATCAGAGACTGTAGACATGGTACAGGAGATGGTCAGAGACTGCAGACATAGTACAGGAGATGATCAGAGACTGCAGACATGGTACAGGAGATGATCAGAGACTGCAGACATAGTACAGGAGATGATCAGAGACTGCAGACATAGTACAGGAGATGGTCAGAGACTGCAGACATAGTACAGGAGATGATCAGAGACTGTAGACATGATACAAGAGACAGTCAGAGACTGCAGACATAGTACAGGAGATGATCAGAGACTGCAGACATGGTACAGGAGATGATCAGAGACTGCAGACATGGTACAGGAGATGATCAGAGACTGTAGACATGGTACAGGAGATGATCAGAGACTGCAGACATGGTACAGGAGATGATCAGAGACTGTAGACATGGTACAGGAGATGATCAGAGACTGCAGACATAGTACAGGAGATGATCAGAGACTGCAGACATAGTACAGGAGATGATCAGAGACTGCAGACATGGTACAGGAGATGATCAGAGACTGCAGACATAGTAGAGGACATAGTCAGAGACTGTAGACATGATACAAGAGACAGTCAGAGACTGCAGACATGGTACAGGAGATGATCAGAGACTGCAGATATGATACAAGAGAAGGTCAGAGACTGCAGACATAGTACAGGAGATGATCAGAGACTGCAGACATAGTACAGGAGATGATCAGAGACTGCAGACATGATACAGGAGATGGTCAGAGACTGCAGACATGATACAAGAGAAGGTCAGAGACTGCAGATATAATACAGGAGATGGTCAGAGACTGCAGTTCCTATGGACATTAGTAGATAATGGCCGATTGGCCCTCTCACCTGACCCAGCGATGGTTCCTCTGATCAGGAGTAAGCTCACTCTGAATTGCCCGTGGTGACTCCGCTGGGTAGCACCCAGATCTGTATTCTGGCAATGACTCCATTCCTTTCTCCGCCAGGGATGGCACCAGGCTGTGTGACTTTCCCTCTGGTGGCGCAGGGCAGCGGGGTTTCCTCTCTGATGGTGTTCCCTGAGCACTGCCCTCTGGAGTCCTGGGTGCACTTCCCTGAAAGCTTTCCCAGGCTCCTGTATCTCTCTCTCTCCCATTTAGCTGAGCATGCTGTGTGGACTGCAGTTTCCGTGTTACAGTGGGGCTGCCAGTCCTCTGGACTACATGTCCCACAATCCTCTTCTCCTTTTTCTATTCTATTTTTCCCTGGCTGATATGAAGGCGGGGGAAGAAACATAGTGGGAGGCTGTGCTGGCCAGCGCCGCTCACTAGTATAGCAGTGCACGTGCGGAGGAGAGGGAGAGGGAGGGGAAGGGGCGAAAGAAGAGCCTGCAGCTGCAGTGACGTCACTAAGGTTGGTGTCACCAGGTGCAGAATAACATGGTGTCACCCTCCTTCCACCAACTTCAGTCGCCCCTCAGTACAGACCTCCCTCCACTAAGTATAGACCCCCACTAAGTATAAACCCCTCTCTCAGTACAGACCCCCCTTCATCAGTATAGACCCCCCCAGGACAAACCACCCCCCCTCCATTAGTAGACCCCCACCAGGACAACCCCCCCTCCATTAGTACAGATCCCCCCCAGGACAACCCCCCTCTATTAGTACAGACCCCCAGGACAAACCCCCCCTCTATTAGTACAGACCCCCAGGACAAACCCCCTCCATTAGTACAGACCCCCTAGGAGAACCCCCCTCCACTAGTACAGACCCCCACAGGACAAATCCCCCCTTCATTAGTACAGACCCCCCAGGACAAACCCCCCCTCCATTAGTACAGACCCCCCCAGGACAAACCCCCCCTCCATTAGTACAGACCCCCCAGGACAAACCCCCTCCATTACTACAGACCCTCCAGGAGAACCCCCCCTCCACTAGTACAGACCCCAACAGGACAAATCCCCCCTTCATTAGTACAGACCCCCCACCAGGACAAACCCCCCTCCATTAGTACAGACCCCCACCAGGACAAACCCCTCTCCATTAGTACAGACCCCCCACCAGGACAAACCCCCCTCCATTAGTACAGAACCCCCCCAGGACCCCCCCTCCATTAGTACAGACCCCCCGGACAAACACCCCCCCCTCCATTAGTACAGACCCCCCAGAACAACCCCCATCCATTAGTACAGACCCCCAGGACAAACCCCTCCATTAGTACAGACCCCCCAGGACAAATCCCCCCTCCATTAGTACAGACCCCCCCAAGACAACTCCCCCCCATTAGTACAGACCCCCAGGACAACCCCCCCATTAGTACAGACCCCCCAGGACAACCCCCCCATTAGTACAGACCCCCCAGGACAACCCCCCCATTAGTACAGACCCCCCAGGACAACCCCCCCATTAGTACAGACCCCCCCAGGACAACCCCCCATTAGTACAGACCGCCCCCCAGGACAACCCCCCCATTAGTACAGACCCCCCAGGACAACCCCCCCCCCATTAGTACAGACCCCCCAGGACAACCCCCCATTAGTACAGACCCCCCAGGACAACCCCCCCATTAGTACAGACCCCCAGGACAACCCCCCCATTAGTACAGACCCCCCAGGACAACCCCCCCATTAGTACAGACCCCCCAGGACAACCCCCCCATTAGTACAGACCCCCCAGGACAACCCCCCATTAGTACAGACCGCCCCCCCAGGACAACCCCCCCATTAGTACAGACCCCCCAGGACAACCCCCCCCCCATTAGTACAGACCCCCCAGGACAACCCCCCATTAGTACAGACCCCCCAGGACAACCCCCCCATTAGTACAGACCCCCCAGGACAACCCCCCCATTAGTACAGACCCCCCAGGACAACCCCCCATTAGTACAGACCGCCCCCCCAGGACAACCCCCCCATTAGTACAGACCCCCCAGGACAACCCCCCCATTAGTACAGACCCCCCAGGACAACCCCCCCATTAGTACAGACCCCCCAGGACAACCCCCCATTAGTACAGGCCGCCCCCCCCAGGACAACCCCCCCCATTAGTACAGACCCCCCAGGACAACCCCCCCATTAGTACAGACCCCCCAGGACAACCCCCCCATTAGTACAGACCCCCCAGGACAACCCCCCATTAGTACAGACCGCCCCCCCAGGACAACCCCCCATTAGTACAGACCCCCCAGGACAACCCCCCCATTAGTACAGACCCCCCAGGACAACCCCCCCATTAGTACAGACCCCCCCAGGACAACCCCCCATTAGTACAGACCGCCCCCCCAGGACAACCCCCCATTAGTACAGACCCCCCAGGACAACCCCCCCCCATTAGTACAGACCCCCCAGGACAACCCCCCCATTAGTACAGACCCCCCAGGACAACCCCCCATTAGTACAGACCGCCCCCCCAGGACAACCCCCCCATTAGTACAGACCCCCCAGGACAACCCCCCCATTAGTACAGACAGACACATTAACACCCGGGCAGCAGCTAGAGAGGACAGTGTGCAGCCGCGCCGCCCGGGTGAAGAACAGATCGAGCAGGAGTGAGAGACAGCGGAGGAGAGAGAGAACCTGTATCAGGCTGCAGGCACGGGCCGCCCCCCCTCCCCCCAGCGAAGTCACTGCGCGGCTGGTCTCTCTCAACACAGAGACCAGCCGCTCCGATCTCCGGCGGCTGCTCTCCTCTGACAGGAGGAGGAGGGAGGGGGGACAGGCTCGCTCTAGCAATGTAAAGCACAGCGGCGCCGGCACGGCCGGATATTTCTGGACACGGAGGGGAGGAGGAGGAGGGAAGGGAGCACTCTGGCGCTTTAGCGCCCCCACCTCTCTGGCGCCTGGGTGCACTGCACCCCGTGCACCCGCCTGGGACCGGCCCTGGTCAGTAGTGTGTTCTTCCAGATGTTGTGGGGGAACAGACTGAACCCCATCAAGAGTAGGGATGAGCTTCGTGTTCGAGTCGAACCCATGTTCGACTCGAACATCGGCTGTTCGACCATCCGTCGAATTGCGAACGTTATGGGCCGTTCGCGCCAAATTCGTGTGGCGCGTCACGGCCCATAATTCACTGCGGCATCGCAGTGCATTGCTGGCTGATGATTGGCCAAGCATGCAGTATGACCCGCATGCTTGGCCAATCACAGCGCCGTCAGTAGAGAGAGCTGTAATTGGCCAAAGCCAGGGTGGCTTTGGCCAATTATGGCTCAGGGGATTTAGTACACGCCCCACACTATATAAGGCCGCCTGCACGGCGGCCCTGTGTAGTGTGTTCCGGTGTGCTGATAGAGAGAGAGACAGACAGTGTCATTTGATTTGAGTTAGATAGATTAGGCTAGATCTGTTCCTGCTATTTACATTTAGTGCAGTGCGTCCTGCTCACAGTGTTCAGCTAGATCCGTTCCTGCTATTTACATTTAGTGCAGTCAGTGCGTCCTGCTCACAGTGTTCAGCTAGATCCGTTCCTGCTATTTACATTTAGTGCAGTGCGTCCTGCTCACAGTGTTCAGCTAGATCTGTTCCTGCTATTTACATTTAGTGCATTGCGTCCTGCTCACAGTGTTCAGCTAGATCCGTTCCTGCTATTTACATTTAGTGCAGTGCGTCCTGCTCACAGTGTTCAGCTAGATCTGTTCCTGCTATTTACATTTAGTGCAGTGCGTCCTGCTCACAGTGTTCAGCTAGATCCGTTCCTGCTATTTACATTTAGTGCAGTGCGTCCTGCTCACAGTGTTCAGCTAGATCCGTTCCTGCTATTTACATTTAGTGCAGTGCGTCCTGCTCACAGTGTTCAGCTAGATCTGTTCCTGCTATTTACATTTAGTGCAGTGCGTCCTGCTCACAGTGTTCAGCTAGATCCGTTCCTGCTATTTACATTTAGTGCAGTGCGTCCTGCTCACAGTGTTCAGCTAGATCCGTTCCTGCTATTTACATTTAGTGCAGTCAGTGCGTCCTGCTCACAGTGTTCAGCTAGATCCGTTCCTGCTATTTACATTTAGTGCAGTGCGTCCTGCTCACAGTGTTCAGCTAGATCCGTTCCTGCTATTTACATTTAGTGCAGTCAGTGCGTCCTGCTCACAGTGTTCAGCTAGATCCGTTCCTGCTATTTACATTTAGTGCAGTGCGTCCTGCTCACAGTGTTCAGCTAGATCCGTTCCTGCTATTTACATTTAGTGCAGTCAGTGCGTCCTGCTCACAGTGTTCAGCTAGATCCGTTCCTGCTATTTACATTTAGTGCAGTGCGTCCTGCTCACAGTGTTCAGCTAGATCCGTTCCTGCTATTTACATTTAGTGCAGTCAGTGCGTCCTGCTCACAGTGTTCAGCTAGATCCGTTCCTGCTATTTACATTTAGTGCAGTGCGTCCTGCTCACAGTGTTCAGCTAGATCTGTTCCTGCTATTTACATTTAGTGCAGTGCGTCCTGCTCACAGTGTTCAGCTAGATCCGTTCCTGCTATTTACATTTAGTGCAGTCAGTGCGTCCTGCTCACAGTGTTCAGCTAGATCCGTTCCTGCTATTTACATTTAGTGCAGTGCGTCCTGCTCACAGTGTTCAGCTAGATCCGTTCCTGCTATTTACATTTAGTGCAGTCAGTGCGTCCTGCTCACAGTGTTCAGCTAGATCCGTTCCTGCTATTTACATTTAGTGCAGTCAGTGCGTCCTGCTCACAGTGTTCAGCTAGATCCGTTCCTGCTATTTACATTTAGTGCAGTGCGTCCTGCTCACAGTGTTCAGCTAGATCCGTTCCTGCTATTTAAATTTAGTGCAGTCAGTGCGTCCTGCTCACAGTGTTCAGCTAGATCCGTTCCTGCTATTTACATTTAGTGCAGTGCGTCCTGCTCACAGTGTTCAGCTAGATCCGTTCCTGCTATTTACATTTAGTGCAGTCAGTGCGTCCTGCTCACAGTGTTCAGCTAGATCCGTTCCTGCTATTTACATTTAGTGCAGTGCGTCCTGCTCACAGTGTTCAGCTAGATCCGTTCCTGCTATTTACATTTAGTGCAGTCAGTGCGTCCTGCTCACAGTGTTCAGCTAGATCCGTTCCTGCTATTTACATTTAGTGCAGTGCGTCCTGCTCACAGTGTTCAGCTAGATCTGTTCCTGCTATTTACATTTAGTGCAGTGCGTCCTGCTCACAGTGTTCAGCTAGATCCGTTCCTGCTATTTACATTTAGTGCAGTCAGTGCGTCCTGCTCACAGTGTTCAGCTAGATCCGTTCCTGCTATTTACATTTAGTGCAGTCAGTGCGTCCTGCTCACAGTGTTCAGCTAGATCCGTTCCTGCTATTTACATTTAGTGCAGTCAGTGCGTCCTGCTCACAGTGTTCAGCTAGATCCGTTCCTGCTATTTACATTTAGTGCAGTCAGTGCGTCCTGCTCACAGTGTTCAGCTAGATCCGTTCCTGCTATTTACATTTAGTGCAGTGCGTCCTGCTCACAGTGTTCAGCTAGATCCGTTCCTGCTATTTACATTTAGTGCAGTCAGTGCGTCCTGCTCACAGTGTTCAGCTAGATCTGTTCCTGCTATTTACATTTAGTGCAGTCAGTGCGTCCTGCTTACAGTGTTCAGCTAGATCCGTTCCTGCTATTTACATTTAGTGCAGTGCGTCCTGCTCACAGTGTTCAGCTAGATCCGTTCCTGTTATCTTCCTACTGACAGGCAGGCTTGTCTGGTTACAGTATATAAAGCTACCTGAAGAAAATTACAGGTGTTCTATCCCAGCTTAGTGCAGCTACAGGCCATTAGTATGTCTGGAAGGCCAAGAAGGAGAGGCAGACAGTCACAAGCCAATAAGAGAGGGAAAGCAGGCTCTGTGTCTAGTGCTGGTCGTGGAGACGGTGCATCCTCATCAGCACGTGGCCATGGGACACGCTTGGCCTTTTTTTCGGCAGCTGGCCGTGTTGAGCCGCAACATGCGGAAGACTTGGTCGAGTGGATGACCAAGCCGTCCTCATCCTCCTCATCCTCTCTCACCCATGCCCAGGGTGCTTTGTCTGGCAAAGCAGCGGCCTCTTCCCTCAGCTCAATGTCATCAGTGACTCCTTCCCTAGCTCCACCATGTCCTCCTGAGGATTCCCTCGAACTGTTTGACCACAGTGTTGGGTACATGCTCCAGGAGGATGCCCAGCGTTTGGAAGGCTCTGATGATGATACTGAGCTCGATGAAGGCAGTAACATGAGCACGGACAGAGGGGGTGCCCAAGAAGGACAGCAATCTGGCAGTCATGCTCCCCCTGCTGCAGCATACTGCCAGGTTTGCTCCAGTGATGAGGAGGGAGGGGATGATGAGGTCACTGACTCAACGTGGGTGCCTGATAGGAGAGAGGAGGAGGAGGAGGAGGAGGAGGAGGCGGCACATCACCAACGAGGCAGGATGCCCTCCAGGGGCCAGCCTAAGGGCAGCACATTGACTGCATCACACCCCAAAGCTCCACATGTGCAGGGCGCTGCAGTCTCTGCGCGTTATTCAAAAAGTTCTTTGGTGTGGGCTTTTTTTGAGACGAGTGCATCAGATCGCACCGCTGCTATTTGCAACATATGTCTCAAGCGTATCTCGCGTGGCCAAAACATCTCCCGCTTGGGTACCACATGCTTGACCAGACATATGTTGACCTGCCATGCAGTTCGTTGGCAAGCATATCTAAAAGACCCACACCAAAGAACAAAGAGGATCTCTCCTTGCTCCTCATCAGCTGAGATTTCCAACCCCACTAGACCTTCAGTCCTCTCTGAGACCTGCAGTGAGAGGAATGAAGGTGTAGAATTAGGTGTGTCACAGCCAAGTACTTGTGGGCAATCTGCTTTTGGTACACCGACGTCAGATTGTACCAGGCAAATTTCCCTGCCCCAGCTGCTGCACCGCCGAAAGAAGTTTGCTCCCAGCCATCCACATGCCCAGCGGTTGAATGCTAGCTTGGCAAAATTGCTACCACTTCAACTGCTGCCTTTTCAGTTGGTAGACTCTGCCCCCTTCCGTGAGTTTGTGGAATGTGCGGTTCCTCAGTGGCAGGTACCCAAACGCCACTTTTTCTCACGGAAGGCGATTCCGGCTCTCTACCGGCATGTGGAAGGCAATGTCCATGCCTCGCTGGACAGGGCGGTCAGCGGTAAGGTGCATATTACCGCTGACTCATGGTCCAGCAGGCATGGACAGGGACGTTACCTAAGTTTCACGGCGCATTGGGTGACTCTGCTGGCAGCTGGGAAGGATGCAGGACAAGGTGCAGTAGTGTTGGAGGTTGTTCCGCCACCACGCCTCCAAAATGCTGATTGTGACACACCTCTCTCCTCCACCCCCTCCTCTTCTTCTTCCTCCATGGCCTCTTCCTCGGAACCAGCGGTGCTCCGTAGGCGTTCAAGGGGCTACGCAAGTACGCAGGCCAAAAGATGCCATGCGGTGCTTGAGCTGGTGTGCTTGGGGGACAGGAGCCACACTGGGGCAGAGGTTCTGTCAGCTCTGCAGGGGCAGGTTCAGAGGTGGTTGACGCCACGCCAACTTAAGGCAGGAATGGTGGTTTGCGACAATGGCACCAACCTCCTCTCTGCCCTCCGACAGGGACAACTGACCCATGTGCCCTGTTTGGCTCACGTCCTTAACTTGGTGGTGCAGCGGTTCTTGGGCAGGTACCCGGGCTTACAGGATGTCCTGAGGCAGGCCAGGAAAGTCTGTGTGCATTTCCGCCGGTCATATAATGCCAGTGCTCGGCTGACGGACCTCCAAAAGGAGTTTAACCTGCCCAAGAACCGCCTAATCTGTGACATGCCCACCAGGTGGAACTCAACGTTGGCCATGCTGCAGCGGCTGCACACGCAGCAGAGGGCCATCAATGAGTACCTGTGCGACTATGGCACCAGGACAGGGTCAGGGGACCTTGGTTTTTTTTCCCCACGCCAGTGGGCCATGATCAGGGATGCATGCACTGTCCTGTCCCTATTCGAGGAGGCCACGAGGATGGTGAGCACTGACAGTGCATGCATCAGTGACACTGTCCCCCTTGTCCACCTGTTGGAGCACACGCTGCGTGGAATAATGGACAGGGCACTTGAGGCAGAACAGAGGCAGGAAGAGGAGGACTTCCTTAGCTCTCAAGGCCCCCTTTATCCAGACAGTGTTCCTGCGTGCCCGCCGATCACACAGGAAGAGGACGAGGAGGAGGAGGAGGAGGAGGAGGAGGAAGATTGTGTCAGTATGGAGGTGGAGCCTGGCACTCAGCATCAGCAGCAGTCTTTAAGGGATCAGTCCCAAGGAACACATGGACTTGTATGTGGCTGGGAGGAGGTGGCTGCGGACGTTGTTGTCCTTAGTGACCCAGAGGACTCCGGACCGAATGCCTCAGCAAACCTACGCTGCATGGCCTCCCTGATCCTGCAAAGCCTGCGTAAGGATCCTCGTATTCGTGGTATCAAGGAGAAGGACCAATACTGGCTGGCAACCCTCCTTGATCCACGTTACAAGGGTAAGGTTGCGGACCTTATCTTGCCATCGCAGAGGGAGCAGAGGATGAAACATCTTCGGGAGGCCTTGCAGAAAGGTCTGTGCAACGCGTTCCCAGAGACTGGGAGGTTACAAACTCCTGTTTCTGGACAACGTGTTGCTGAGGCTTCGGTCAGTCAAAGAAGGAGCGGTGGAGAAGGTGGCCGTCTGACCGATGCGTTCAGACAATTTTTTGGTCCGCAGCCCCAAGGTATGATCGGTTCCAGCAACCATCGCCAGCGTCTGTTTTACATGGTGCAGGAATACCTAGATCAGACTTGGACACCTTTCCCACCGAAAATCCTCTGGGTTACTGGGTCTTGAGGATGGATCACTGGCCAGAGCTTGCACAGTATGCAATTGAGCTACTGGCCTGTCCTGCATCCAGCGTTCTTTCGGAACGCACATTCAGTGCTGCTGGAGGCGTGGTAACCGATCACAGGGTGCGTCTGTCCACCGACTCGGTCGATCGGCTGACCTTCATAAAAATGAATCAGTCTTGGATCACCACCAGCTACCAAGCACCTGATGCTGATGTAACCGAATAATTTTTTTTTAAATCTCAGATCCCTTCAAAGACTGCCTATGCTGATGCTGAGTGACTATCCCTGAGTAATTATCCTCTTCCTCCTCAATCATCACGCTGATAGCTTGTAAGAACATTTTTGGTTCTGGGCGCCACCACCAGTGCCTAAGGCACAATTTTTCAGCCCCTGTTTAACATGGGCGTGTAATTACAATTTTTGATGTAATACTTTGCAGCAGGGCTCGTTCCTGCATTCCAACTAGAGTGTCTGTGAGGGGTTGCAGTGTTGTGGCACCAGCACCAGTGCCTAAGGCCCAATTTTTCTGCCCCTGTCTAACAGGGGCGTGTAATTACAATTTTTGATGCAATACTTTGCAGCAGGGCTCGTTCCTGCATTCCAACTAGAGTGTCTGTGAGGGGTTGCAGTGTTGTGGCACCAGCACCAGTGCCTAAGGCCCAATTTTTCTGCCCCTGTCTAACAGGGGCGTGTAATTACAATTTTTGATGCAATACTTTGCAGCAGGGCTCGTTCCTGCATTCCAACTAGAGTGTCTGTGAGGGGTTGCAGTGTTGTGGCACCAGCACCAGTGCCTAAGGCCCAATTTTTCTGCCCCTGTCTAACAGGGGCGTGTAATTACAATTTTTGATGCAATACTTTGCAGCAGGGCTCGTTCCTGCATTCCAACTAGAGTGTCTGTGAGGGGTTGCAGTGTTGTGGCACCAGCACCAGTGCCTAAGGCCTAATTTTTCAGCTCCTGTTCAACAGGGGCTTGTAATTACAATTCTTGATCTAATATTTCACAGCAGGGCCCTGTGAGGGCTTACAGTGTTGTGGCCACAGCAACACCTAAGGCCCAAATTTCTGCTGAGTATATAGGGCAGGACCCTACTTTCAAACATCTAACTTACAAACGACTCCTACTTGCAAACGGAAGGAGACAACAGGAAGTGAGATGAAATCTACCCCTAGGAAGGGAAATTCTCTCCTGTAAGAGTTAATATGGGAAAACAATTTCTCCTTTCCACTGATGCTTTCCAATCCTTGTTCCACAAAAAAACCCAAATTTTCAAAAAACATTTTTCATTGGGACAAAAAAGTGAGGTGAAATCTTCTGAAGAGGAGGAAAGACAGCAAAACAAATGTCACAGGGGTGATAACCCTTCCCTATGTTTTCCAAAAAGCTTAAAAAAGATTTTTTGGCTGGAGCTAAACACGTTAAAAATGTACCCGTTCAAAATTACAAAGAGATTCTACTTAACAACAAACCTACAGTCCCTGTCTTGTTTGCACCGCCTGTATACTGCTGTTCAGAGTATATAGGGCCTTTCCTTATTTCAATTTGGGTGCGGGGTTCCCCTTAATATCCATACAGGACCCAAAGGGCCTGGTAATGGACTGGGGGGGTACCCATGCCGTTTGTCTCACTGATTTTCATCCATATTGCCATGACCCGACATGACATTAAACCCGCAAGCAGTTTTAAATGAGATTTTTTCCTTTAAAAATGACATTTGGTGCAGGGACTGTTCTAAACATGGGAAACACGCGTCACTTTACAGGCATACTATAGACACCCCCCAGGTACGATATTTAAAGGAATATTTCACTTTTTTTTTTTTTACTTTAAGCATCATTAAAATCACTGCTCCCGAAAAAACGGCCGTTTTTAAAAGTTTTTTTTGCATTGATACATGTCCCCTGGGGTAGGACCCGGGTCCGCAAACCCTTTTTCGGACAATACCATGCAAATTAGCCTTTAAAATGAGCACTTTTGATTTCGAACGTTCGAGTCCCATAGACGTCAATGGGGTTCTAACGTTCGTGCGAACTTTCGGTCCGTTCACGGGTTCTGGTGCGAACCGAACCGGGGGGTGTTCGGCTCATCCCTATTCAAGAGGAATGTCACCTATCTATCCAGGAGGGAGGATGGCTTAGGTATGGTCAACCCAGTTCTTTTCTTTTCACTGCTTTTTCTCAAGTTTAACATTGGTAATATGCTTGCAGTGGAACCTCCTGGATGGGTAGGCATTTTTAGATCTTGGTTTAGGCCTTTTCTACGACTTTGGGAAGAAGGTGGCCAAGTGAAGAATCTCAGGGGTCATCGTGGTCAGCTACCAGCCTATGTCGCTCCGTGCCTGAAGTTACTACGGCAGTGGCGATTGTGGGCTGGAGATCTCGGATCGGTTCTGAGGAAAGTCCGTATGAGTCGAGTCTTGAGCGAAGTCTTTCATCACCCACTGGCCTTAAGAGATTGCCCAGGCCCAGTTTTGAGGCCAGGGTTAAGACTTATTAATTTGGACAGAGTACCCCCTAAATTTAGGGATCTGGCCTGGTTGTGCTTCCATGGGAGGCTCTATGTTAGGGGCAATTTGAAATTCCGCAGTGGGATGGATCGTAGCTGTCCTCGGGAGGAGTGTGCAGGTGAGGAGGAGACTATGGACCATTTTCTGCTTCATTGCCCTTTTAACATAGAGGTGTACAAACAGGTGGGACGGGCCCTCTGTGTTCCTTTCCTCTCCAGGCTGGGTTATGCTGAGTGGGTGTACGGAGCATTCAATACTGGTGGTGTTTTTTGTTTGGATACACTTTTTTTAGTTAGCCTAGTAGTCCGTTATTTCACCTGGAACGCACGGTGTCAGGTCTGCATTCGGCATAAAATCCTTCCTGTTCAGGTGGTGGTGTATGACATTTTGCACGAGGTGGAGAAGATTTGGGTGCTTGAGAGAGGCAAGCGGAGTCAGGGGGCTTAGTTGAAGGCGTGGAGGGGTTTCAAGCCTCCCTGACTGCCAGGAGTCTCTTTCCCGGGTGTGGCCGTCTGTCTCTTATCACCCTAGATTATTATTTTTTTGGATTAATTTTTGATAAATGGCTGCGTACATAGGTGATGGGTTATGCCTCTTAGGCCCTCTCTGCTGCTTTATATAAATAGTTTTCTAAAAATATTTTGGTAATGGATTATGTATATATTGTATATATTCTGAACATGGATGTGTATTCCTTGGATTTCTGTTGAAGTTTTGTACTATGATTTTGTTTTTTACTTTTGTATAAAATTGGTTGCTTGATTCTTTTCAATAAAAGATCAATAGTGCCCCACCCATCATTGGAGCATAGATGTGTCACGAGGAAGGTGTCTCTGAAGCTGCTGCAGGTGATCTGTGTGAGAGGGGAGTGTTGGTGAAATCTCTCCCAGCTCTCCTGGCCCCTTACTGGGGAAGCCATGGAGGCCAGCGCGGCCTCGGCAGCTGGAAGCTCACAGCCATCTCCTGGGCCGTCGGGTGACATGCCTGCCCCTGTACAAGCCATGGCTGGTGATCTCTCTGCCCCTGGTGAGGATGGAGGCTCCGAGGCCATTCGGGAGCGAGTGGTGGCCGGGATAAAAGTCCTGAATATGGAGAGAGACAAGCTCTACAAACTGAGACCAGAGCTGAAGCATTTGCAGAAGCAGCGTTAGGGCTTGTATAGCGCGAAACGTGGATCCATGGATTCAGGTAATCCAACTGGCCAAGGTCCGGGTGGAATGCCAGGAGACCATTGTGTCCATGATGGAGGGCAGAGATGGGCCTTTCAAGGAAAAATTTTGCAATGACAGAAGGTTTGTGAGGATGACAAAAATGGAGGTGGAGGAGGAGGAGACCCCCAGTTCAGACCCCCTGCTCCCTCAGGGAGAGGTAAGCAGCCCCGTGCTTTCGCAGGACTCCGGAGGCATGCTGAGGGTAATCCAGGCAATGGAGTCTCCTATGTGGGGGGATCAGCTGGTGTTTCATGATGAGGACATAACAGATGATGTGCCTGACAAGGTAAATCCGGTCAAGCCCCGTGTGGTGCATAAAACTGTTTTTGTGCCTTTCAACACCGTGACTGATGCTGACAATATGCCCAGTGATCATTAGGCTGCTAATACCATGTGTAGCAATGCTATACCTGCTGATGCTGCAGTTCAGCAAAAGTTGTATTTAAAAAATGACATTCCTGCAAAGGAACTACAAGTTTCAGCCCAGGCTGTTAACCCTCCTTTAGCTGAGTCTAAATCTGTTTGCCCCACAGCTGCTGAAGACTCTACAGCTTCAGGAGACAACTGGTATTGCAGCAGAAACTGTGACTATTCCTGATGGGAATTTGAATGTGTGCGTGGCTGATAAAAATCATCCCAGTACCAGTGTGATGGACAATGGTCCCAGTACAAATGTGATGGACAATGGTCCCAGTACAAGTGTGATGGACAATGGTCCCAGTACAAGTGGGATGAACAATCCTGCCAACTCAGTTCAAGCAGTTAATAATAATAATAATAGTACTGTACAGACTAAAGTGACATCAGTGTGGGGCCTTGGCCCTGATAAGCCTACATTTGCTGAGGTGGTACGCTGTGCTCCTGGTAACTCCGCACCCAAGTGGGTTTTCCTCCTGCGGCCTACCACTTTGAGCACCCCAGGATCTGGTCTTGGGTCTCTGGCTTCTGCTGGGGATCCGAGACTAAATGTAGTCATTCTTAAATGGGAAGGTGGTGCAATCCCTTCAGCACGGCGTGCAGTGGTGGACATGATTTTGGAAATGGGTTTTGGGGCAAACGATCTGTATACCCTAATACATGTAGCTGGGAGGCAGGAATATACCATTAGCTTCACCAGGCCAGAGGGTCTTGACCTGTTCTGGGAGCGATATGAGGCTCTATGCAGGTCAAGACCCGAATGGGAGGGTCTGGCCCCAGTTGCAGTATCACAAAGGTCAACAGTGAAAAAGATCACAATTATTCTCACTAATGAGAGCGTCCCTGCTCGGGATCTGGAGGTCTGGTCGTCCGGGACTCTACCTCCTGATTGGCCATTGGCTCCCGTTGCTGCCAATCAGGAGAGAGAGGGGGCGGGCCAAACCATAGCTCCGTGTCTGAATGGATACACGGAGCTGCGGCTCGGGTGCCCCCATAGCAAGCTGCTTGCTGTGGGGACATTCAACAGGGGGGAGGGACCAGGAGCTCCAGCCAGGGACCCGAAAAGAGGAGTATCGGGGCTGCTCTGTGCAAAACCACTGTACAGATTAGATAAGTATAACATATTTGTTATTTTAATAGAAAAAACTGAGACTTTACAATCACTTTAAGTTATTGTAGAGGATACAGCCATGTAAAATTGACATGCAGCAGGACAGTTTTTATCGGGGATACCAGGCCACACTGGTGTATGCCTAACTTTTCATCTTTTCATTTATCTATGTGTATTGGGGGGTGTGGTGAATGTGAGTGATATAATGTGAGGTGGTTTAGGTGCATGCTGTTTTTTTACTTTTTAGCATGTTTTATTTTTCTTTCAAAAGGTTCACATTATACCTATGGTAGACCTGAACTCTAAACCCTTTCCTAACCTCAATTTACAGTAATGTAGCATGGGCTGTAGATATAGTAATTATTAGCAGGGGTTCCCTGAAACCTGAAGGAAACAGTATTTTAAGGGTTCCTTTATGTTAAAAAGGTTGAGAAAGGCTAGGCTAAGCCTGGAGAGGTTTCCCATTGCTTCATATCCTGCATGTTGTAAAAGTGAACATCTATACATGGCTCTATCCCTTCCCACTCTGTCCATAACTAACAAAATATCTTGTTGGAGTTGGGTTTAAAAGTAGATGCCCACCTTACATTACTTACTTAAGAAAACTGCTTGGGCAAGGTGCCACTTTCTTTTCAAAATACAAAAACAATTGTACTGGCAATAGCAATCAAATCCCATTGTGGTGTTCAGTTTATTGAGACCATTAGAGATTTTTGAAATAGGGATAGAGGCATCTCTCCAGCACAGGGATACACAGATCGCTCAGTTCTCAGAGCTCCGTGAGCAGAGAGATGGTGACTGTCAGTCACAGCTCTCTGCGCTGACCCCTCCACCCCCCCAAGCTCACTGGGTTGTGGAGGGGGGGCAGAAGCAGCAGGCTCAGGCTCTCAGCAGCTCACTGCGAGGCTGTGCCAGATGGCGGTCCTTGGTTCATACTAGTGTGACTCCAAAGTCATGCAATTTCAAATGTAACTTTGGAGTGCCACCTTGATGTGGTTTTAATGCGACTTTGCACTCTATGGCACTTAAAAGAGAAGTTTGGGATTTTGGGCTGCACTTCACCTTAAAGTCGCAAGAAAGTTACGTCAAAGTAGTGTAGGAAGCGTTTCAAAGTCACTGCAACTTTAAGTCGCATAGATTGGAACGGGTACCATTGAAATCAATGGGCTTCGACTTGTCATGCGACTTTGTGTCCAACAGTTACACCCTTTAATATAGTACTACAATGTAGTTATTTATCCACAGGTGGAAGAAAGAAAGAACTTTCCACTTGCTGGAAACTCCCATTAACTCTGATATAGAAAACACCTAGATGCTTTGTAGTAGTCTGACAGTGTAAAGTGCATAGTGTTACATTTTCTTGAGAACTGGCATACTAATTTTAGAAAATGTACATTTCCCTTAAGCTGGCCATATCATTTAATTCAGCAAAACAAGGTGAAAATTTCCCAACATGTACCTTCGACAGAAGTCAATTAAACAATTGACTTCTCCCAAACGGGAAATCACACACACTGATTGGAATTTGGCCAGGCCCTGCTGGATCCCAGCTTTACTAAGAAGTACCAATAAATTCTAGGGTGGTTGAATTGCTTAACCCCTTACCATTTTAAGGGTAGCTAAGTTTAACACCTTTAAAGTGGTTTTAAACCCTTACATATACCAACTGAAGCCTCAGGTAATACACAGAGATGAAAAAATACATACCTTGTACCTGTTTATCTGCAGCACTCTTTCCTCTACAGACATTTAAAGGACACATTCTAGCCAGCATTTCTGAGCTTTTTTTTTTTTTTTTTTTTTTTTATAATATACTTTATTGAGTTTTCCAAAAAGAACGGGTACAAAGTTATAGGGAGTAGATTGAACAGAACTGAGTTTCTCCCTGGTTACATATGGAATTCTTAACAGAACAAAATAGTAGCTCGCTCGCAGGTGATAAGTGTTAGATAACCGGACGTTGGACTAATAGAATGAGTTCAACGGCAATTTGATTGAAAAGAAAAAAACAGTCTAAAAGGTGTTCCTTTCCTTCCCCTAAACGAAAGCATCGCCCCGCTTCTGCCCTAATCCGGGCAGCAAAGGGGGACAGGCGTGTGTGTGGGGGGGTCTAGTCTAAGGAGTTAGACAACTAAAAAGGAGCATTGGCTCCAAAGTTAAACCAGTGCTCTGATAGCAACAATAGTGGACCTGTGATTGGAGACAATGGATGGATTGAGGGCTATAGGGAGCTGGTTAGTATACATATAGCAAAGTATTACATACACAGACAGGTAGGAGGGAGCCGGGGGAGACCTTGGGCAAATCCAGCTCTTAGAGATGGAGGGGGGGGGGGGTAAAGGGTGTCCAAAGGTATACACAAGTTCTCAAGTAGTATAATCAGGGTAACATCAGAAGAATGAAGATAGTTTCTGGAAGAGTAGGTTCTAGGAGTGCATCCAAAGTTCAGGATGTGGGTCATTTTGAGTCAGAATTAGAACCATCAGGGAGAGTAGCGTATTTAGGAGGGGGGCAGTTGAAGATGGACGAAGCCAGGAAACCAGATTGGCAGGATTTTAGTGATGAATGATGACCATTTTAGCTGTAGGCGGGATGGCGTGCCACTGGTGGACAAGTCAGCGTTGAGTTTTTCCTTGCGCAGTAGGCATGTGAGGTCTTGTTTGACATCTAATATTGTGGGTGGATTGGCGGAGGACCACTTTTTAAGGATGGCTCATCTGGCTGACATGACACATGTTGACAACCAAGCTTTGTTGAGTTGAGTAATGGTCAGTTGAGCTTTTGAGTAACTTGAGGGGTTTCTAGGTGGCCGAAGAGCAGAGGGAAGATGTCTTTCGTTGGGGAAGGGCCTGTGTCCACTGCTGCAAAATTTTCAACTTGGTTCCAGAAGGAGGCAATGTGGGAGCAGAGCCAGAGTCTGTGGATCAATGCTGGTCTGTCCTGGCCACAGAGAGGACAGTGACATTTCAGTGGTTGTTGTGGTGAGGACAGGCAAGTTATGTAGGCCCGGTGTATTATTTTTAACCGTTGTTCACGCCAAAATTAGTTGAGAAACAATGCACAAGTGGAGTTGTACCCAGCTAAAATTCGGTCCATGGCCTCTAGAAGCATTTCTCGTTCAATAGATTTTTATTTTTATTTTTAGTTATAACAGAGGTAATTAGACAAGTTAACATACAGACACACAAATAACAGTTTCTGTCGAGAGATGTAGAGTTGTGTCTACATCTACGTGGGTAGTGTTATCGTTGATTATTGTGATTTATTCAATTTTTCGGGATAAGGCGAAGGTAGAAGAGTTGACTACCCTCCCGGGCACCCCTATAGGCGCAATACTGTGCCCGGGTTGGAGACAACTCCCTCCTTCTTATGATGTATACCTTAATAGTGCAAGTCTATAATTCCAAAGTTAGGAGCTAAAAGCCTTGACACTCTAGAAGCATTTCTGAGCTTCAGAAGGCAGGGGAGGTAGGGATCGGCCATCACACACAGCATAGCATAAAGCAGGGAGGCGAGTGTAATCTGAGACCTGAGTGGAGATAAAGAACACACCCACCCTCAACACAGTCCCAGAGGGAGACTGTCAATCACCTGTTGTGTGTTGGAGGGGGTGCGGGGCCATTTCCTGGAATTGTCTGATGGCAGCATAGACTGTCAGAAGAGACTCATTCAGATAGCAGAGGAATGACAAAGCAGACAGAAATCACACTTGGTGCTTTGGGTTGAGGCAAGTACACACTTTAGAAGGATATGCTTTGTTCATTTTATATTTCAGGAGCAACCCTGTAGCATTAAATAATCTCTATACTTACCTAGATTTCTACAGTACAGTGACTTCACAGGTCCGGTCCTCCCTCTACTTCCTTGGATTGATCTTAACTGCTACAAAGAGCGGCGCCATGTAATTACATGGTGATGCTCTCTTTGACGTTCTCCAGGGCAAGGGGGAGGAGCCTTGACACCCTGACTTTACAACCAGTAGGTTGAATGATGGTGGGTGTCAAGCAACCATGGCCATAAAAGACTGTGGGGGGATGAAGATGAAAGTATAGCAGCCGGAAATGCTCTGGGAACAGCATATTTTCTGCTTATGCTCAAGCAGGACTTTGGTATTAAAGCGGAGTTCCACACAAAAATGGAACTTCCGCTTTTCGGAACCTCCCCCCCTCCGGTGTCACATTTGGCACCTTTCAGGGGGGAGGGGGATGCAGATACCTGTCTAAGACAGGTATTTGCACCCACTTCTGGCATAGACTCCCATGGGAGTCTATGCCTCTTCCTGTCCCTCCGCGCTGTCTCCTGGGAAACACACAGCTCCCAGGAGATAGCGGGGACCAGTTACGATGCGCAGCGCGACTCGCGCATGCGCAGTAGGGAACCGGGAAGTGAAGCCGCAGCGCTTCACTTCCTGATTCCCTCACCGAGGATGGCGGCGGCAGCTGCCGAGAACCGGGTTCTCGGCGTCGCCAGCCGACATCGCTGTACCCTGGGACAGGTAAGTGGCCATGTATTAAAAGTCAGCAGCTGCAGCTGCAGTATTTGTAGCTGCTGGCTTTTAATATTTTTTTTTTAGGTTGATGTAGGTGGACCCCCGCTTTAAGCCTTTAGATGTGACCTTTCAAGCAGTATTATCAGATCAATTGATAGTCCACTTTAGAATGCCCTGTCACTTTAAAAGAACAAATAAAGTCACCTGTAGGTATCAAGTGTAGCAGCTATAACAGATTCCTGCATGCCCAAATGTTAATGCAATTTAGGACTAAAAGTGCTGCAGGACTTCCATTTGCTCATGAAGTTCGACCAATCCCTCCCACCTCCAAAAAAATGTACCTTAGCATTCACACAGCCTTCACGAATAATCACCAAATTGTGTCTAATATGTGATCATCAGCGCCATCTTGTGGCCACCATGCAGCATTTTCCTGATATACTGCAATCAGGACAATCCCACACTATGGTTACTAGATGGAGCTGGCGATCATAGGAAATACATATATTAGCCATATTGCAGGAATTATTCATAATGGCTGTGTGAATGCTCAGGCATATACATCAGCATTTATTTATTTTTTTTATAAACAGGCCTCTGTACGTGCTATTGAATAAAATAGAGCCTAAGTTATTACATCAACAGCAATGGGATTTATATATTAAAACGCAGAAAAACAGTTTTTATCAGATAAGCCCATTTCCTCTTTCACAATGAGAAAAACAGACCATCAGTATCTATGTTCTACCATCAAACACTTTGATAAATAAGGCTGTACAGTGTGAATGTGAAGAAGAGGAATGTGTAAAAATGTCAGCCCTAAGAAAGTCCCTTTAAATGTATTTGTTTCAAAAAAGCAATAAAATCTGGTCAAGTAAATATATCTAATTAGCTTTTTTTTTTTTTCCTGACAGAGATGAAGAAATCTGCACAATATTTTTCACACTTTTTTTTTTTTTTTCTCTATATTTTCTGTATTTTGCTGAGTCACACACAAACCATTTGTTCCCTGCGATCGCAGCTGTTATCTGTTTACATTGTATCTCTAACACTTAACTTATTTTCCAAAGACAAATGCACACCATCCAATGTTTAACTCTATAGATTGCCTGCACTCCCAGAATGCCCTGCTCAGCTACGCAAGGTGCGTCCATGTACGCTGGAGCAGGAAGGGGTTAATGTGTGTGTGTGTGAAGGGTGAAAAATGGGGCATTCTGTCAGTCATGCATGAAATGAATCTTTACCATTTAACAAGCTCTACTTGTCCTTGTCAGAAGGCCCCAGACTGGAGGCAGGCCTCGTAAACGCAGATCTGTAGGTAACACGGCAGCCATATTGTAAGCAAAGCTAATGAGAACCAGACAGGCTACTGCAACCAGTATGGTATTAGAATTAGAATTTCCCTCCTAGAAGAGATACGTTATATGCTGCCAAATAATGTGATATAACATAAAGTAGTAATATAATGTTATGTATAGTATTATAATATAAGAATAATAACAATATATAAATATGTCATTTTATATTTATATATATATATAGATATATATATATATCTATCTATATATATATATCTATATATATATATATATATATAGATAGATATATAGTGCATCCGGAAAGTATTCACAACACTTCACTTTATCCACATTTTATGTTACAGCCTTATTTCAAAATTGATTAAATTAATTATTTTACTTAATATTCTACAAACAAGACCCCATAATGATAATATAAAAGAAGTTTGTTTGAAATCTTTGCAAATTTATTAACAATAAAAGATGAAAAAAATCACATGTACACAAATATTCACAGCCTTTGCTCAATACTTTGTTGAAGCACCTTTGGCACCAATTACACCCTCAAGTCTTTTTGAGTATGATGATACAAGCCTGGAACACCCATTTTTGGGCAGTTTCTCCCATTCTTCTTTGCAGGACTTCTCCAGCTCCATCAGGTTGGATGGGGAGCGTCAGTGCTCAGCCATTTTTAGATCTGAGCCATAGCTCCCAGCTGTCCTTGATTTCGTGGGACTGTCCCTGATTTGGAGCAATGTCCCTCTTTCCTCCTCAGTTGTCCCTCATTTTGGTCTGATCTATATAGATGTATATAAAATCCACTTTTATCTATTAAAAAGTGTTTCCCAGCGCTAAACCTTTCATCTGATTTCTAAATTGCTGCATTTGTGCCGTATATACTCGAGTATAAGCTGACCCGAATATAAGCCGAGGTGCCTAATTTTACCACAAAATACTGGGAAAACTTATTGACTCGAGTATAAGCCTAGCGTGAGAAATGCGCAGCTACTGTAAGTGGAAAAGAGGGTCAACAATGCCCATATGCAGCCTCACTGTGCCCATTTGCAGCCATGGGTCCCCCAAATTTCAAACTTGGTAGTTAAGGGTTCCTAGATGCCCCCTGTCTGCAGCCAAAATTTGGGGTCTCTGGACCCAAAGGGTCCCGAAATGACATTGCTGCAGATGGGCACAGTTGACCGACTTTGGGGCCCCGTATCTCGGGGCCACTTGGCGCTAGGAACCCCAAATTTGGTGTGCAAACCCAGTGGAACTAGCACTACAATATATCCAACATATGCAAAGCTGGGGTTGCTAGCACCAAGTGGCCCCAAGATACGAGCCCCAAAGTGGGTTCGGAAAATGTCAAGCACTTTTCTGCAGCAGAGAATGACATTTTCCGAACTGAATTTGGGGCCCCGTATCTCGGGGCCACTTGGTGCTAGGAACCCCAGCTAGCACTACAACATGGATATGTTGTAGTGCTAGTTCCACTGGGTTTGCACACCAAATTTGGGGTTCCTAGCACCACATGGTCCCGAGATACGGGGCCCCAAAGTTGGTTCGGAAAATGCCATTCTTTGCACCAGAAAAGTGCTTGACTCGAGTATAAGCCGAGGGGGGCACTTTCAGCACAAAAAAAGTGCTGAAAAACTCGGCTTATACTCGAGTATTTATGGTAAATTCCAAAAGTCAGTATATCGTAATAATAGTGGTAAAAAAAGCATTTGTGGGTTTAACCAATCTTGTTTTTTTGTACAATTCTCCTTTAAGGGGGCATGACAGGGGGCGTGTTCTATGCCTGCATACATTTGCTGATAGGTGTCCCTCATTCCCATCTCAAAAAGTTGGGAGGTATGGATCTCTCCAGAGATGTTCAGTCGGGTTCAAGTCTGGGCTCTGGCTTTGCCACTCAAGGACATTCCCAGAGTTGTCCTGTAGCCACGCCTCTGTTATCTTGGCTGTGTGCTTTGTTAACTTGACTGGCCAACACAGAGTCCTGACCTCAACCCGATATTACACCTTTGGGATGTATTAAAGCGAAGAAAAGTTTGGCTAGTGGCGCTGCCAGATAGTATGTATATTAATACATGAGTCCATCAAATAAGTCATTTAAGTGGAGTACTCAGTATAAGAACAGAGATGGCTGAAATGGAGGAGGGATACCTGAGCAACCCACCAGTGACGCCATCACGCCCGACGCTGCGTTCCAGCCCCCACCATCGTGAATCAGCCTGATCCATGCCTTGTTTTCATCTCTCAGGCTGCAGAGATCCAGGATACTCCTCCTTCAGGCTAAGACAGCTGGGCGATCGCTGCCGCACAGGGACAGACGCCATGCCAGTGCAGATAGACAGGTGCCTTACCACCCTAACTTCTATGTAAGTGGATAATGCACCTGTATTAAATGAAAATGTTACAGTTCGAACCCAGAGGCGCCTGTTTCTCTTTTCTTTGTATTAAAGCGAAGACTGTGAGTCAGGCCTTTTCATCCAACATCAGTGCCTGACCTCACAAATGTGCTTCTGGAATAATGGTTAAACATTCCCATAGACACACTCCTAAACCTTGTGGACAGCCTTCCCAGAAGAGTTGAAGCTGTTATAGCTGCAAAGGGTGGGCCAACTCAATATTGAGCCCTACAGACTAAGACTGGGATGTCATTAAAGACCATGTGTGTGTAAAGGTAAGTGTCCCAATACTTTTGGTAATATAGTGTATACAGTATACATATATTGTTGTTATTGTATTATATACTGTATAATATTATTATAATGTAGTCTTTAATATATTAACATGTTATCAAATTTTAAATCTCCAGGCTCTTTCAGCCACTTCCTGTCTACATGCACTCGCCACAAAGCCAGCTGCATATCGTGACTTTGGTCCTAATAGTGACAATAGTAGACTATGCCTGCATGAAGTGTGTTGGCACAGCCACCTGTAATCAGGGGTGGTACCAGGAGTTTGCTGCCAATGAGACAAAGTGCTGTATTCAATGTGGGGGAGGGGCTTGGCACCTCTGAGGCTTTGGTGTCCATACCAGATACTCCATCCTCACTGCAACTCAGTAACATTGCCCTTAAGGGCTTGTTCAAATGGGGTGGTGGGGGGGAGGGGGCAGTAAAAGCAGGCAGTTGAGTCACAGGTGAATGAGCCCTTATACACAGTGCAGTGTATAAGGAATGCAGATTCAGTGGACAACCAATATGCACATGTATTGTATAAATAGATCCCCACATGCTGTAATCTGCGTAACCTATTGTCACCATACCTCCCAACTTTTTGAGATGGGAATGAGGGACACCTATCAGCAAAAGCATGCAGGCATAGGACACACCCCTTGCCACGCCCCCTTAAGGCCTCTTTCACACGAGGGATCCGTATGTCCGTTTTTCATCCTTCCGTTTTCGGATGAAAAACGGACATACATGTATCCCTATGGAGCGTCGGATGTCAGCGGTGACATGTCCGCTGACATCCGACCCGCTCCGATCCGAAAAGTGTAACGGAGGAAAAACCTACTTTTCCATCCGTTTTCGGATCGGATCGGGTGACGACGGACACTACGGACCGTCATCATCCGATCCCCCCATAGGGGAGAGCGGCGCTCTGCCAGGTCCGTAGCTGCACAGTGTGCGGCGACGGACCTGTCATCTTTCTGCTCAGCGGGGATCGGCGGAGCTATCCCCGCTGAGCAAGCGGGTGTTCACGGGGCGGATCATCACTGATCCGCCCCGTGTGAAAGAGCCCTAAAGGAGAATTGTCCAAAAAAACAAGACTGGTTAAACCCACAAGTGCTTTTTTACCACTACTATTCCTTTATATTGGCTTTTGAAATTTACAAATGCAGCAATTTAGAAATCAGATGAAAGGTTTAGCGCTGGAAAACACTTTTTGATAGATTAAAAAGTACATTTTATATACATCTATATAGATCAGACTAAAATGAGGGACAAATGAGGAGGAATGAGGGACAGAGGGACATTGCTCCAGATCAGGGACAGTCCCTCGAAATCAGGGACAGTTGGGAGCTATGATGTCACCCATGTAACACATATTTTGCAGCAGCAAAGAAGAGTGAGCATAAATGTTCACATGCTGCACATATATATCCATGGACAGCCAAGGTCTGTCACTGCATGTTCCCAGGACTGAGCTGTCATAGACGGCTCTCAGTGTCTACTTATGATCAGGATCCAGCGTGTGGACACCCGATCATGTGACCACTGTGACAGCAAGGGATAATCTGATCAGGATATTCTTCCCACCCACCCCCCCCCCCCACCCCCCCTGGCCTAAAGACTCATTTAAAGGGGCCCTAGGGTTTGGAGAGAAGGGGTTAACGGTGAAAAAAACAGAATTTGGGGCAAACTTTTTTTTTTTTTAATTCATTTTTGACACGATTCTTGTTTCTGAATCCTGGGTTTTTATAGAGCGGGGACCCCAAACTTTTTAGTATGGGGGCCACATCGTATCTTTTACAAATAAACCTGGGTCAAAAAAAATAAATAAATCAGTTTTATAAATAACAAGCCAGATTTACATGAATTCATTTGTTTTACTTGGAGGTTTATTGTAATCATCATGATATCATTTAGAACAGGGAAAAAAACATCAGTAAATAAAGCAGGAAAATCCAAACATGAGTGAGCTCATCAGAGTCCCTGTTTACATCAGAGTCACCATCAGAGCTCCCTTAGATCTGAGTCCCGCTTACATCAGAGTCCCCCCTTGTCTCAGAGTCCCCATCAGAGCCCCCACTTACATCAGAGGCCCCCCTTTCATCAGAGGCCCCCCTTACATGAGAGGGCTGGATAAAGTCTTGTGATGGAACGCCTGGCACCCAGCTTGGGTGCTTCCGCCAAGATATAGCTTCCTCCAGTCTGGAACCAAGAACCAGGTATTATACTGTAGCTGAGCACCCAAGAACTAGACGACACTAGCTTAGGTACAAACTGGAACTCTTTATTTTAAACTCACACAGAATTTATACCACACAAAATCAGGTAAGAGCTTTATCACGGTAGGCAAACAGTAAGATAATTAACAAGGAACAATCAACATAAACAGTAATCTAACTAAACAGTAAGCTAACTGCTAACTAGTCACCTAGGCAGGCCTAGGTGACTCAATTAACCATGGGTATTCACACCTAGGAGGCACACAATGGGGAAGTGATAACATGGGAGAAAGACACCTTAGTAAACAGATCATAGCAGGAGACCCCAGCATCAAGTTGTTTTGAGCTGATTATATTGACATTTATTCTGAGCCTGGGGGGGAGCAGTCATTGCTGGTTTGGGCACAGAGGCCCAAATCTGTATCTAGGTCCCACGTCCCCAGTGTCTGTGTGTTTTGGGGAGATATGGACCCAAGTCCAAAGCAAAACCACTCCAAGGGTCCCCCAGGCACACACGCCTCCTAAAGAATAGAGTCCCCTCAAAAGCCAGGGCCCATAGTCAGTAGGCAAGAGACCACCCTACAGTCCCCTCCAAAAGCCCTTGTTCTGGTTGGGTCTGTCACTGCCAGGTTTGGCCCACGGGTCAAAGTTTGGAGACCCCGGTGTAGTACACTCGCTTTTTCAAGTCATTTTACAACAAAGCCTCAGAATTTTACTCAGCACTCACCCTGAGTTGCACAAAATATCCCAGAGCTGGTTGAGTTGACTATTCCTTTAAGTTGATGTTATGGATAAACCACATTTCCTCTTTCTAGTGAACCTTCGGTCAGAAGATATATGCAGCTTCCCTATGACAGAAACAAACCCTCCTATGCCAACCATGTGATCCATATCAAGAGAATTTTCTGCTCCACCACAGATCACTCCTAAAAAGGAGGAAATTGGTCTCCTCGTGTTCTTGTTTATTTCTGATATTCATCACAACTTTTACCAAGGAAATGCATGCATGACATTTCCAAAATACTTCTCATTACAGTTAATTCATCAGATTTCCAATATTTTCACACAGTGATCGTTTTTGTAAGTGAATGTTAAGTGGACGGTATTGCTGACCTTGATTTCACAACATTACGATTTTCCCTTTGTGAAACTAAAGTCAAAAATACTTACCTCCATCCCAGCGGTCTGAGGCCTGCGAGGTCTCTCGCCAGCGCCGGCAACCTCTCTCCGGCTTTTTCCAGGTGGCAGTCATCTTGATTGCCTGGTGCTCCTGCGAATGCTCTAATAGACCCCAGATCTCTCCATAAAGAGGTCCTTTCATGCTTATTATTATTACAAGGAATATTGTTTATCCCTTGAGATAGCAAAAAAGTTGACCAAAATAAACAAATAAATAAAGGGACAGTGTAAAAAAAAAAGGTAAAAAGTTAAGTCCCGAACACATATGTAAACAGTGATCACAAACCACATGTGAGGTATCGTGGCGAACGTCAGAGCCAAAAAGATCATTTTAGCTGCTGGCCTCCTGTGTAAAGCCAGCTGTAGAAGGTTCAAATCTCAGCTGGTTCAGCAGGGACCCACTGAGATTCGAACCATGTATGGGCAGGCTGAATGTACCCAAGCTGATTGATCGATCAAGTTGGCTACAACCAATCTCTCGGATTTTACATGCCATTATTGCTAGCGGCTGTTATAGCCGCTAGCAATAATCACTGTGTTCTCCTGGCAGGGGCGGCTTCCCCCTGACCCACCTGCGGGGAGAACACAACAGCTCCGTGGGACTAAGTTGATGGGGGAATCGAGCGATTTTGGCCAGCTTAGCTCTAAACTGATAACCTGTAAAGGCTTTTAAAGTGTCTCCTATGGAGATTTTTAGGTACCGTAGTGTGGCGCTGTGCCGTGGGCATACGCAATTTTAAGACGTGACATGTTAGGCATCTATTTAATCAGCATAACATCATCTTCTGTATTTTCAAAAAAAAAAAAAGGGTATTACATTGTGTTTGTGTGCAATAAAATTTAGTCCCTCATTTACATCAGCACCGCCTTAGATCTGAGTCCCCCTTATATCGCTTATATGAGTCCCCATCAGAGCCCCTCACACTTACATCGGTATTATATTGTGTTTGTGTGCAAAAAAATTGATCCAAGTGTATTTTTTCCCAAAAAATGACTTCTGAAAAATCATTGTGCAAATACAATGTGACATAAAAAACTGCAACACCCACCATTTTATTCTCCAGCGTCTCTGCTTAAAAAAATATGTACGTAATGTTTGGGGGCTCTAAGTAATTTTCTAGCAAAGAAAGAAAATATGTGCTCAGCTGGAGCAGGGGAGTGCACACTGAGTGCGCATGATGTTTGAATGGTCCAGAGTGGCCGCTGGGGGGGGGGGGGGGGGACAATTGAAATGTCCAGCAAATGGCAGGACGGAGAGAAAAGGCACGTGTAATGGGAGGACATGCACCATTTAAAACAGGAGGAACACTGGTATGTGCGATTCAGAGCATATAGAACTGCATAGGGAGATTTCTTGCTGAAGGTGAACTTGCACTTTAATATATCACTTGATTTTGAATATATATAAAGTTCTGTCAAAAAAAAAATGGGAAGAAACAAGAAAGCTAAACCGACAAAAATTGAAATAACACTCCCAAAGCCGTATCCGTATAAACTTGATTGGAGGAGAGAAAGTGTAAAGGGCCACAGGGCCCTAATTCGGACTTTGCAGGCAAGATGGACAATGATATAGTACAAAAATATATTTCATTAACAATAAGTCATATCAAACAGGTCAAGTAAAAAAGAATTAAAAACATACGATAGGCATATGATAGTAATGAGTATCTAGTGTAAACAAAAAAGTTAACACCAAATAAACGGCGGTGAGCCCTTGTGTGTCAACGCGTTTCGCTGTTTCGTTTCGTCAGGACACACTTGGGAGTAGTTGGAAGGAACAGGTCTCACTATAAAAGATAAAATAAATTCATCAGACATATTACAATAACATATGATAAAAAAAACTTTCAAACATTGCTATATCCAGAGGACATACGCACATCAGATACAAATAGCTACCTTGTCAGCATAGAAATCTCTCCACATGGAGAGCTCCCAGATGATCACCCAGGAATCACTGTGTAAAGCAGGAGGCAGTTTCTTACTAATACCAGCGACCGTATATAAGGCTGCAATAATCCAAGTTACTATCCAGCTAAACCGACCTACTTAGGAAAAAGTTTTATTAGGCCATATACAAGTCAATAGGATGAAGACACCTCAAGGTGGAGCCCCCCTTAAAATATCTACAGCTGTGATTAGTGGTAGCAGCTGACTCTACATTCTGTCACTCGCTACCTGGGCCTTCATTTCTACGGGTCAGGAAATCTTAAACGTTTGATTGGCTACGTAAATCTGTAAAGTGTGCCTGTAGGCAAAAGGCAACACCTCTCCCCTGTATGTGAAGCTGTAGGAGGCCGAGTATTGTGCTGTCTTAGCTGTGACGGGAAGTGTAGGTGTGCTGTCATGCCTCGTGTTAACATTTAATTAACATCTAATCACATAACTGTAAAACTAACATATAATGTCATAAGTCAGCTTACATCTGTTTTGCACTGTTATATGTCTGCGGGTTATCACACGTCCTAATAGGTCTTTATGTGTCCTGTGAGGTTGGCGTCAAAAGGAAACTATTTATTGTATATAAGTCATTATTGCAAAGTTTTTCTAATGGGAAGATTTTAGATGACTTAGGTTGGGCTTATAATATGTTTGCTCTTCCATGTTTTTCTATTGTATGGATTATAGAGATTTGTGGACTATCCACTAGAGGAAGCTCTGTGATTCAATGCAATTATTCAGCCCCTCTGCCTTAAGCGGTTCCACCCTGGAAATTTTTTTTAGAATTGGACTCCTCTAAACCTATAAAAAAACATTAGGAGGAAAATTTTTTTTTATACTTACCAGAATCGCCCTGTTACTATGTAGTCCTCTTAATCTGCCACTTCCTGGTCCGCGGAGCTCTTCGTCCCTTCCTCCCTGGCCTGTGGGCAGTACTGTGATAAAAAATCGCGTTATTTCCTGACAGACAATGACACGATTTAGGACGGATCACAGCGCCGAGATGTGTTCATCTATGTTGCCATTACAATGGGGCGGGACCTTCCTCCGTCGCCGCCCGTTGTTATGGCAACTTTAGAAACAATCAACGCTACGGCCGCCGGTGAATCGCGCATGCGCTCTCCAAAGCTTATCCAGGAGATATCTATTGGGCTTCACATGCCCACAATCATGAAAGCAACGGCTACAACAGGAGGGAGAAAATTGTAAGCCCCCTTTCACACTGGGGCGGTTTGCAGGCGTTATTGCGCTAAAAATACTGCCTGCAAACCGCCCCTAAACAGCCTCCGCTGTTTTTTCAGTGTGAAAGCCCGAGGGCTTTCACACTGAAGCGGTGCGCTGGCAGGAGAAGAAAAAATCTCCTGCAAGCCGCATCTTTGGAGCGGTGAAGGAGCGGTGTATTCACCGCTCCTTCCCCGCTCCTGCCCATTGAAATCAATGGGACAGCGCTGCTATACCGCGGCAATACCACGACTATAGCCGCGCTGTACAAGTGATTTTAACCCTTTTTCGGCCGCCAGCGGGGGGTTAAAACCGCACCGCTAGCGGCCGAATACCGCGGTAAAACAGCGCTAAAAATAGCACTGTTTTACCGCCGACGCCCCCTACCGCCCCAGTGTGAAAGGGGCCTAAGTAATAAATGTATATTTTAGAAAGCTCCATAATTTAGCAGGTATAATCGTTTTTTTAATTAAAAAATTAATAATGCTCGGATCAATTAAAAAAATATATATATTTGTCCGGAACTCCGCTTTAAAGCTGAAATTTAGGAAAACTACTAAATACATCTATTAAAAACTTTTAGGGAAGAGGGGAAAATAAAATAAACTTTATTGTTAAAAGAAAAAAGAAATACATATAAGGAAGCATATTTACCTGCCAAAGGGTTTGTATTTCTGCCCATCCAATCCTGAGATCTTCACAGTTCTGCCACACAGCATAGCACTGTCTGGCAGGGTAAAAAAAAAAAAAAAATTCTCTGCTCCGGTTTATAACACTTACAGGTCCTGTCCTTCCCCCAGCCCTGTCAGAGAAGGAGAAGCAGCAGAGTGATGAGGTCATCCCTCTGTAACTCTTCTCTCTGCTGCTATCAGCATGTCACTTGTTATCACATGAGTACTGCAGCATGCATGACTCGCTCTTGATGCTGCTTCTCCATTTCCCAGTCTGAGTTCTGCTGTACAATGGTCTGCAAAAGGCATTGTTTTTTTCAGCTGGAACAGGTGCCCAGGGTGCAGTGCGGATGCTGACACCCACACTGGATGATCTTCCTGCAAGTGAGAGAGGTGGAGCCACCTACAGTGTGCAAGGAGGTACTGGAGCCGGATGGGTGCTTCAGCTTAATACAGCAACAAAAATAAGATTTGTAGAATATGGTGGAGCTTTTAAGGAGGAGGGGGGGGGGGGGTTAGAGGCAGTGGAAGGGGGGGGGGTGGCATGCGGAGGTCAGAGCTGAAGAGGGGTGAGATGTGAATGGGGGATGCAGAGGTAAGCAGCTGTGGAAGAAGGCTAAACTCTGCACTATATATGTAGCACACTCCTGAACTCTGCACTATGTATGTAGCACACTCCTGAACTCTGCACTATGTATGTAGCACACTCCTGAACTCTGCACTATGTATGTAGCACACTCCTGAACTCTGCACTATGTATGTAGCACACTCCTGAACTCTGCGCTATGTACATAGCACACTCCTGAACTCTGCACTATGTATGTAGCACACTCCTTAACTCTGCACTATGTACGTAGCACACTCCTGAACTCTGCACTATGTACGAATGAATATGGTGGAGCTTTTAAGGAGGAGGGGGGGTAGAGGCAGTGGAAGGGGCGGGGTGGCATGCAGAGGTCAGAGCTGAAGAGGGGTGAGATGTGAATGGGGGATGCAGAGGTAAGCAGCTGTGGAAGAAGGCTAAACTCTGCACTATATACGTAGCACACTCCTGAACTCTGCACTATGTACGTAGTACACTTCTGAACTGTGCACTATGTATGTAGCACACTCCTGAACTCTGCACTATGTATGTAGCACACTCCTGAACTCTGCACTATGTATGTAGCACACTCCTGAACTCTGCACTATGTACGTAGCACACTCCTGAACTCTGCACTATGTACGTAGCACACTCCTGAACTCTGCACTATGTATGTAGCACACTCCTGAACTCTGCACTATGTATGTAGCACACTCCTGAACTCTGCACTATGTACGTAGCACACTCCTGAACTCTGCACTATGTACGTAGCACACTCGTGAACTCTGCACTATGTACGTAGCACACTCCTTAACTCTGCACTATGTACGTAGCACACTCCTTAACTCTGCACTATGTACGTAGCACACTCCTGAACTCTGCACTATGTACGTAGCACACTCCTGAACTCTGCACTATGTACGTAACACACTCCTGAACTCTGCACTATGTACGTAACACACTCCTGAACTCTGCACTATGTACGTAGCACACTCCTGAACTCTGAACTGTGTACGTAGCACACTCCTGAACTCTGCACTATGTACGTAGCACACTCCTGAACTCTGCACTATGTACGTAACACACTCCTGAACTCTGCACTATGTACGTAGCACACTCCTGAACTCTGAACTATGTACGTAGCACACTCCTGAACTCTGCACTATGTACGTAGCACACTCCTGAACTCTGCACTATGTACAGTGGCTTGCGAAAGTATTCGGCCCCCTTGAACTTTTCAACCTTTTGCCACATTTCAGGCTTCAAACATAAAGATAGAAAATTTTAATTTTTTTGTGAAGAATCACCAACAAGTGGGACACAATTGTGAAGTGGAACGAAATCTATTGGATATTTTAAACTTTTTTAGCAATTAAAAAACTGAAAAGTGGTGCGTGCAAAATTATTCGGCCCCTTTACTTTCAGTGCAGAAAACTCACTCCAGAAGTTCAGAGAGGATCTCTGAATGATCCAATGTTGTTCTAAATGACTGATGGTGATAAATAGAATCCACCTGTGTGTAATCAAGTCTCTGTATAAATGCACCTGCTCTGTGATAGTCTCAGGGTTCTGTTGAAAGCGCAGAGAGCATCATGAAGACCAAGGAACACACCAGGCAGGTCCGTAATACTGTTGTAGAGAAGTTTAAAGCCAGATTTGGATACAAAAAGATTTCCCGAGCTTTAAACATCCCAAGGAGCACTGTGCAAGCGATCATTTTGAAATGGAAGGAGTATCAGACCACTGCAAATCTACCAAGACCTGGCTGTCCCTCTAAACTTTCAGCTCAGACAAGGAGAAGACTGATCAGAGATGCAGCCAAGAGGCCCATGATCACTCTGGATGAACTGCAGAGAACTACAGCTGAGGTGGGAGAGTCTGTCCATAGGACAACAATCAGTCGTACACTGCACAAATCTGGCCTTTATGGAAGAGTGGCAAGAAGAAAGCCATTTCTCAAAGATATCCATAAAAAGTCTCATCTAAAGTTTGCCACAAGCCACCTGGGAGACACACCAAACATGTGGAAGAAGGTGCTCTGGTCCGATGAAACCAAAATCGAACTTTTTGGCCACAATGCAAAACGATATGTTTGGCGTAAAAGCAACACAGCTCATCACCCTCAACACACCATCCCCACTGTCAAACATGGTGGTGGCAGCATCATGGTTTGGGCCTGCTTTTCTTCAGCAGGGACAGGGAATTTGGTTAAAATTGAGGGGAAGATGGATGCAGCCAAATACAGGACCATTCTGGATGAAAACCTGTTGGAGTCTGCAAAAGACCTGAAACTGGGACGGAGATTTATCTTCCAACAAGACAATGATCCCAAACTTTCAGCAAAATCTACAAAGGAATGGTTCACAAATAAACGTATCCAGGTGTTAGAATGGCTAAGTCAAAGTCCAGACCTGAATCCAATCGAGAATCTGTGGAAAGAGCTGAAAACTGCTGTTCACAAACGCTCTCCATGCAACCTCACTGAGCTCGAGCTGTTTTGCAAGGAAGAATGGGCAAGAATTTCAGTCTCTCGATGTGCAAAACTGATAGAGACATACGCCAAGCGACTGTAATCGCAGCAAAAGGTGGCTCTACAAAGTATTATCGCAAGGGGGCCGAATAATTTTGCACGCCCCACACTCCTGAACTCTGCACTATGTACGTAGCACACTCCTGAACTCTGCACTATGTACGTAGCGCACTCCGAAATTTCTCTATGCAACCCCCCCAAACTCTGCACGCCATACGCAATTCACACCTGTTATTTAATACCCCTTTCAGACCCTCCCTGTGAAATTTGACCACACCCACTATTTGATGCGATCTGGAGGGGTGTGTGTGTATGTGTGTGAGGGGGAGGGGGGGTTTAGGGGGTCGTGGTTGAGCTCCTGCACCTATTTTCTGAGAAAAAAAGCCCTGGCAAAAGGTAAATTCTACTTACACTGCTTGCATTAAAAAAAAAACACATTTATTGATTTGATAAATTGATGTCTTCAGTGTCAGTCTAGAGTCCTGCTTTAGAAGACCCCTGTTGGTAGTATAATGTTAGAAGTACTGGCACAGGGCTAATTGCCTTTAACTTTTTGCCAAACATGAAATGCATATGTGGGCGGTGGCAAGGAGGGTGGGCATTACCACCCATACATTGTACATACTGTAAGCGTCCATAGTGGTCAGGGTTTCTGTGCTGGGAGCACAATCACTACGTGTTCCCAGCACAGTGACCGAGCTGTCACAGACTAAGGCCTGTAAGGGCAGAAATGCATCAGTTCTCTTGTGTATTGAATCCCTTTTGTCCCTATGGGTCTGCAATAGAGAAGATTTTATATGCATTGAATCCTAAGCTCCTGGTCTCTGGTTTATGATCGAGGACAGCAGGTCAGACTTGTGATCATGTGACAGCCAAAAACAGCGATCTTGTCATCATAAAGTCAGTTTTTGGATCCAAATCCCCCCCGGCATTAAGAAACACAAGCATTTATTTATTTATGTAAGTGTTTCACAATTAAAGTGATTGTAAAGTCTCAAGGTTTTTCACCTTAATGCATTAAGGTGAAAAAACCCCCAGAGCCACCCCCCCCTTTTTTCTTACCCAAGGGCTCCAGCCGCTGTCTCTGTTTTCTCATTGGATAGATTAATAGCAGCAGGAGCCATTGGCTCCTGCTGCTGTCAATCAAATCCAGTGACACGGGAGCTGGGGGGTGGGGCCCAAGTCCCGCTGCCTGTGTCAATGGATGCAGCAGCGGGACTCTGGAGTGCACCCGCACGGGTGCCCCCATGGAAAGTGACTCTCCGTGGGGCACCCGATGAAAGGGAGGAGCCAGGAGTGCCGGAAAGGCACCCCAGAAGAGGAGGATCCCAGAAGAACCCTGGGGAAGATACTGGCGCTGGCTAGGGACCTTGCGGATGTGGGATTGTTGAAACTAAGATAAGTATGTGTGCCTTTAGTTCCGCTTCAAAGACTACTTTTTTTATAGTTTTAAAGGGGTTGTAAAGGTTCAATTTTTTTTTTAAAACAACAAACATGTTATACTTACCTGCTCTGTGCAAGGGTTTTGCACAGAGCAGGTAAGTATAACATGTTTGTTGTTTTAAAAAAAAAATTAACCTTTACAACCCCTTTAAAACTATAAAAGCAGTCTTTAAAGTGGAACTAAAGGCAGACATACTTATCTTAGTTCCAACAATCCCACATCCGCAAGGTCCCTGGCCAGCGCCAGTATCTTCCGCAGGGTTCTTCTGGGTGTCGGTCTTCAGCCAACTTGTCTGCCATGGGATGATGTCACTCTTGTCCATGCATGGGAGTGCAGTCATCCCAGCACATTGGCAGTGTTCTGGAATGTAAACTAAGCTGCGCATGCACATTTTGGTGTACATTTCACAGAAGGCTGCAAATAGGCAGCTAAGTGTACTTTGTTGCAGAAGAGAAATTGCATGCGTCTTCTGCAATAAAAAGCTTGACTGTTCACAATGTTTTACTTTTTACATTTAACTCCACTTTAAGTACCGGGGTCTTTAAATCTATGGTGGCCATTTGATACTTACTGTCATCCCTCCATTTAATACAAATACATTTCTTCTAAAATGCAGGTTTCTCTCTGCTGGTGTCATGCAATGCACAATGGAAGTTTACAAATACACTTTAATGCTGCTGACATTTGACTTTCATCTCCTCTGGATATTTTAGGACACCCTCAAGTCAAAAGTACATAAAAATAAAAAATAAAAAGGAAATGATTACTACAAAGTAGGATAAAGGCATCCGTGAACATTTCACATCTTCGTCTTACTAGAACAGGGGTGCCAAACTCAAATTCATCGGGGGCCGCATCAGCAGTATGGTTGCCCTCGAAGGGCCGTTGTATCTGTAGGACTATGTATATACTCAGAGTGCAGGGGTCAGATGTGTGCTACGTACAGAGTGCAGGGGTCAGGAGTGCGCTACGTACAGAGTGCAGGGGTCAGGAGTGCGCTACGTACCGAGTGCAGGGGTCAGGAGTGCGCTACGTACAGAGTGCAGGGGTCAGGAGTGTGCTACGTACAGAGTGAAGGAGTCAGGAGTGGGCTACGTAAAGAGTGGAGGGGTCAGGATTGCACTACGTACAGAGTGGAGGGGTCAGGATTGCACTACGTACAGAGTGGAGGGGTCAGGATTGCGCTACATACAGAGTGCAGGGGTCAGGATTCCGCTACGTACAGAGTGCAGGGGTCAGAAATGCGCTACGTACAGAGTGCAGGGGTCAGAAATGCGCTACGTACAGAGTGCAGGGATCAGGAGTGTGCTATGTACAGAGTGAAGGAGTCAGGAGTGTGCTATGTACAGAGTGCAGGGATCAGGAGTGTGCTACGTACACAGTGCAGGGGTCAGGAACAAAGGTGGAGGGATAGTGATTTTGGACAAGTGCCAGTACGAAGCAGAAATGCATCGCATCTTGAGCGAACCAGGGACTTATCAGCTGCTACCTAATAATCCCACACACAAATTTAAACAAAAATTACAACAACTGGTTTTAAAAGGATATGAATCAAAGATCCTGAACAAGAGAGAGAGAGATTTCCTGATTCCTATAGCACCTCGAATCCCCACCATATACTATTTGCCCAAAGTCCATAAGGATCCAGTTTGCCCCCCCGGTAGGCCAATTGTAAGTGGCATAAATTCCATTACGGCCAGAATGGGCAAATATATAGATTTTTTCCTACAGCCCCTAGTAAAGAAAACTCCATCATATCTAAAAGATACTAGCTCAACAATTAGACTCCTCGAGAATATCCCTTTAAGGGAGGGCTATATTATGGCTACGGCGGACGTGGCGTCACTGTATACGTGCATACCACACGATAAGGGTATTGATGCCGTCAAATACTTCCTATCTCAGGAACACTCTTTGGCCTCTTTTCAGTGCGAATATCTTGTCAAACTATTAGAGTTCGTGGCAAAACACAACTACTTTTGGTTTAACCACAATTTTTATCTCCAGCAACGGGGAGTGGCCATGGGGGCGAAATTCGCGCCTAGTCTCGCGAACCTGTTCATGGCCAAGTGGGAGGAGGATGTCGTCTATGTCCACGAGACCAGGTCCCTGGTTTTGTGGACCCGCTACATAGACGACATCCTTCTCCTATGGAATGGCACCATGGAAACGTTGGAGGAGTTCTTCGTGTGTCTGAATAATAATGACAGGGGTATAGCTCTGTCGTACCAAGCCAGTAAGACCAAGATTCATTTTTTGGACTTACAGATAGAGATCATCAATAATGAATTTAGATTCAGTACTTATTTCAAATCCACAGACCGCAACGGGTTTATTCCCGTTGATAGCTGCCACCATGCCTCGTGGTTAAATTCGGTTCCTCGGAGCCAATTTTTAAGACTCCGACGAAACTGCACTGAAAAGGAGACATTTTTCGAACAGGCCAAAATTTTGAAATCTAGGTTTGAGGATAAGGGGTATAACACTGACGACTTGAACCTGGAGATTCAAAAAGCTGTCAATATTGACAGGAGGTCTTTGCTGGAAGTCAAACCAAAAAGAGAATCTGACGGGAGGTTTAGATGGGCTCTGCTAACCTCTTTCTCAACACAGCACAGACAAATTAAAAACATCATGAGGAAACATTGGGGCGTCCTAAAGCAAGACAGTATTCTGGGCCCTCTTATCCCAGAGGAAGCCAATGTTATCTTCAGGGGTGTACCCTCCCTAAAAGGACAGATAGCCCCCAATATTATAAACCCCCCCATCCGTCCCCAGTTTTTTCATGATTGGACCGGTTTCTTTCCGTGTAGGAAATGCACGGTGTGTCAGCATAACAATATTAGAACACGTAAAGTATCTGAATTTGCCTCCACAGTGACTGGAAGGAGATACACGATAAAACCATTCTGCACTTGCAGCACGAGATTTGTAGTGTATCTCATTACTTGCCCATGCCTTAAGCAGTACATTGGCCGCACTACCAGAACATTTTCGATTAGGGTGGGTGAACACATTGCCCTAATTAAAAGCAGAGACCCCAAACATACGGTCCCTAGGCACTACAAAGAATTCCATGGGGGTAATCCAGAGGGATCACAGTTCATTATTATTGATAAATATACACCACCCTGGAGAGGGGGTGCTAGAATAAGGGGTGTGTCACGCCTCGAAATGTTCTGGGCATATGAGCTAAAAACTTTTGCCCCGTCGGGGCTCAACGTAGAGGTTGATGTTAACGCCTTTCTGGATGAGTCATAAGGGATACAATATCTATTCCCAAGGATGCATTCCTGTATATTTTTTATTTTTTGTATATCTTTATTTTTATCTCTATGTCTGTATTTCGGATGTATTTACATATATGTGATATATGCTATAAAACGGGCATACCTAGGTGCATCCAGCTCACTTGATTCCGTTAAATTAAAACATAACGGTTCATAGTCATACAAATTATTTCTGTTTTTTCCAGTTGTATTGTAACTGGGTGACACCGAGTTGCTTACGGTGTTGTTACATCGCCCTTTTGTGGGGTACATTATGCGAGTAACTATCGGTCCCCAGTTCTTTACTTAGTAATTGACTGATAAGCCACTCCAGTGAAGCTAGTCTCAACCCGTTGCTCCACCTTAATCATAGGCGGAACGCAAGTGGTTGACCTACACTACTAATTCCGTTTTTTGCGCTGTGGTGTCACAGCGCAATATCGCGAGATTAGCTGAGGTCCGCGGACTTCCGGTAACCATCAGTGGAACGCAGGCGAGGTGTTTCATGAGAACACTTCCGCCTTAGCGTCGTGACGCTTCTTGTGGACATTTTTCCCTCAACGTCGTGACGCTACAGCATTATGTCGCGAGATACGGCGGGATCTCGCTGATATTCGATCGACAACAGGAAGCAATACTTACTAACTCTAATAACCAGTTAAACTGAAACAAATGTCTTGTTTTATCACAATAAGACGATAGCTCTTTACTTTAGAAATATGGGGAACATCTGACTTCCGTTTTTGAGGGCGGAACGCATGGACACACCCACTAAAACGAGGTCTGGAACGCACGCGGGTCCGCCATCTTGGGCAACCCGGAAGTGCTGTTTTTTGGAATCGATTGGGCTGGATTCACATCAGGAGGATTACAGTCCCTATATTAGGGAGTCGGGCTGCAGTGGAGGGTACCCCAGGACGAAGTCTACTCAGACGAAACGCGTCGGGAGGACCCCACTGCCGCCCCCTTTTTATGTACAAGCGCTTTTTATCAACTTTATCATGTAAGTGTATTCCTTTATTTAATAAATTACGGTGTCTACGGTATCACGCTATGTAGTCCCTTTTTGTGCCCTCTATGAACCCTGGTTGGAGAGATCCAGCATTACGTGTGGAGAAGATACATCTCTAGAAAAGACCTTCTCACTATCCTCAGGCCACAAAGATCTTCCCACCATTGCCAGGGTGCAATAAAAGCCGGTTTGACCCTCACAGTATATGCTGTCTTGGGTTCAAACCCTCCGGTAAGCCTCCATCTTTAAATATTCAAGTGCACTGCATGTTTTGAAGACACAGTGGTGTTCGATAGGAGTTTGGTTTCCAGATGGACTATTCCATGTATTGACGAGACTTTTTAATTTACTAGAGAACGTTAATTTTTGAAACTGCTATATGTTGGTGAAGGCGCTCCTCACTTCACGTTTGGGGTAGTAACCCACTCAATTCCAACGTAGTGACTGTTCTATTTTGATTTTTTGATTTTTTATTTTTAGTCATACTCTGCATGTATGTTTATATATACACTATACTTTAAGTATAGGCCTTTTATACTCACCAGTTTTAAGGCATCTTGTCATTTTAGCGCTACACATTTTTTGTATAATTATTTATCTGTTGGGCAACGATTCTAGTTGTTGTGTTAGCTGCTTATATCTTATAGACTTGTTTCAGAGTAAGCGCAAATTTACCAGTAGTGTGATCAGGGGTCAGGAATGCGCTACATACACAGTGCAGGGGTCAGGATTGCGCCCCAAGTTTCCTCACATCTGTTCTCTCTCCTACCTTCCTACCTGGCCCAGCTCTGGTACCTCCCTGTATAGGTGGCTCCCTCCCTTTGTATTGGGCTATAGTTAGTAGTTTCCTGTTTATTGGGCTATATATGGTACCTCCCTCTGTGGGCGGATCTCTGTGTTTAGTATCAGTACTCAGTTTTGCTATGTTTTTTTTCACCATCACTTCAAAATAAGCAGCACACACTTCATCAACACAAGTGCTTAAAAAGCCCTCAGGACGCAGCCCGCTGGATGGGGAAAAAAAAAAAAACAGAGCTGTCAGCAAACTCTGCCACTATGCAAAAAATGTCACTATGCAAGAAAAATGTCACTATGCACGAAAAATGCCACTATGTAAAGAATGCCACTATGCACGAAAAATGCCACTATGCAAAGAATGCCACTATGCACGAAAAATGCCACTATGCAAAGAATGCCAGTATGCACGAAAAATGCCACTATGCAAAAAGCCGGCGTTGTTGGAGGGACTGGGGAGGCGAGAGAGCAGAGACGGGGTGGAGGCGGGTACAGGGCAGTGGCGGAGGCGGAGACAGGGCGGCATCGTTGGCTGAGGAAAAGCTGAGGGAGGCGGAGACAGGGCGGAGGCGGAGACAGAGCGGCATCGTTGGCTGAGACAAAGCTGAGGGAGGCAGGGGTGGAGGCGGAGACAGGGTGGAGGTGGAGGCGGAGATAGGGCGGAGGCAGAGACAGAGCGGCATCTTTGGCTGAGACAAAGCTCAGGGAGGCGGGGGTGGAGGTGGAGACAGCACAGAGGGGGAGATGTTTACTTGTTCTCATGGAGACTGACCGGCCGCACCGCTCGCGAGGGGGGGGATGTTTTCTCATTGCCTGGGATACCTGGCAGAGGGCCACATGACAAGGCCTGGCGGGCCGGATTCGGCCCGCGGGCCTTGTGTCTGCCACCTGTGTACTAGAACATACCCAACAATTTACAATCTCTACGTCAAGCACTACGCTATTTTTAGGCATCTGAAACCCAACATCAGATTACTTGTTATTTTAACACTTAAATTGGACCTATCGAAAGCGTCATAAAAAATCAACAACAGCATAACAGGAGGCGGAGCTATTGATCTTATGATCACTGTGGTTGGCTGTCCCAGAAGTCCATCTCACTGGCTTTCAATTGTAAATGGTAACCAGGAGCTGTCGGGGACAGCTTGGCCAGTGTGCTTGGGGAAAGGAACAAATACACACATACACTGTATTGTCAAAAGTATTGGGACACCTGCCTTTACACACACATGAATTTTAATGGCATCCCAGTCTTAGTCCGTAGGGTTTAATATTGAGTTGACCCACCCTTTGCAGCTATAACAGCTTCAACTCTTCTGGGAAGGCTGTCAACAAGGTTTAGGAGTATAGGAATGTTTGGCTATTCTTCCAGAAGCACATTTGTGAGGTCAGGCACTGGTGTTGGATGAGAAGGCCTGGCTTGCAGTCTCCGCTCTAATTCATCCCAAAGGTGTTCTGTCTGGTTGAGGCTAGGTCTCTGTGCAGGCCAGTCAAGTTCCTCCACCCCAAACCAGCTCATCCATGCCTTTATGGACCTTGCTTTAAAAGAAATACAATTTAAACACCCACGCCTAGGTATGCAACTAAAATGTTAATGGTATTGTGGGCAGCCGCTGTCTGTGCTGTCCTTGCAGGTAAGACAGTATGAATAAATATTCAGACAGGGCTTGCTCAACCATGAACTGATGGATTATACCACCACTGCTATAATGAATACTAAAAATTACCACTATAATAGTGTAACCAATTATTATTGGTGACAAATATAGAAACGTAGTGCAAAAAGTCTTTCTGTGCAATAAAGTGCTCCATGCTCTATTCCCAGGATGTTTCCTGTGTGTCCAATACGTGAAAAGATGTAATCACTCCGCACTCACCAGATGTTGGTGACTCCCCTACTGTATAGCAAGGAAGGTCCGCTATTAGATCTGTCAATTCGATATTCCAGTCGCACACGTTCCCGGACAAATGGCAAAAACATTAATGGGTGCTGTAACGATTACCAGTTGGGTTCTGGAAGCATCAGACAGAAGTACATCTTCGCCAGCACACCATGGATCAGCAAACAGAATTGTCCAAAAGAGGTTTTAATCGAAAACGGTCACATCACAAGGGAGGTGCAACGTTTCGGGGCCGCGCAGGACCCCTTCGCCAGGCAAGTGATCACTTGCCGGACGAAGGGGTCCTGCGCGGCCCTGAAAAGTTGCACCTCCCTTGTGATGTGACTGTTTTCGATTAAAACCTCTTTTGGACAATTCAGGCTTGTAGATCTTTCTGGGGGACCTATCCCACTATGTTGTCCTCTGGTGACTCCCACAGGTCCAGTCTCCCTCTAAATTATGGCCTGATCTTATCTTTACAATACTGCCATCTTGGTCCTCTTGCTGTTGGATTGTGGTCACCAACATCTGGTGAGTGCTGAATGATTACATCTTTTCACGTGGTGGACACACAGGAAACATCCTGGAAATAGAGCACAAAGCACTTTATTGCACAGAAAGACTTTTTTGCACTACGTTTCTATATTTGAACTTTATAGCATTTTCAAATAATAATTGGTTACACTATTATAGTGGTAATTTATAGTATTCACTATAGCAGTTTTGGTATAATTCATCAGTTCATGGTGGAGCAAGCGCTGTCTGAAAATATATCTATTACTAAGGCATATTATGTTTATTGAGAAATTGAGTATCAAAGTTATAACCCTCCCTATTAAAAGGGTTTTTTTTTTTAAAGGAAGGGTTATACGTCAGGATCAAGGATGAACACAGGACGCTGCATATACAGTATCTCACAAAAGTGAGTACACCCCTCACATTTTTGTAAATATTTTATTATATCTTCTTATGTGACAACACTGAAGAAATGACACTTTGCTACAATGTAAAGTAGTGAGTGTACAGCTTGTATAACAGTGTAAATTTGCTGTCCCCTCAAAATAACCCAACAGACAGCCATTAATGTCTAAACCGCTGGCAACAAAAGTAAGTACACCCCATAAGTGAAAATTTTCAAATTGGGCCCAATTAGCTATTTTCCCTCCCCGGTGTCATATGACTTGTTAATGTTACAAGGTCTCAGGTGTGAATGGGGAGCAGGTGTGGTAAATTTGGTGTTATCGCTCTCACTCCCATATAATGGTCACTGGAAGTTCAACATGGCACCTCATGGCAAAGAACTCTCTGAGGATCTGAAAAAAAAGAATTGTTGCTCTACATAAAGATGGCCTAGGCTATAAGAAGATTGCCAAGACCCTGAAACTGAGCTGCAGCATGGTGCCAAGACCATACAGGGGTTTAACAGGGCAGGTTCCACCCAGAACAGGCCTCGCCATGGTCGACCAAAGAAGTTGAGTGCACGTGCTCAGTGTCATATCCAGAGGTTGTCTTTGAAAAATAGACATACGAGTGCTGCCAGCATTGCTGCAGAGATCGAAGGGGTTGGGGGTCAGCCTGTCAGTGCTCAGACCATACGCCGCACACTCCATCAAATTGGTCTGCATGGCTGTCGTCCCAGAAGGAAGCCTCTTCTAAAGATGATGCACAAGAAAGCCTGCAAACAGTTTGCTGAAGACAAGCAGACTAAGCATATGGATTACTGGAACCATGTCCTGTGGTCTGATGAGACCAAGATAAACTTATTTGGTTCAGATGGTGTCAAGCGTGTGTGGCGGCAACCAGGTGAGAAGTACAAAGACAAGTGTGTCTTGCCTACAGCCAAGCATGGTGGTGGGAGTGTCATGGTCTGGGGCTCCATGAGTGCTGCCGAAACTGGGGAGTTCATTGAGGGAACCATGAATGTCAACATGTACTGTGACATACTGAAGCAGAGCATGATCCCCTCCCGAGACTGGGCCACAGGGCAGTATTCCAACATGATAACGACCCCAAACACACCTCCAAGACGACCACTGCCTTGCTTAAGAAGCTGAAGGTAAAGGTGATGGACTGGCCAAGCATGTCTCCAGACCTAAACCCTATTGAGCATCTGTGGGGCATCCTCAAACGGAAGATGGAGGATCGCAAGGTCTCCAACATCCACCAACTCCGTGATGTCATCATGGAGGAGGGGAAGAGGACTCCAGTGGCAACCTGTGAAGCTCTGGTGAACTCCAAGCCCAAGAGGGTTAAGGCAGTGCTGGAAAACAATGGTGGCCACACAAAATATTGACACTTTGGCCCCAATTTGGACATTTTCACTTAGGGGTGTACTCACTTTTGTTGCCAGCGATTTAGACATTAATGGCTGTGTGTTAAGTTATTTTGAGGGGACAGTAAATTTACACTGTTATACAAGCTGGACACTCACTACTTTACATTGTAGCAAAGTGTCATTTCTTCAGTGTTGTCACATTAAAAGATATACTGTATTTATTGGTGTATAACACTCACTTTTTCACTATGAAAATCGGGTACAAATAGTGCTTGCGTGTTATACGCCAATACTTCAATCTTAGCTGCCTTGTAGGGGACAGGGAGGGGGGCGGGACGAGAGCCATCAGATTATATACAGTGAGAATCTCCTGTTTACTTCACGGCCTCTGTAATGGGAAGTCCCGTCTCCTGGGCCACCATTGGACCACTGTTCTGTCTATCATAGGAGATTCTCACTGTATGTAATCTGTCGGGGCTCCTCCCGCCCCCCTCCCTGTCCCCTCTAGGCTGCAGATGGGCATCGATCAGGCTGCACTGATGGCAATGGGGAGGCTGCTGCATAGATGGCAATAGTGAAGCTGCTGCATTGATGGCAATGGTGAGGCTGCTGCATTGATGGCAATGGTGAGGCTGCTGCATTGATAGCAATGGTGAGGCTGCTGCATAGATGGCAATGGTGACTGATGAGGACTGATGAGGCTGCATTGATGGCACTTGTGAGGCTGCAGATGGGCATTGATCAGGCTGCATTGATGGGCAATGGTGAGGCTGCAGATGGGCACTGACCCTTATTTTGCTTCAAAGTTCCTTATTTAAAATTTATTTTTTTCCCCTGAAAATTCCCTCTTAAAATGAATGTGCGTGTTATACGCCTGTGCGTCTTATACGCCGATAAATACGGGTAATAAAATATTTACAAAAATGTGAGGGGTGTACTCACTTTTTTAAAATACTGTATATTTAGTTTTATTATATTGATACTCAATTTCTTGGTAAACGTAGTATGTGGTAGCCATAAGCTAGTGTCATGTTTCACTTTTTCTTTTCTTTTTTTTCCTTACTAACAGCTTTGGCTATAGGACAGTAAGTGAACTGAAATCTACCCAATGGGTACACGGATGGCACAAAAAATTGACAGGAGCCAAGAAGGAAAGGATGCTGCCTTACTCTATACAAAATGAAAAAGTTTTGCCGTTAGTTCTATTTTAAATAGTTTTTAACCTGTTAAAGTAAATGAATGCAGGACTGGCAGGCTGCGATATATTTCGATTTTGGTTGTAGGCTTAGATACGCTTTAGTGTCTAATTAATAATCAACAGTTGAAACTTCACTTTATCACTTAGAATATTTAAATGCATTAATTATTTTAGATATGACTGCTGGCAGTTCGGTATTGGTTAGTAAGAGTGTGGAATTAATTCATCTCCAGTGAGCCTTGGCCAGCACCTCTGATAGATATTAGATCATTTGTTAGTCCGTATTTAGACATTGCCCAAAGGCATCTTCCATTTCACGCCAAAACCTGCCACATCCCTCTACCTGATAAACATTAATATGATCCGCGTTCCTTAATCACCTACTCTTAGCTAAGCTGTGACAACAAAACACATCACACTATCTCCAGGGTTTTCTCATGGGAAAGTAAATAAGGGGAAAAACGAATATGCTCTCTGCACTGAGCTCAAATAAATTAATCAGGCGTGATAACAAATCGTCCTGAAATTAAAATCCTAAAAACAGTAAATTAAAGGATTCAAAAGCAAACGTTAAAGCATTACTAAACCCTCCAACATTAAACATTAATGTAATGGCGCACTTCATATTATTGGTTGGTTGTTTTCGGAAATCTGGCTTCAGACAAAAGAAGCCCTAAAAGATCACTTTCCATCCTTAGGGTGGCTACGTTACCCTGTAGCCCCCTTGGTGGGTCCCCCTCGCGGGGGCAAAATCTTGTTGTGCTCTGTACACCCAAAGTACAAGCAGCCGTGAAAGAACCCTTTCTAAACCAAAGAAAAGAAAAGTGAAACATAAAACTATCTTATGGCTACCACATACAGTATTACGTTTATCGAGAAATTGAGTATCAATATAATAAAACCAAATATACAGTATCTCACAAAAGTGAGTACACCCCTCACATTTCTGTAAATATTTTATTCTATCTTTTCATGTGACAACACTGAAGAAATGACACTTTGCTACAATGTAAAGTAGTGAGTGTACAGCTTGTATAACAGTGTAAATTTGCTGTCCCCTCAAAATAACTCAACACACAGTCATTAAAGCGGAGTTCCGCCGTTTTTTGTTTTTTTTAAGTCAGGAGCTACAACTACTGCAGCTGCTGACTTTTAAAATATGGATACTTACCTGTCCAGGGCGCCCGCGATGTCGGCACCCGAAGCCGATCTGTCCCTCGGCTCTCGGGTGCTGCCGCCGCCATGTTTGGTAAGGGAGTCAGGAAGTGAAGCCTTGCGGCTTCACTTCCTGGTTCCCTACTGCACATGCGCGACTCACGCTGCGGGTTACCACTGGTCCCTGCTGTCTCCTGGGACCCATGTGTCTCACAGAAGACAGCGGGGGGGATGGGAAGGTGGCGTAGATATCCACGGGTGGCGCAGGTATCTATGCTCAGAAGTGGGAACAAAATACCTGTAATAGACAGGTATCTGCTCCCCTCTCCCCCCTGAAAGGTGCCAAATGTGACACCAGAGGGGGGGAGGGTTCTGAAAAGCGGAAGTTCCATTTTTGTGTGGAACTCCGCTTTAATGTCTAAAACACTGGCAACAAAAGTGAGAACACCCCTAAGTGAAAATGTCCAAATTGGGCCCAAAGTGTCAATATTTTGTGTGGCCACCATTATTTTCCAGCACTGCCTTAACCCTCTTGGGCATGGAGTTCACCAGAGCTTAACAGGCTGGCACTGGATTCCTCTTCCACTCCTCCATGATGACATCACAGAGCTGGTAGATGTTAGAGACCTTGCGCTCCTCCACCTTCCGTTTGAGGATGCCCCACAGATGCTCAATAGGGTTTAGGTCTGGAGACATGCTTGGCCAGTCCATCTCCTTTACCCTCAGCTTCTTTAGCAAGGCAGTGGTCGTCCTGGAGGTGTGTTTGTTATCATGCTGGAATACGGCCCAGTCTCCGAAGGGAGAGGATCACTTTTGTAAGATACCGTATACACTCACCGACCACTTTATTAGGTACACTTCTTCAATTGCTTGTTAACACAAATTACTAATCAGCCAATCACATGGCAGCAACTCAATACATTTAGGCATCTAAACGTGGTGAAGACAACTTGCTGAAGTTTGAACCAAGCAACAGAATGGGGAAGAAAGGGGATTTAAGTGACTTTGAATGTGGCATGTTTGATGCAAGATGGGCTGGTCTGAGTATTTAAAAAACTGCTGATCTACTGGGATTTTCACACACAACCATCTCTAGGATTTGCAGAGAATAGTCAGAAAAAGAGAAAATATCCAGTGAGCGGCAGTTGTGTGGAGGAAAATGCGTTGTTGATGTCAGAGGTCAGAGGAGAATGGGCAGACTGGTTCCAAATGATAGAAAGGCAACAGTAATTCAAATAACCACTCGTTACATCCAAGGTATGCAGAATACCATCTCTGAATGCACAAAATATCGAACCTTGAAGCAGATGGGCTACAGCAGCAGAAGACCACACCGGATGCCACTCCTGTCAGCTAAGAACAGGGAACTGAGGCTACAATTCGCACAGGCTCACCAAAGTTGGACAATAGAAGAATAGAAGATGGAAAAACGTTTCCTGGTCTGATGAGTCCCCATTTCAGCTGCGACATTCAGATGGTAGGGTCAGAATTTGGCATAAGCAACATTAAAGCATGGATCCATCCTGCCTTGTATCACCGGTTCAGGCTGGTGGTGTAATGGTGGGGGGGATATTTTCTTGGCACACTTTGGGCCCCTTAGTACCAACTGAGCATCGTTTAAACTCCACGGCCTACCTGAGTATTGTTGATGACCATGTCCATCCCTTTTTGACTACAGTGTCCCCATCTTCTGATGGCTCTTTCCAGCAGGATAATGCCCCATGTCACAAAGATCAAATCATCTCACCACTGGTTTCTAGAACATGACAATGAGGTCCCTGTACTCCAATGGCCTCCACACTCACCAGATCTCATCCAATATGGCATATATATACTTTTTACAGAAAACTCCTGCTGCTCTTGACAGAAATGCAGCATCCTTGTCACTTTCTGTGAGCTGAGAGGACAGCATAACCATTGGTATCTTTCCTTTGTAAACCACTAGTCCCTTCTATCCACAATTTAGGCTACTTTCACACTGAGGCATTTTAGTGCTAAAAATTGCGCCTGTAAAGCGCCTGAAAACAGCCGCCTGAGTGCTTTCACACTGGGGAGGTGCACTTGTGGGACAGGAAAAAAAAGTCCTGCAAGCAGCATCTTTGGGGCAGTTTGGAAGCGCTCTATACAGCAATCCTAAACCGCCCCTGCCCTTTGAAATGCATGGGCAGTGCTTCGGAGGCGTCTGAAAAGCGATTCGGAAGCACTGCAACGCGGGTGGTTTTAACCCTTTCTTCAGACGCTAGCGGGCGTTAAAAGCGTCCTGCTAGTGGGCGTAAATTGCCGCTAAAATGACGGTAAAGTTCCACTAAAACGAACGGCGCTTTACCACTAACGCGGCACGGCCCCAGTGTGAAAGTAGCCTCAATGAAGATGAAAAAAAGACATGTTTGAAATCCAGCCTGTATGACAATTATCCAGCTCCTTCCATAGAGACTGTGGAGAAATGAGTGTAGCCGAAAAAGGCACAGGAAATGTGTTATTCGCAGCATTACCAGGTGAAAATAACGGAAAATAAGCCTGAAAAAAAAAATAATGCAGTTACCTCATTTAATGATTGGTTAGCTGCAATATATTACATTGTTTGTTTTGAGTATAGAATATACGTACTGTATGGTCAAATACAGAGCTCCTTGTTACGGCTAAATTGCTGTTTAATACAACAGTAAATATTACAGAAATGTATATACTCGAGTATAAGTCATTCTGAGTATAAGTCGAGGCCCTAATTTACCACAAAAAAAATGGGAAAAAACTTAGTGACCCGAGTATAAGATGAGGGTGAGAAATGCACAGCTACTGTAAGTGGAAAAGAGGGTCAACAATGCCCATTTGCAGCATCACTGTGCCCATTTGCAGCCATAGGTCCCCTGAACTTCAAACTCGGTAGTTAAGGGTTCCTAGATGCCCCCTAGCTGCAGCCAAAATTTGGGGTCTCTGAACCCAAAGGGTCCCGAAATAACATTGCTGCAGATGGACACAGTTGATCGAATTTGGGGCCCCGTATCTCGGGGCCACTTAGTGCTAAGAACCCCAAATTTGGTGTGCAAACCCAGTGCAACTAGCACCATAGAGTTTCCAAAGCTGGGATTTTTAGCACCAAGTGGCCCCGAGATACAGGGCCCCAAATATCAGTTCAGAAAATGTCAAGCACTTTTCTGCAGCAGAGAATGACATTTTCCGAACTGGTTTTGGGGCCCCGTATCTCAGGGCCACTTAGTGCTAGGAACCCCAGCATTGGCTATGTTATGATACCGGTTCCACTGGGTTTGCACACCAAATTTGGGGTTCCTAGAACCAAGTAGCCCTGAGATATGGGGCCCCAAAATCGGTTCAGAAAATGTCAAGCACTTTTCTGCAGCAGAGAATGACATTTTCCGACCGATTTTGGGGCCCCGTATCTCGGGGCCACTTAGTGCTAGGAACTTCAACTCTGAGATAAGGGGCCCCAAAATCGGTTCGCAAAATGAAAATTTTTGCTGCAGAAAAGTGCTTGACTCGAGTATAAGTCGAGGGGGGCACTTTCAGCACAAAAAAATGTGCTGAAAAATTCGACTTATACTCGAGTATATACGGTATATGAAAAAAGTGTAAGTCATCTAAAAATTGCTTTAAGCACTTGCTGACCGCCGCACACAGATATATGTTAGAAGAATGGCTTGTACACGCAAATGGGAGTACGCACGAGTCTTGTGAACTCGATCTTCGCCGGCGGCCCGTGATCGTGAGAAGGAGAGGCAGAACGGGGGGATGCCTATGTAAACAAGGCATTTCCCCGTTCTGCCTAGTGAGATGACAGAGATCTACTGCTCCCTGTCATTGGGAGCAGTGATCGCTGTCATGTCAGTGGTAGCCCATCCTCTCCACAGTTAGAATCACACCCTAGGACACACCTAACCTCTTAATCGCCCCCTAGTGTTTAACCCCTTCCCTGCCAGTGTCATTTACACAGTAATCAGCATTTTTATTGCGCTGATCGCTGTATAAATGACAATGGTGTCAAAAGTATCCAATGTGTCCGCCATAATGTCGCAGTCACGATAAAAATTGCAGACAGCCGCCATTACTAATGAAAAAAAAAATAATAATAGAAATGCCATAAAACTATCCCCTATTTTGTAGACGCTATAACGTTTGCGCATACCAATCAATATACGCTTATTGCAATTTTTTTTACCAAAAATATGTAGAAGAATACATATCGGCCTAAACTGAGGAAAAAATTGGTTTTTTTATATATTTTTTGGGGACATTTATTATAGCAAAATGTAAAAAATATAGCTTTTTTTTCAAAATTGTCGCTCTTTTTTTTTTGTTGTTAGCACAAAAAATAAAAACCTCAGAGGTGATCAAATACCACCAAAAGAAAGCTTTATTTGTGGAAAAAAAATGACATCAAATTTGTTTTGGTGTAACGTCGCACAGCCGCGCAATTGTCAGTTATTGCGAAGCAGTGCCGAATAGCAAAAAGTGCTCCGGTCAGAAAGGGGGTAAATTCTTTTGGGGCTGAAGCTGTTAAAGTATTGCTCTGGTCACACTATAGACATTCGAATATTCTCTTATTTCTCTCACTGACCTTGGTAGCTGAAGGCACTGTGGAGCGATCACGACACCATCCACAGCTCCCTAGAAGTATGTAAAAAAATGTCAGAGTCTGATTTGTGCACTACAAAAACTCATGAGGACTGGGAGGCTATGGTCAACAGTAGCCAAATGTTCTGTCAACATGCTGTCTTCTGTGCTGGTACTGGGTGCCAACCAGAATTTGACACATGCTACCCATATACAAAGACATTTTTCCTGAAGATGTACTACTGAAGGCACTCTGATTTACATTTGGTGTTCTTGCCCACAAATAACTTGCTTTTGGTCCAGAGAATACGGCCTTATACGATGTCTAATCAGTATTATAACATGTAAGGACCCATGGACTGTTCTGCATCTCCTTTTGAACATTTTGACAAGATTTTAACAACAACATTTGAACCTAGCAAAGTATTGGAAGAAGACATCAGTTTCTTGTTTATAAGGTCATGACACGATTGGATGAAATTACGATAAATGAAAAATTGATCAGCATTTTAAAAGATACCCACTATAAATTATTGGCAGTATGGCAACCCTGGATCATATACAGTATGCTCATCCTTGGCTGGAAACCAGTAGTTTATGAAACATAGATCATGGCAGAGGTGGCTGAGAAGGGACGGGCACCCTACGCTCTCTCTCTCTATTCCACCATATCCTTAGCTTTACCCTCACTTCTTCTGACTCCCTCACATGTCATTCCCTCACTTTTCCTTCTCTTCTTTCTCTTCTTCATTTTTTTCTTCTCTCTTTCTCATCTCATCATTCTCATCTATGATTATATAATCATAACTGTATTTTCCTTGCTACCATTAATCTTTGCTCATGGCCCCTTTCACACGGACTTTCCGATCGTGTTCGCCTGCCATTTTTCAGGCGGACTCGATCGAATGCTTTATTCTTCTCTATGAAGCAGCAGGTGCAAAAATTTACACCCTCCCACATCCAACCCAATGTGATCCACTAAAAAGAGATGGATGGGAGTCTGTTCCCCTTCCATCCAGTGGATCGGATTGGATGGCAGTCGGGACTAAACGGACAGGAGGTCCGTTTACATCCGACCACTCATAGGGAACAGGCTGTATCTGTGTCTGCTCTGCATATAATCAGCGGACACATCCCCTGCTGAGCAAGCGGATCACAGCCGCAGTCCTTCCAGTATCAAAGGGGCCTAAATCTTGCTCCTGAATACACCAATATCATCTGAACTGAAATTAATCAATTCTCATTAATGGGCTAGTATATCTTAAAGCATCGTACACACTAGTAGTTCTTTCTACGTTCAACCCAGCAGGGCTGAACAAAAAAAACTGACAGTTCAGGAAGAGCCACTGTACTAACAATCCAATGTTAGTACAGCGATCTCCACTGCTGTGCTATTGTGTTCTGACAGGGGGACACCCCCCCTGCTAAAACACCCCAGTCATCCGCTATTGGCTGATCCAGAGCCGATCGGCAGACCTTTTTCTGTCATGCCCCTTCGACAGAAGCTGGCCTCTATCAGGCCGACTCAAGTACACCTAAGCCGACTGTCGGCCGGTTTCTATTGAATTGGCTGATGCCGCCCGACATTTGGCCCGTGTGTACTAGGCTTAACACTCACTTATTACTTCTTTCATTTTCAAATTAAGTTTTAACATATATCCGTATCCCCTGAAACATCCTGTGTCATTCGACTACTACAAAGGGATGTACTGTTATCTTTGTTCCATACAATATCTCCAGACCAAGACACCAAATAACCCCAAGGTATTGACTCATATACTCATGCAAGCTCATGCAAACTATTGGTTCCTATACTCATGCAAGTTGGCAGTTTATGAACATGTATAAGTACTATTATTTGTTACAAATCCTCCTACATGAGGAACTGAGAGTAAATTCTAATGTTTCTGTACAAACAGAAGGAGATGTCCAAAAGAAGAAGATCTCAGCACTGTGTATCATCTAATGAGAACGGGTGTTCGGCCAAGTCAACCTCCAGCTTTAGTGAGAAGTGAAACATTTAGCAGTGGTATTACTACCACTTTTACTACCACTTTTACTACCACTGCTAAATGTGACAACGTCCTGTTCAAGGGATCTTAGTTGTCAGGAAGCCGGCACTCATTGTGCCCCAACAACCAGTGGCTCATCTTCCCTAAGCAAATTCAGCTATCAGCTGAGAATTCCCGGCTTGAATGCAAAAAAAAAAAAAAAAAGACGTGGGTCCCTTTCAGAATAGTTAAAAGACCCTTATCGGAGCATGTAGCCTGGCTGGCCAAGATGGACATGCGTGCTACCCCATAACCATAGCAGGCCACATGAGCTCAACATTGGATGGGGTACCTTGCTAGGGGGGGACCCTTCTGCCAAAGCACCTCATCCACATGTTAATGAAGACAAGGGCTTCTTCCCCACAACCCTGGCCTGGTATTTGTAGGAATTACCGTCGGAGGGCTTATTAAGACCTGGAGAACGCTCTAAAAGTAGTGCCCAGATTTTGCCCGCCTACAATAGTAAATATAAACACAAGCACACTATTTTTGACAAGTCCTTTATAAAAAGAAAAAAAAAACCCATAAATGTCCTACAATGTAAATTAAAAATCAATCATGTTGTCCCACGATGAAAATCCTCGTCTTTTGTGATGCCTAATACCCACTGACCTGCTAAAAAAAAAAAAAAATTTCACCTCTCGACTCTTGTTGAATGATATCTCCTGATCCCTGCCATTGCAACGTAAGCAAAGAGGATGGGATCTCCCCATGTGATTTTATTTCTGTTTCAATTGTTTTTATTAAAGTTTTTCTGGAAAAAGGAAGAACAATACAGATCAGAGCAGCAAACAAACTTCGCAATGCCCTGAGCATATAATAAAGTAATTACATAGATAAAAACTAAAGAACAGGGGCAACCATAAAAGGACCATAACAAATGGGGCGAATCGTCCATTAGGTCCCAAGTAGTCACAAGCAAAAAGGGAGATCAAACGTATGAAGAAAACCTGCATGATGTAGACCAATAACACCATTATAAATGAGGGAGAGCCATCACAAAGACAGCTTATCGGGTCTACCTATGGTATACATAGAGGCCATGAAGACTAAAACATCGGTAATGCATAACCTCTATGAAGTGGTCTGCATGATCCATGTGACGTTATTGACCATATATAGACTTAAAGTTGTGAAAGTTGCTGCACTAAACCATAAAGTGAAATAATTAAATGAATAAAAAAGCTGCTCACACTGAAACAAACAAAGTCCAAATAGATAAATTATAAAAAGTGTAGCGCTAAATAAACCAAAAAGAAGGATCACCACTGGTTATGGTGAGCCAGAAAAAAGATGTGTGAAAACATGGTAACACAAAGTGATATAGTGAATAAAGTCCTGTTTAAGGTACACAACACAATAAAGTGAGTAATATCTAGACTAAAAATAAGACCCAGCACTCTAAACAAAAAGAATGAGAGTAAACTTCATATGGCAGTGTCCAGCCGTGTAGCTATAGTGAAATCTTCAATAGTAAGTGTTGAAACAAATATAAACGAAGAAACGTTTTTCAGCTGTGTGGCATGTGGCAATTGACGGCCTTTTTTTTGTTTATAGTGCAAAACTAAAAACCGCAGAGGTGATCAAATACCACCAAAACAAAGCTCTATTTGTGGGAAAAAAAGGACGTCAATTTTGTTTGGGTACAACGTCGCACGACCGCGCAATTGTCAGCTAAAGCGACGCAGTGCTTTAGCAAAAAAATCGCAAAAAATGCTCTGGTCAGGAAGGGGGTAAAATCTTCCAAGGCTGAAGTGGTTAATCCGGAGCTACTTGTGTCACCTGTCTGAATGTGCAATCACAAATCTAGCTATGGAAAATGGGTCTACATCCCAAAATTAGCTGTACAGAGTAGTAAATTCAGCAGCTCACATACTTTAGTCCCCATGAACATATTGCACCCATGTATTTAGCTATTTGCCCGGAGTTTTGCTTTAACTGCTGGTGTTTGGTAAGCTGACCATACAGGTGGTAAGTCTCAACTACTTTCAGACCAAAAGGATTTGCATATAGGATCAACAGTAATCGCCAGAAGCTAAGCAATCTGCCACCCATGATTTCGATCGACAGCCAGAATTCAGTCAATTCAAGTTGAAAATGGGCATTAAATTGTCAGTTTCAATACTTTTTTCTTTTAGGAGCTTCATTTCAAATGGAAGTTGAACTTTAAAAGAAAGTGCAACAATTTTATCAAAAGCGATAATTTGATCATTTTCATCCCCATGCTATCTCATCAAAACAATAATTTTATGTTTTTGATTGCTTTGCTATTTCAACAAGAAAATGTATTGGAAAGTTCAGTTGCTGTATCAACACACAGATCTGTGTTGTCCCGGGCTACGTTCCATTCTCATTGCCAATTTCTACCAGTAGGCTGAGCGCTGGCAATTACTGTTGATCATATATGCAAATCCTTTTGGCTTGAAAGTAATTGAAAATGATTGCTTGTATGGTCAATTTACCAAACCCCAGCAATTAAAGCAAAACTCCAGGCAAACAGCTTAATACATGGGTGAAAAACAGCGTAATACATGTGTGAAAAACAGCGTAATACATGGGTGAAAAACAGCGTAATACATGGGTGAAAAACAGCTTAATACATGGGTGAATTATGTTAATGGGTACTATGTGAGCTGCCGAATTTGCTACTTTGTACAGCTAAATTTGTGATTTAGCCCGGGTTCACACTGAGCTGCGGGAATGAAGCCGTGCGAATTCAGCTGAACTCGCACGATTCCACTCCCGCATATCACTTCGGCTGCATCTGCACAGATGTCAATGGAAATCGCACCCCGAAATCGCAAAAAGTAGTACAGAATCTACTTTTGAAATCGGTGCGGCGTCGCAAATACAGAGCTGCGCCGATTAGGAGGGTGCCATTGCCACCGATTTGACATGCGATTTGAAATCGCAAAAAGTAGTACAGAAACTACTTTTTGAAATCGGTGCGACGCCGCAAATACAGAGCTGCACCGATTAGGACGGTGCCATTGCCACCGATTTGACATGCGATTTGACATGTCCAATCGCATGTCAAATCACACCAATGTGAACCAGGGCTAAAGGCCCGTACACACGATCGGACTTTTTGACAACAAACATGCAAATTAGCTGTTTTAAGGCAACATCCGACCGTGTGTGCGCTCCATCGGACAAACTTTTTCGGTTTTCATCGGACTTTTGTTGGCTGTGCGAACGGACAAACTTTCCAGGAACAAAAGTCCGATGGAGCAAAGTCCGATCGTGTGTGCACAAAACCGTCGGACTTTTGTACAAACTACAAACACGCATGCTCAGAGCCAATGCAAAAGATCAGACAACGATACAGAAGTTGACCAAAGGGTGGCGCCAGAGAATTGAACGTCCTCTTTTTGAAGTGTCGTCAGTACGTTGAAACGTCACTACGTTCGTGTTTATTGCCGAAAAAGTCCTGTGTATGCTTAATTAGTTTACGGCCAACGCCCTTTGTACAAAAATCCACAGGAAAGTTTGTACAAAGTCTGATCGTGTGTATGAGGCTTTAGACTCGTTTTCCACAGCTAGATTTGTGATTGCACATTCAGACAGGTGACACAAGTAGCTCCGGATTAAATTGATTCAGCAGTGCAGAACAATGTTCATAAAACTGCTGAGCTAGAAGAGGTTTAAAGACTGCAGGCCACCTTCCTGTAAATACACAGCACAATGCAAAGCAAATGCTTCATTAATCACCTGTGTGTATTGAGCTATTTTACACCCTTTCAGGCTTGGTGTCAGAGGTGTGCTAAGTCACCACTTAATAGGAATGTTTGCTCTGGTATTCTAGGTATGTAAACTTGCATGTGTAGGTATATTTTCTTAGTCCTCTAAAATAAATTAACTGTAGTGTTCTTCAGAATGTTAGATGGCTGCTAACTTTACCTTTATATACCCCATCTTCAAACCCTAAACCTGTCTCTGTCTGTTTTTGGTTCCATGGGCTACAGTCCACAAGATGATCCTATGGTAAAGGAAAACCATAATAGTCGTTGATCAGTTTTTAAGGGTTACCATACACTACACTATATTGTCAAAAGTATTGGGACACCTGCCTTCACACACACATTACCTTTAATAGCACCCCAGTCTTAGTCTGTAGCGTTCAATATTGAGTTGGCCCACCCTTTGCAGCTATAACAGCTTCAACTCTTCTGGGAAGGCTGTCCACAAGGTTTAGGAGTGTGTCAGGATTCAGTGCAGGCCAGTCAGGTTCCTCCACCCCAAACTCGCTCATCCATGTTTTTATGGACCTTGCTTTGTGCACTGGTGCGCAGTCATGTTGGAATAGGAATAGGCCATCCCCAAACTGTTCCCACAAAATTGGGAGTATGATATTGTCCAAAATGTCTTACCAAGCCCAACCCCTGAAAAACAACCCCACACCATAATCCCCCCTCCACCAAATGATTTGGACCAGTACACAAAGCAAGGTCCATAAAGACATGGATGCGCAAGTTTGGAGTGGAGGAACTTGACGGCCTGCCCTCAACCCGATAGAACACTTTGGGAGGAATTATGCCCCGTACACACGATCGGACTTTCCGACATTTATGTTAATGTGAAGCAAAAATGTAAGTGGCAAATTTCTTACTGTTGTTATTTCTCTAATGCACATGTGTCAAGCACAAGGCCAAATGCGGCCAGCTAGGCCATTTCATGTGACCCTCCCATCCAGAGCTTTTTTTAAGCTGAAATATTACGTTTACTCTCTCTGGAGAAGAGACGCGTAAGAGGGAATATGAAAGCGATATACAAATATCTTACTGATGATTTCAGCATTGGAAGGAAACTATTTAGTCTCAGGTCACTCAAGAAGACACGTGGCCACTCAGTGAAGTTGGACTAGAAGCGGTTCAACCTTAAACTGCGTAAGGGTTTGTTTACTGTTAGAGCAGTAAAGATGTGGAACTCCCTTCCACAATCGGTGGTTTTACCAGGAAATTGCGCTAATTTAAAAAAACTCTTAAATGGGAATCTTACTGAACACAATATACAGGGATATGGGAAGTGGTAGAGACATGAATACACACACGCACGTGCAGGTTGAACTGGATGGACTGGTGTCTTACCAACTATGTAACGACGTAACATGGCGGAACTCTGTTCTGCTACCTCCGGCTCTCGCCCTCTGCTCACTGCTCACCACTGTTGCTTGTAAACACAGAACTTTTACTGTGTTTACAAGGACAGCTTTTCCCTCAGATGCGTTCACAGATCCCTGCATGCCCTGCACTCACGGGGGGGACACGGGAGATGTAAATGCAGGTGCTGTGTGGGATGGGGCATCATGTGGTAAGCTGCACTGTGACCCTCATCTGTACCCGGGTGCACAGACGCCAACCGGTCTCCCTGCAAGTTAGAAAGACGGGTGGAGCCGTCTAAACTGCCAGGAGGTACTAGAGCCAGGTCGGGTAGGTGAGCACAACCTTGAACTCTGGGGTGGGGTGTGGTTGAGTTCCTGCACCTATTCCCTGAGAAAAAAAGCCCTTAATGAATGTATATAGTCTGACAGGAACAACTGGCTCTTTAAGGGCAACCATAATGCTGATGCGGCCCGCAATAAAAGTTGAAAGTTTGACACCCGTGTCTAATTGATCCCCATTGTTGGTCCCAAATTTTCTTCCCAATCTGTGTAAGCAGTGGTCTCTCTACAGCAGCAGAACCTGCCCTTCGCTGAGTCAGAGCTCTCCAATCAGCAGATTTCCTACTCCCTGCTGATAGGAGAGCTCTAGCTCTGACTCACCAGGGGGAGGGTCTGTCCTCTATAGAGAGACCACTGCTTACATACAGATAGCACTTAGTTCTTCTCTGCACCCTACAGATTGGGGGGGGGGTGAATTTCAGACTCATGGTGGGGATCAATTAGAGGAATAAAAACAGTAAGACATTTGCCAGTTATTTTTCTGCTGCAAATAAATATATCCAGCTAATGTTATACGAAACTTGAACCAAGATTTATTACAAGATCTGCTCATGGCACTGGTTTTGCAAAGCATTCTGGGTTTTCTAATAAGGAGGGAGCAGCAGTAGTTTTATTTTTTGAGGTTGACTCTTCTAACTGAATCTAGTCAAATCTAGTCTGAACTCATCTAAACCAAATTCAGTTCACACAGTCTTGCCAGAAGGAATAATTAATTAGTAATAGAATAACAACTATACTCGCCTTTTCTAGAATTAAATTTGCCCCAGGCTCCCTGCTTATAATGGAAAGTATACATCTTTGCTCACATGATGTATGCAGAAGAGGAGGATCAGCCAGTCTGAGATCTGATCCCGCAGCAGAGATCACATGACCAAGTTCCTAGGCAGTGTGAGTAGAACTGGAGGGAGCTTGAAGCAGCATTTTCTCCAGGACAGGTATTTTCAGCCCTTTTTTTAAAGGTAAAACTGTTCTTTGGGTTTGCAAGACAAGGTAACCATACCTCCCAATTTTCTGAGCTGGGAATGAGGGACACCTATTAGCAAAAGTATGTAGGCATAGGACAAGCGCTCCTGCCACACCCCCATAACTACTTCAGCCCCGGAAGAATTTACCCCCTTCCTGACCAGAGCATTTTTTGCGATTCGGCACTGCGTCGTTTTAACTGACAATTACGCAGTCGTGCAACGTTGTACCCAAACATAATTGATGTCCTTTTTTTCCCACAAATAGAGCTTTCTTTTGGTGGTATTTGATCACCTCTGTGATTTTTATTTTTTGCGCTATAAACAAAAAAACAGCGACAATTTTGAAAAAAAAGCAATATGTTTTACTTTTTGCTTAATAAATATCCCCAAAATATATATACATATAAAAAAAAAAATTTCCTCAGTTTAGGCTGATATGTATTCTTCTACATATTTTTGGTAAAAAAAAAAATCGCAATAAGCATATATTGATTGGTTTGTGCAAAAGTTATAGTGATCAGTGCTAAAAAAATACACTGATTACTGTGACACTGGCAGGGAAGGGGTTAAACACTAGGGGGCGATCAAGGGGTTAAGTGTGTCCTAGGGAGGTGTTCTAACTGTGGGGGGGATGGGCTTCCACTGACATGACAGCGATTACTGCTCTCAATGACTGTGAGCAGTAGATCTCTGTTATGACACAAGGCAGAACAGTGAAATGCCTTGTTTACATAGGCATCTCCCCATTCTACCTCTCTACACCACAATCGCGGGCCGCCGGCGAACATCGAGTTCCGGGGACCCGCGGGCACGCTCCCACGGCGTGCGCACGCCCGATAGGCGGCAAATTTAAAGGGACGTACATGTACGCCCATTTGCCTGCCTGTGCCATTCTGCCGACGTACATCGGTGTGTGGCGGTCGGCAAGTGGTTAAAGGAAAAAAAAAAGACTAGTTAAACCCACAAGTGCTTTTTTACCACTACTATTCCTTAATACTGGCTTTTAAAATTTACAAATACAGCCATTTAAAATTTAGATGAAAGGTTTAGCACCAAGAAAGACTTTTTGAAAGATAAATAGTGCATTTTATATAGAATTATATAGATCAGACCAAAATGAGGAACTAATGAGGAGGAAAAGGGAACAGAGGGACTTTGTTCCAAATCAGGGACAGTCTGTTGCAATCAGGGAAAGTTGGGAGCTTTGGCTGCAAATACTTCTTCTTCACTCCTCTGGTGTATTATTTGGCTACAGGTAGCAAAAAATTCTCCCCTGTTGGGCCAATCACCAAGAACCAGTGTGGGCCCGTACTTCTCTATCCACGGTAGTAAGGGTTATGCCGTGTACATACAGCCGGACTTTTCAACCAAACTTGTCCGATTGTGTGTGGGCTTCATCGGACCTGCAGCGGACCTTTACTGTCGAAAATGTGACGGACTTTAGATTAAGAACATGTTTCAAATCTTATTGACGAACTCGAGTCCGGTTGAAAAATCCCTTTCGGGGGGCGTGGCTTAGCAATGGCCGAGTGAGGAAGCATTTCTGGAGAGCTCCTGGCTAGACCCCTCTCTAACCTGTAATCCGACGGTAAATACTCAGAGGATACAAGGCATGATATCGTCCAAAAGGTACAGGACACGCTCATCAACCGGTGGTTCCAGACATCTTACCCTCCAGAGCGGTATCAAGCGCTATTTCAGGGACTCTCAGTCGATCTCCCCAGGCGCCATAGCAGCAGCTCCACGTGTGAACCCTAGGACAGAGGAGGCCGCGCTGAACCCATCAACTGATCCCGCTACCTCTACAGTCCGGGAATTGTCTCCAGCGACATCAGCGGGACCCCGAGAGGAAATGGCTGGTTCATCCCAAGGCCTAGGTGGCATCCCGGAGGATCTCCGGAGTATATTAAAAGCCCTACCCACTAAAGCTGACATTGAGGCCTTGCCCTCGCAGTCGGACATGGAGTCCCTAATCCTGCGTGTGGAAGAGGCACACGCGCGGGACATCCAGGAACTGAAAACGGGGATTCAAGACCTTACAGAAAGAGCTGACAAAAGTGACCTGACACTTTCATCACTTACACAGCGGGTCACAGCCTTGGAACGCTCGCAGGAGACAAGGGCCTCTCAGGCCACTGACATGCAGTTACACATGGAAGATTTGGAGGACCGCAGCCGCCGCAACAACTTGCGGCTGCGGTGTATTCCAGAAGCAACAGGGTCGGAAGATCTGGCGGCCTCAGTTACAGCAATCTTCCACAAGGTTCTGGGGACTCCCCCACCGCAATTGGAGCTAGATCGAGTACACAGAACTCTAGGGCCCAGATCAACGGACCCCGACAGGCCAAGAGACGTACTCTGCAGGATCCATAGATACATGCAGAAAGAACTGATCCTCCGCAAAGCATGGGAACAGGGCGAGGTAGAGTTTGATGGAGCCATAATTAAAATACTGCCTGACCTATCGAGAGCCACACTGCAGCGGAGAGCACTACTGAGACCGGCGCTAGAACTGGCAAGACAACAGGGATGTACATACCGCTGGGGATACCCCTTGGCGGTAACATTCCGAAATGGTACATCCTCGTTTACCCTGCGCTCACCTACGGAACTGCCAGCCTTCTTCGAATACCTGGATGCAGAACCGATTCTAGTTCCGGACTGGCTAGCCTTCATCCCCAGGATGTCGAATCGATCGGGACCCAACATCCACAGAAACCATCAACCTCCACGCCAGCAGAGATCCCGTAGGAGAGCCCGTACAGTGTCGGCGGGAGATTCCCGGGAAGTGTAACCATGAAGCGCATCCACAGATCAGGCACTGGTATACGTTTATTTTCATTTTTATATGTTTTTTCATTACTGTTCTTTCTTTTTTGACTTCTCCCTGCCCCTGCCCAGATGTCAGTAGCCCACACGCCAATACTAGCCACCCTTGGAATATATAGAACACCTGGAACTGCCTAGTTGGTGTTGTCTGGTATACACAGCGACGTGGACTCACCCCCCCTTCTCGTGTGCATTGCAACCCCTGTTCCACCTGCCAGTGAATGCGGCACAACGTCACCAGAACATGGTTTTGTCCCCCTTATGGAGCTCCTTGCTCGTTAGTTAGGTACAGGGACGGTCAGATGAGGAGACGATGTGGGGCATACAGACACTTCCAGAACGGAGCACCCTTCGTCCTCAGTTAGTTGTCCTGGTGTTGGAGAATAACACAGCGGAAGCAGAGGAATCAACATTACACCAGGGTTTGTAAACAGGCGGTTACATGTACCGATTTCTAATCATGAGGAGTCCTAGACATTCTTCGTGGAAAGTACTGGTGGGGGATGGGGGGAGGAGGGATCTTATATTATTCCACTGGCTTCCATGGGGCCTAGATACAACGCTGCACACATGTGCGGGAAAGATATGGGTGTCTTAATCATGGAGGCTTGGATGGGAGGCATGCCCCTGATGTCTGTGACATGGGTGCAGGTGAGGAGGGAAGGGTATTCACAGATAGATGGGTGACATCGAGATAGAAGGGAGTCCCTGTGGTTTCCCTGCAGGTCTTAAACCAAGGTGGGGGCCCCTCCCATCCCTCCCCCATCCTTTTCTCCCTACGGAAGGGGTGGCACCATCACAGTTAGCAAGAAACAGTGGGTTCAAAAGTTTAAGAATATGGTTAATGCAGGTGTAGGGCTGAAAAAGTTACTGTTGTACCTGTACCTTTACCTGATCTGAGCACCGAGGATCATAGATATTAGATTTATGCACCTGATGCTTAGCTAAACGTTTGTTACATTTTATATCGTTCAAAACAAATTAGTACCATGTAATAGAGCAGACCTAGCACTACTCCAAGAGACACATTTTAAAAGCGATAAGCTCCCGATACTGAGAAACAGGTATTTCCCAATGGCATATCATTCCACTAATAGGGCTACTAAGACCCGTGGAGTGTCCATACTATTTGCCAGCAAAGTACCCTGGAAATGTACGGACACATTATCAGACCCAGAGGGAAGATACTTGTTTCTCAGAGGCGAAATCGGGGGGGTTCAGGTAACGCTCGCAAACATCTACGCCCCTAACAGCCATCAAGATAGCTTTATCCCTAAGACCCTAGCAACCCTGATGGAATTTTCTAGAGGCCACCTAATTGTAGGAGGCGATTTCAATGTACCCCTGATCCCCTCAGAAGATACTTCCTCAGGGACCTCTTCTATCACTCCCTCCGTCAGGAAACGAATCTCCAGAGCATTACACAAGGCCCAACTGATAGACGTATGGCGACTCCTCCACCCAACCGAGCGAGACTACACTTTTTATTCAAATCCCTACAAACAATACTCCAGGATTGACTATTTTCTACTCCCACATGCCCAACTGCATGCCCTCAGAGACACAAAGATTGGATCCATCACGTGGTCTGATTACGCCCCTGTCCTACTGACCTATGCCTTGACAGATAACCCTACTGACAGACAGAAGACTTGGAGACTGAACGAAAGCCTCATGCATGATGAGGAGGTACTTACGGATGTAAGGAAGGAACTAGATTTCTATTTTAAAACTAACTACACCCCTAATAGTGACCCTGGCATTGTATGGGAGGCACATAAAGCGGTAATTCGCGGAGTCTTAATAAAGCACGGGGCACGTATCAAACGATTAAGATCTGCTCAATTGACAACACTCCTGCAAGACTTACACCTGGCAGAGGCAAGACACAAACACGCACAGACCCCGTCGGGGGAAGCAGAAGTCACGTTGATACGCACTAAAATCAATGACATAATGCAATACCGAGCAAAGGCCGCGTTGCAAATCTGTAGACGAATGACATATGAATCCGGTAACAAATGTGGCAAACTGCTAGCCAAATCACTACGTGAACAAATGTTAGTGAACTATATCCCCCACATAATGTCGTCCTCTGGTCAGAAGACAACATTTATTCCTCCCTCTACAACCTAAAACAGCAACCGGTTTCACAAGCCCAAGTAGATGATTACATAGTTAAATCAAATATGCCCAAATTAACAGCTGAGTCCGCTGAATTATTAGAAGAACCTATTACCCTGGAAGAAATACAGAAAGCAATCGCTTCCATGAAATTAGGGAAAGCCCCGGGCCCGGATGGCTTTACAACCTTATATTACAAAACCTTGTTACCGTCCCTGGGCGAATCCATGCATAAATTCTTTAACTCACTGGACCCTAGCACTCACTTCCCCAGAGAAACTCTAACGGCACATATAGCACTGATTCCCAAAGAGGGGAAAGATACGACGCAATGCGGGAGCTACAGGCCGATCTCGCTTCTTAACATTGATCTTAAAGTCTTCACGAAAGTACTTTCAACCAGACTTCAAACATATCTTCCATCCCTGATTCACCTAGATCAAGTGGGTTTTGTCCCTTCTAGAGAAGCCAGGGATAATACGATCAAAGCTCTCAACATCTTGCATGTAACTAATCAAAGTAAGACCCCCTGCATATTTCTAAGTACGGACGCGGAGAAGGCCTTTGACAGGGTGAATTGGCAGTTCATGACATCAGTTCTAAGACATGTCGGCCTGGGGACTAGGATGCTGAACTGGATTTCCTCAGTATACACTAATCCCTCAGCACGAGTGAGAGTAAATGGGATTCTGTCTGCCCCTTTTGAGATCAAAAATGGGACTCGCCAGGGATGCCCATTATCCCCGCTCCTATTCGCCCTGTCACTGGAACCCTTCCTGCGCACAATTCGAGCCCACCCAGATATCAAGGGAGTAAAAATAGGAGAGACGCAACAGAAAATAGCTGCTTACGCAGATGATATGTTGTTCACTCTCACAAACCCGACAATATCTCTCCCCCATCTGCTCCACGAATTTAAAACATACGGGCACATATCTAACCTGAAGATAAATTTTAATAAATCGGAAGCCATGAGTGTTGGGCTTTCTCCAAAACTCCTTAACACGCTGCGGGAAAACTTTAAATTCAAATGGACCAACACGGCGCTGAAGTACCTTGGAACTCACATCCCTCCTAAATTATCACAAGTATTTGCCCTGAACTTCCCCCCATTAATGTCCACGGTTAGATCACTACTTAAAACTTGGAGCACGGGGTTACACTCATGGTTTGGTAGGTGTAACATCCTTAAGATGTGCATACTACCCAAATTCCCATACCTCATGCAAGCCCTCCCGATCCAAATACCCGCCCGCTACTTTGACCAGACAAATGCTCTATTCCTAGACTTTATATGGGCACACAAGAAACCTAGGATTAACAGACGTCAGCTCACATTACCCAAACTGTACGGGGGACTGGCGGTACCAGACCTTCGCAAATACCAACAAGCAACTCACTTGACCAGACTTATTGACTGGAATCGACACGACACCACTAAATTATGGACCCAATTGGAGCAAGCCCAAAGCACAATACCTTTAGACAGGGCCCCCTGGTGCCATGACTTATTGCCTAGGGATATGAAGAACCACCCCCTGATAGGAGTAACCTCACGAATCTGTTCATCCCTGTTTGCTAAAATGCATCTTACATCCCTCAACTCCCCACTACGGCCGATTCTGGGTACCCCAGAATTTAGTCCAGGATGCTATGATCCAGTGATCCGTGCATTACGTAAGACAGGGTATTCACAGGCATCCCACTTTATAACAAATGGACAATGGCCCTCTATAGAGGGGCTAATGAGTGCAGAGGGACTGTTCCAACTAAACCTGTGGAGAGCCTTACAGCTTAACCACTTTTTTAAGACGCTACCACCTCCTGGTAACTTCGTCAGGGCCTTGACTACCTATGAGTCACATTGCTCAGGAGAAGGAGCTCTACCTCACGCATTGTCAGCCACTTATTTACTACTGATTACACCACTAGAGAACTACCAAATGCCCACCCTCGGGACATGGGAAAGAGATATGCAGTGTAAACTCTCACCACGGCAAAAACAAAACATAATCTATTTCACATTCAAATCTTCCATCTGCACAAAGATGCAAGAGACTAACTATAAGTTAGTAACCAGATGGTACAATACCCCAGACAAACTGCAGAGATTTTTCCCATCCTCTGCAGGTACCTGCTGGAGATGCGGGGAGGAAAGGGGTACGATTCTTCATATATTCTGGACCTGCAAGCGGTTGGAGCAGTACTGGAAGTCCATACAGCAGACGATACAGAAATTTACGGAACGCCCCATTGTGGCGGACCCCAGCTTCTTCTTATTACATGCATCTACCATGTCCAGAAAGAAATATAAAAAATCACTGCTACGGCACCTTCTGGATGCAGCCAAAGCGTGTATCCCTCTGCTGTGGAAGTCTACTAGTCCTCCAACTGTGAGTATGTGGTTAAAAAAAGTAGAAGACATCAGGACGATGGAGGATCTTATCCTCACGGCCCGTAACCAAACTGAACAGTACTCTAAAACCTGGTCGCAATGGCTTATATTTATATTCTCCACTGAGGGACAAAGCCTGCTTACAAATCATTAAAAGGACTATGACAGTGAAAGCCTACAGGCAACAGTCACCCTCCTGACATATATGTACCGAGTAGTAGAGGGGAGTCGCCTCCCGGTCTCCCCCCTCCCCTGTTCCCCCCCTTCCCCCCCTCCCCCTGACCCTTGTTCCACACTTCTGCCCCCCCATTTTTCGTACTATTACTTCTCTGTCCTCTTTTCTCTATATTTCTTTCATCTATTTCTTATCTACTTTTGCTAATTTGGAAAAAGGAAAACGGTCGGTAGGAAAGAGGCAAACAGATAAACTTGAGTTTCAATGCAGGACTGAATCTATCACACAGATTATACAAACATGTATATGAGCCTGTAATAGGAAACTATGTTGTCATGCCCTCAGTCATGTTGATGTAAGAGGCTGCGCCCTCAAATATGATGTATATTTATGATGATATCGTGGGCCTGTAACCTTTCCTGCTTTTGAATAAAACTTATATTTGAAAAAAAAAGAAAAATCCCTTTCGCCTGTATGCTAGTCTGACGGACGAAAACCGACGATAGGGTAGCTATTGGCTACTGGCTATGAACTTCCTTATTCTAGTCCGGTCGTACGTCATCACGGTCGAATCCGTTGGACTTTGGTGTGATCGTGTGTAGACAAGTCCAATTCGACGGAAGTCCGTCCAAAAGTCAGTCGGAAAGTCGGACGTGATTCAGTCCGTGGAAAGTCTGGTCGTGTGTACAAAGCATTATTTTCTTTCCTCCAGGCGGCTGAATGGAGCAGGGAGGGTATCAGGGGCGTAACTCTCTCACCTCTTGGCCCGACGCCTTTGATGACGTCACATGTCCCGCATTGGATCGGCGTTCTGTCTATCAAAGGCACCAGGCCAAAAGGTGCAGCTATGTGACGTGAGCCCCAGGAACACTGGAAGTTCTAATGAAAGCTCTTACATCGGGCAATTCAGCTCTCTGCTGATCCGGACAGCTCGACTCTTCCTTTCCTCTCTCTTCCCCTGGCTGGGAGACTGTGCCGGCGGTGCTCTTATCCTCACTGGGCCCCACTCGGCTGCGGGCCCCATAGCGCCCGCATGGGTCGCTATGGTGGTAGTTACGCCCCTGGAGGGTATAATGTAAAGGTGAGCTGCTAGGGAGGGGAGGCACTGAAGAGAACCTGTTGTGTTGCCCTGCATGCCAAACACTTAGGTTTCCAAGGGTTAGTTCACCTTTTCACAAACATGAAAAGGTGAACTAACTTACAACACCTTCCCCATGCCCCTCGTTCCCCGCTGCACTTACCTCCTTGGATGATTATCTTTCACTATTCATGCCAGCTGATGTAGCAGTCCGAGCATTTTAAAGCCATGCTCTTCAACCACCTTTTTTCTTCCAGGATGCCTCCGAGAGATTTCCATTGGTCAGCACCAGTGCTGACCAACACCTGCTCAACTTGGCGATCCTTATGATGCCACAGAGCCTACAGGGTGAATATTGTTTATTTCAAATGCCCGGAACACTACATCAGCTGGCATGGGCAGCAGAGGATAATCAATAAAGGAGATACGTGCAGAAGGTACCGGGGGTGTAGTGAGTTAGTTCGCCTTGGGGGTTATTTACGAAAGGCAAAGCCACTTTGCACTACAAGTGCAAACTACAAATGTAAAGTGCACTTGGAAGTGCAGTTGCTGTAGATCCGAGGGGGACATGCAAGGAAAATAAAAAACAGCATTTTAGCTTGCACATGATTGGATAATAAAATCAGCAGAGCTTCCCCTCATTTCAGATCTACCCCTCAGATTTACAGCGACTGCGTTTCCAAGTGCACTTTCAGTGAAATTTCAAGTGCACTTTGCACCTGTAGTGCAAAGTGGATTTGCCTTTCGTAAATAACCCCCTTATCATTTTTTGTGAAAAGGATAACTAACCCTTTAACGAATAGATAAACCCAACATTTCATATTACTGATATGTGCCTGCTGTACCATGTACTTGTATGAAAAAGTCTCCTGTTCCTTTTGTATTGCTTCCTTTGTGTGAAATCCCTGGTGTTCCTTACAGTCCCTCTGCTTTCCTATTAAAAAACTGAGCACACTAGGCATGAAAGCACTGCACAGTTTTCTGGCTGTGCTGAGAACTCAGCCTGCTCTCCTCCAATGATCAGACTTGTGCTAACACTTCCCGATGCACAGCCATTCACTGGGAAGATCCGTGTACTGCTGTTTCTCCTCCCCCAGCTCTTGGAGCTTCTTCTGCAGCTGAGAAAATAGAGTATATGATCAATTATATAAAAGGTGAAAAAAAATATTTATATTTTTTATATCTATACAGTTTGGCCTTTCCTTTTTTCTATTTTAAACTGAATGGGTTGTTTTTACAAGGTGAGGGTTCACATATACATTTAGCTTTATGTGTCGATCACAACAAAACTGCCCACAACCAATATCTGCCTGTGGGACTTTAAATGAGGCATAATACAAAAAATATCAATGTATTGTATAAGAATTGGACACATAAATGTATATAGTACACATAAACAATGTTTGGCATACCAAGCCAATAGGTTACACGTAATAATATATAATGTACATCAAGCTGGTGTATTTTCAAGTTTACATAAGAAAAACAAATAAGTTGCGCTACTAAGAGCTAAAAAACACCTTGCTCAAAAATAAATAAACAAAACATTGATGAAAAAAATAAAGTCTCTAAAGTCCAGGAACACAATAGAGATACACAGACTGGTCATCGCATGTTTCTAAACTTAATACTGCATGTCGCTTCTATATTTTTATGCCTATGGAAACATGTAAGTGCATTACTTTAGCTCAATAAATCTTCTGAAAGAGGTTTTACACTATCAGAGCTTCTTTTCTCTCATTTGACATAACACTGGAATATCCAGATGGTCAGAGACCAGATTATTAGGAGATGTATGTGGGTGCATATTACCGGCCTTGCCTCCTCTGATTAACCATAAATGGTGGATACACAGAGGCTCGTATGACCTTCCATAATTGAAGGGTCCATGCTTTGGGGTAAGAGTACATCCTAACCTCTACCTTATTTATTTATTTCAGTAACTTATATAGCACCATCAATTTACACAGCACTTTTCATATACATTGTAAATTCACATCAGACCCAACCCTCAAGGAGCTTACAATCAAAGGTCCCCAACTCACATTCATACATACTAGGGACAATTTAGACAGGATCCAATTAACCTACCAGCATGTCTTTGGAGTGTTGGAGGAAACCGGAGTACCCGGAGGAAACCCACGCAGGCACAGGGAGAACATGCAAACTCCAGGCATGTAGTGTCGTGGTTGGGATTCAAACCAGCAAACCTTCTTACTGCTAGGTGAAAGTGCTATCCACTACACCACTGTTTTATGTGTCCATTACAACAAAACTGCCCACAAACAATATCCGCCCATGGGACTTTAAATGAGGCATAATACAAAAGTCATAAAATATCAATGTATTGTATAAGGATTGGACACATAAATGTATAAAGTACACATAAACAATGTTTGGCATATCAAGCCAATGGGTTGCACGTAGCAATATATACAGGTATATGGTGATGGAGTCATGGTACATTAGGCACCTGGTTACAGTTCTTTACAATCACAGCAAGATTGTAACCATAGAAATATGCAAATTATACACCGAAAATGCTAACATCCAAAAATCCTACGCGAAAGCACGTGGTTATGTCACATTTGCTATAAACATTGGACCGGTGCTTTGACAACAGGCAGGCTTGCAACCAGAGGAAAATATATTCAACCGTCTTTGTTGTCTTCTAAAACGAGAGAAAAACAAGAATTACATAATACAGAAATCATGAGATCGACACGATGCTGGAAGTTCCTTCTTGACGTCAGGTCAGGTGATCAGTAAATTCATCTGCTAGCAAAATGAGACAAGTTTACTCTCAGCAGGACAAATAATACGAGAAGGATGTCTGACCATGGCCAGCGTTCCTCAAGTTGACTGTTGTAAAGGGGAAACACAGGGAGAGAGGGACATGTATTATTTCTGTAATAGTCCATGGATTCAGGCCAGCACCAAGAATCGCACCAGAAATGAGGAAGATGAATGTTTGAATATATGATTACACGGAAATTGTGCTTCTAATTATTTTATTTCCCCTTAATGATGGCTTTATATTTAGACTGACCACATATTTTTTACGTTTGAAGTAGTTCTAAATTTCATAGGTTTCTTCCCGTAAGCCTGAACACAATTTTGCAACTTTGACATGTGTTAGTAAAACTGTACATATTGTCACAACTACTTAAGTTGTACACACGGCCGGACTTCCCGACAGAAAAAGTCAGATGGGAGCTTTTGGTCGGACATTCTGACCGTGTGTATGCCCCATTGGACTTTTTCTGTCGGCATTTAGAACATGTTCTAAATCTTTCCGTCGGAAATGCCGATGGAGTTTAGCTGGTTGGTATGTCCGGCCGTGTGTACGCGGCATTAGTGTATCCAGGTGGATTATACCTTTTTTTTTCAGGACAAATTAGTGGCACATGGTAATGGATAGCTCCTGATTTTTTTTAATTATCAAAGGAAAACTGGCCCAAAATATATATATAAAAAAAAATATATATATATATATATATATATATATATATATATATATATTTTTTTTTGTTTCTTAATGTAGCTGTATATATCTTGCTATCATCAAAACTTACCACCAAAGAACAACCCAAAATACATTCTCCTGCTCCCACTGAATGCAGCAATACTACATATGTGTATGTTATTTGTTGTACCTGTAGTCAGGGCCGGTGCTTGACTATTTTGCACCATTGGCAAGACTACCACCAACACCCTCCCCCGGCTGCCCGCCTGCGGGCGGGGTGGTGGTAGTCTTGCCTAGGGCGTGGGTGCCTACAGCCGGGTACTGATTGTCAGAGTGGACTCATCGGCCCAGCAGAACTTCTCTTCCATCCTGAGACATGGTGCCCACTTCCTCTGCCGCCCCAGCTGTCCTCCGACTCCCGGGAGCTGGCTCAGTGTTGCCCTCCTCACAGGCTGAGCTGCTGTTGACCTCCTCCGCAGCAGATCTGAAGGATGTCCTCCATGGCTGCTGCTTTCTCTGGATTGGCCAGCAGAGGGTCAGTCAGCGCCCCAGCCCTTTGTAGGGTCTTCATCCCCTCGTGTTCCCCGGCCAGGCCAGTAGGGAAGTCAGCGGCTGTGGCTGCCCCCTAGGCAGCAGTGCGTTATTGGTGGCTGCCTAGTTCGCCAGCCCTGCCTGTAGTACAGCCCAGAAACTATAGTGCACGTTTTGCTTTTTCTATCCTCCCTAAAATACACTGTCACTGATACTAATTTAAAATATGCTTTAAAAAAAAAATCCTACTCAAAATTTACTGACCCTGACCTTTGACCCCATACCTTTACCCATGACCTTTGACCCTTAAACTAACTCTGGCACAGACCTAGATCAAACCTTGATCTAGCTATTTTTTTTCTTTCTTTTTTTAAATTTTTTTTATTATTATTATAATTTTTCTTACACACTTAAATGTTTCTCCCCTGCAAGGAGAGAAAGATACATTGTATCTTTCTCTCCATTCAGAGGAGAAAGAAAACACAGGGGGGCGGGCTGCACAGTGACTGATCACTGTGATAGCCAATCAGAGGCTATCACAGAAATCAAGTGACCCGGAAGCAGGAGTCCTGGGTCCCAATTGTTAGTACGAGACACAGGGCTCTCTGCGAGAGCTGGGGCAGGCGATACAGAGCTGCTACCTCCTTAATCATGATTAAAGTGGTTGTAAAGTCAGAACGTTTTTTTATCTTCATGCATTCTATGCATGAAGATAAAAAACATTCTGTGTGCAGCAGCCCCCCTCAGCCCCCCTAATACCTACCTGAGCCCCCTCTCGATCCAGTGATGTTGCACAAGAAACTCGGCTGTCTGGGACTCTCCCTCCTAATTGGCTAAGACACACAGCGGGTGCCATTGGCTCCTGCTGCTGTCAATCAAAGTCAGTGAGCCAACGAGGAGAGAGAGGGGGTGGGGCTGAGCCGCGGCTCCCTGTCTGAGTGCCCCCATAGCAAGTTGCTTGCTGTGGGGGCACTCGACAGGAGGGAGGGGCCAGGAGCTCCAGCGAGGGACCCAAGAAGAAGAGGATCGGGGCTGCTCTGTGCAAATTCACTGCACAAAGGAGGTAAGTATAACATATTTGTTATTTTTAAACTAAAAAAACCCTAAGATTTTAGTATCACGTAAGGCCTGACGGCTGAATTTTACATGGCTGTGCTACACGAAGAGCATTTGATTATATCCGTTGCCCTGTAGTGGCAGTTTTCTCTATATACTCTCTGGGAGAGCCCAGTCTCTGTGTTGGGAGTGTGCTATGCAGAGCACTCCCAGCACAAACACCAGTACGCATTGACTGTATGCAGCCTCACAGATAAAGACCCACTTTCATGGGGCCACATATATGTATGGAGTAGTTGCCAAGGGGTTAATGCATTCTCTGAATGAAGGTATAAAATGCTCCACTACCTGTCCTAGCCCCCCAACCCCCCCCCCCCCCCTCCGCCCGGTCCCCAAACACTTACCTGACTCCTTTCACTAATCCAGCGCTTTCCCAGCTTCAGCACTCCTCTCCTCCAAGTCTCACAGGAGACGCTGAGAGCACTGAGAGCCATCGGCTCCTCCTGCTGTCAGTTGAACTCCAGTGAGCAGGGGTGTGGCTTACTGGTGCTGTGTGTGTCTATGGATGCACAGAGCCCAGTTCAGAAGCGCCCACATGGGTGGGTGCTCCCTTAGTACACAGCATGCTAAGGGGGCACCGGGAATAGGGAGAAGAGGACAGCACAAGTGGGGGACTGCCAGAAGAAGAGGTAAGGGACCGCTTTGTGCAATATCATTGCTCAAAGCAGGTAAGTATAACATATATTTTATTTTAAAGGAAATAAAAACATATCCTTTAGTATCACTTTTTCCTCATTTAGTGATTTTTTTTTTACTTATTTACTTACAGTCCATTGAATGAGAAGTGTCCCTTGTGTTGGTGGCTGCTATGTTCTTTGACCTCTTCATTTCTCAGTCCCTCAGCAAATGTTTATAATGCAGGAACCTCACCTATGTAAAAGCTGAAGCCAGGTATGGGTGCTTTTGCATCGTTACATTAGTCCAGCTTGGACCAATATAAGTATGCATGTGCCATACCTGGCCGATTCCTGTGGAAGTTGAAAATCACTAAAGTAGACACCGCTACTACAGTGCTCTCCACCAGGTTCTGGGTCCTGTGCCAAATTGCTGCTCTGCTGCATTGGGAACACAGGAGGTCGTTCACTTGGCACAGGCGCCATTCAGAGGACACTCAGCATTTACTCAATTAATTCAAAGCTATTCCTGATTGGACAAAGAACACAAAGATGTCACAATCTCTACCTCATTCAATCAGAGAACACTGCCTATGACGGCTGCTATGAAATACCTGGTGCTTCCATTAGCAGCACATATGGGGCCCAGTGGCCTAATGGATAAGGCATCAGCCTCCGGAGCTGGAGATTGTGGGTTCAAGTCCCATCTGGGTCGTAAACTTTATACTAGTACCCTACCTTAAAAAGGACAATATTATATTAGTAAAATATCTGATACGTTCAATTATATGGTAAATTAGAAATGTGGCAGATATATACAGTATCAGGAATGTTAGACTAGGCTTTTAAAAAATGCAACTAAACATCTCCCTTAAAGTGATATTAAAGCGGAGTTCCACCCAAAAGTGGAACTTCCGCTCATTGGATTCCTCCCCCCCTCCGGTGTCACATTTGGCACCTTTCAGGGGGGAGGGGGTCTAAGACAGGTATCTGCACCCACTTCCGGGAATAGACTCCCGCGGGAGTCACGCCCCCTCCCGCACTCCCCCGCTGTCTCCTGGGAAAGACACAGGTCCCAGGAGATAGCAGGGACCATTGAGAACGCGCAGCGCGACTCGCGCATGCGCAGTAGGGAATCGGGAAGTGAAGCCGCAACGCTTCACTTCCTGATTCCCTCACTGAGAATGGCGGCGGCAGCACCCGAGGATCGAGGGACGGTTCGGTCTCGGGTGCCGACATCGCTGGACCCCGGGACAGGTGAGTGACTTTATTTTAAAAGTCAGCAGCTGCTGACATCTAAAAAAAAAAATTTCGCCGGACTCCCGCTTTAAAGATTTGTTTTTGTTTTTTTAAATAACAAACAATTTATACTTACCTCCTCTGTGTAATGGTTTTGCACAGTGCAGCCCCGATTCTCCTTTTCTTGTGTCCCCCGCCCGGTGCTCCTGGCTCCTACCCCATGACCAGTGCCACCCAATAGAAAGCTGCATGCTATGGGGGCACTCATGCATGCTCCCTCCCGAGTCCCACTCTATGCGTCCATAAGACACATAGAGCCGTGGCTCAGCCCTGTCCCCCACTCTCTTCTCATTGGCTCATTGGCTGTGATTGACAGCAGTGGGAGCCAATGGCTCCTGCTTTTGTGTGTTAGCAAATGAGGAGAGAGAGACCCAGAACAGCCGAGGCTCCCATGCACATCACTGGAGAAGGGGCTCAAGTGGGTATTTGGGGGGGGGGGGGGCAACTGCACGCAGAAGGTTTTTTACCTTCATGCATAGAAAAAAACCTTTAGCCTTTACAACTACTAATGGAGGACCCAATACCAGATTTCACCAACGGGTGGACAGGTGCAAACCCCTGTGTTCAGTAACCACTCAGCATGGGACCCGGAAGCTAATGGAGTATTGATGCCTACTACAGTGATTTACAGCTTCCACAGGGATCCCTCAGGTATGGCAAATACATACTTACATTGATCCAAACTGGACCAATGTTACTATATAAAAATTGCCATATCAGGAATTCAACTTTAAGGCAGAACTTCACCCCAAAGGAGACATTCCATTCTTCCTCCTCCCCCCTCCTTTACATTTGGCTTTTTTTTTTCCTTTGAGGGAAAGCGGGTACATGATTTTGACAGGTACCCACTCTTCCATATCCGGTCAGATCACCCCGACAATCTGAACAGAAGTTCTCCCCCCTTTCACAGACACATCTCAGGCCCCAGGACACTGCAGGACCAATCAGAAAATGCGCAGTTGTAAGCTGGTTGTGAATCAGTAAGGCTTCACTGCCGGTTTCCCTTTGTGAAGATGCTGGCGCCTGTACCTGGAGCTGATTGAAGAATCGACTCGAGTGATGACATCGCTGGATCCAGGACAGGTAAGTGTCCTTATATTAAGCCAGCACCTACAGTATTTGTAGCTGCTGACTTTTAATTTTTTTTAGGGGGGAGACTGGAGCTCCTCTTTAGGTGGACCTTACTTTTTTACTGCAAGGTCCACTTTAAAATGTATGCATACAGTAACAATGATCTTCTCCTGTTTAATCTTTTGTTTGCTTGTTACATATACAATGAAAGCGTTTTGTTATATCTGTTTCATCAATAAAAATGGATCACTGCACTCCGGAACTCAGCACACTGTTCTTCTTTATTTAAATGGCGTATAAAAACACACATGTGAGCAGATGCTTTGGGGGGCCATTAACAATTAATGACATCACCACACATCTGCTAAAGGGCAATGCACTTCTGTGCGTGTTGGGTAAGCGTGTGATTTTTGCCTTGCCGACATGCACAAAATGTGAACCTGGCCTTATAAAGCCATACCAGACAGCGCAGCCAGGTTGGGGAGCTGACATTTTTCCAACCTTAGTTATGCACTACAGATCAGTCACTTCTCTGCTTTAAAACTAAAATGATTCTTCCAACACTTTTTGTCTGTAATATATTTGTGATGTAATAGATTTCCGGTATAAAAATAGCAGGTGTTCTAAAAATAGACGCCAGGTGATCAATATCTTGTTTCATCACCACAATTTTCCTTTATGTAATTCTGTCTGCCTTCAAGGAAAAAAAAACTGGCAAGGGTGTGTGGAATTATCTTCCGTTCACACACCCTCTGTGTAATGACCTTATAAATTTCTCTGCTCATTCTTTCAAGGTTTATGGGACACAATGCTGTGGGTGTGACAAAAATGCATTACACCTATCTGCAAGAGCTGATATGGCGGTCTATAGGGGAAGGTGTTGCTCTGCCATCTAGTGGACATAATGCTTATTGCTGGTGGAATCTAAATTCTGAAAACGCTTTATCTACATTCCATCCAATACAAGATGGACTATTGATTTATATGGTGGAATTCTGAACTCTGGCAGTTAAGTGGCTCATGCGGAAACGTTTGGATAGCTTAAAGTCCAACTCTAGACAAAGCTTTTGAAAATATGCAGAGGGTTTAGATCAGTGGCAGCTGCTCCATTAGGGGCAAAGGGACGCTTCTCCCCTAATCCATGCGCCCGGCCCCTAATCTACATGCAGGATGCCAGGCGCATGGATTTCAATGTTTTGCATTTTTTTAAACACATGATTAGAACCTGAGGCTTTAATTGGCTCCAAAAAATTGTGGGCTCGGGGCGCAGAGCTTACCCAGTTGTGTGACAACTTCGCTAATGTCTTCCTGCTTCTCCTCCTGGCCAATCAGAAAGCGGGTCCTGAGACACAATTGGCCGGGAGTCCTAAGACCCGATTGGCACTGAGTCCTAAGTCCTGTTTGGACAGGAGAAGAAGCGACTGCCGGGACTCGGGAGGAGACACAGGGGGGAAGCCCCCAAAGCCACAACCTAGATGAGGTAAGTGCGGGGCTGGCAGGGAGCCTGATGGGCGAGCGAAGTGGCGATCGTTCGAGTGACGGGGTGTGTGGGTGCAAAGCGGCGATTGATTGATCAAGCGACTGGGGGTGGCTGGCTGGGGGGGGGGGGGACCAGCCGCTACTGGTTTAGATCCTTTTTTTTTTTTGCTGTCTGTTTAGGGAGATTTCACTTTAAAATGCACACTTTAGGTTGTCCATCAGTTTTCTCTGTTATCCTTCTGTGATAACTGGATCTACATCACGCTGCCTACCACAAGTAACATGATAACTAAGTTGTAAGCTTTTTTTTTGGCTTTTAGCTCTGGGCCTAAAACGGATCTCAAGCCAAAATGATTATTATTACAGGTACTTATACAGCACTGTCAATTTACGTAGTGCTTTACAGATATATATATTGCATTCACATCAGTCCCTGCCCTCTAGGGGCTTACAATCTAAGGACCCTAACATACATATACCAGGGCTAACTTAGACAGGAGTCAGATAACCTACCAGCATGTCTTTGGAGTGTGGGAGGAAACCCACGCAGGCACAGGGAGAACATGCAAACTCAATGCAGGTAGTGCCGTGGTTGGGATTTAAACTGATGACCATAGTGCTGCTAGGCAGAAGAGCTAACCACTTAGTCACTGTGCAAAGTTTTTGGTTTTGCTAAGGGTTAAATGTCATATGTAACCAATTTTGTTTGCTCCATTGGGAAGATTTCCCTTCAATTCCTGTCTTGGTCCAACATTGTTACTGAAATAGGCATAGTGGGGAAATCTGCAAAGGAAACATAGACAGCTATTAAAATCTTTACTTTTTTTAATAGATTGGGAACAACTGAAACCCCAGTTGACAGTTTTTGTCAGTGTCTCCATTGGAGATATCCCTTCAGTTCTTGTCCTAGTGATAGAATATCTTCTGAATGGGACTACTTCCATTCAAGGAGCTTGTTCGTTCAACTTGTTTGTAAATCCAACTTGTTTGGTCCAACAAAGAACAATGCTTGCAGACAACAGCTGTAAGCGATCATCAGTGTGTTCTGGCGGGGGGGGTGTCAGAACACAATAGCACAGCGGAAGAGATCGCTGCACCAACATTGCTTGTGTTAGTACGGCGATTTGTCAGCTTTTTTTTCATTCAGTCCACTGGGGTGAGTGTGTGTACCCGGTTTTATACGATTGGACATGTTCACATCTTTGAAAGTTTGCAAGTTGAACATTCGTATGTAGGGGGTACTTTCTGTACAGCGGTTTGCCCTGTTCGCCTGCAGCCTGGCAGACTTTGTCAGACTGCATGCAGCTGGGCTGGTGGCTGTACCTGTCCCTCTCGGGTGCAGCGAAATGCCAGGATGGGAGGGTGCTAGATGCATTCTGTGCAAATGGTCTTGATCCAAAGTAAGTTCTGTAATGGAAACAAAGTAAACATCCTACAGCTGAAGTTTAGGTATGGCAATTTTTACAAAATTACATTGTACAGCTGCCTTTAAACATTGAAAGCAAAGGAGGTTGCTTGCTTGGCATGGGTGCCATTCAGGGAAGACTTTGTCTTTTCCCAAACAATGCAAAGCATTCTTTGATTGGATAAGATGAAGCGGCAGGCCAGTGACATCCCAATCTCCACCTTGTGCAATCAGAGTATGCTTTATATTTGTTGAGAAAATGCAGAGTGTTCCCTCAGTGCCGGTTCACACTACCGCGACTTGGGATCCGACTTGTCAGACCTCAAGTCGCCCCAAGTCGCTTGACATCTGAAAGTCCATGTAAGTGAATGAGAGCCGTCTATATGTACGCTACTGAAGTCGCTCCGACTTCAGAAAAGGTCCCTGTACTACTTCAAGGCGACTTGTAGGCGACTTGTACCCATTGATTTCAATGGAAGTCGCCTACAAGTCGGATCATGGTCTATAGTGAAGCGACTTCACAGGAAGAGAAGATGGTTTTTTCAAGCAAACCCCTCCCTCCCCCAGAGCTGATTGTTGTTTGATTGGCCACTGGAAAGTTGCCTGTACTGGAGGCGACTTGAAGTCGCCTTGTAAGTCGCCCCAAGTCGCGCTGTCGTGTCGCCCTCAGGTCGTGTCCAGGTCGCCTCGCAAAGTCGCGGCCAGAGTCGTGTTGCCCCTGTGTAAACCGGCGCTAAGGGTCGGTTCACACTGGGGCAACACGACTTCAGCGCGACTATGCACGGCGACTTCAACGCGGCTTCGACGCGACTTCAGCGCGACTTTAGCAAATTACAAGGCGACTTGAAGTCGCCTCCATGACAGGCGACTTCGGCTGTGGCCAATCACAGGGCAATCAGCTCTCTGGGAGGGAGGGAGGGGTTTTCCCTGCAAAGTCGCTTGACTTTACAGAGAGATCCGACTTGGAGGCGACTTCCATTGATTTCTATGGTACAGGTAGGGCAGCCATGTGAAGTGACCCCTGTACTAATGCCGGGTAGCGGAGGAGCGGTGTAGCAGGGTCCTGCTACATGTAGGATACCAACAAAAGAAGAGCTTATAGCAAGCCCACTTGGAGTAGAAATTAAAACGGAAGTACAGCGGAAGCTGGGAGCAACTAAAATCGTCCATCGGATCGGTGTATGTATGACCATCTATACAGGGATACAAGGTAAATCACGATCAAACAGCAAGGATCTAAAACCCATCAACAGATGCCTCACCACTAGGGATGAGCTTCGTGTTCGAGTCGAACCCATGTTCGACTCGAACATCGGCTGTTCGGTCGTTCGCCGAATTGCGAACGATATGGGCCGTTCGCGCCAAATTCGTGTGGCGCGTCACGGCCCATAATTCACTGCGGCATCGCAGTGCATTGCTGGCTGATGATTGGCCAAGCATGCACTATGACCCGCATGCTTGGCCAATCACAGCGCCGTCAGTAGAGAGAGCTGTAATTGGCCAAAGCCAGGGTGGCTTTGGCCAATTATGGCTCAGGGAATTTAGTACACACCCCACACTATATAAGGCCGCCTGCACGGCGGCCCTGTGTAGTGTGTGTTCCGGTGTGCTTAGAGAGAGAGAGAGACAGTGTCATTTGATTTGAGTTAGATAGATTAGGCAGAACAGTCAGTCAGTTAGCTGCACTTACAGTGTATTGTGTATATATATGCATCCCAGGTGTTGCATATATATATATACACTGTATTCAGTTTAGCTAGATCCGTTCCTGTTATCTTCTATCTAGACTATTTACATTTAATGCAGTGCGTCCTGCTCACAGTGTTCAGCTAGATCCGTTCCTGCTATTTACATTTAGTGCAGTGCGTCCTGCTCACAGTGTTCAGCTAGATCCGTTCCTGCTATTTACATTCAGTGCAGTGCGTCCTGCTCACAGTGTTCAGCTAGATCCGTTCCTGCTATTTACATTTAGTGCAGTGCGTCCTGCTCACAGTGTTCAGCTAGATCCGTTCCTGCTATTTACATTCAGTGCAGTGCGTCCTGCTCACAGTGTTCAGCTAGATCCGTTCCTGGTATTTACATTTAGTGCAGTGCGTCCTGCTCACAGTGTTCAGCTAGATCCGTTCCTGCTATTTACATTCAGTGCAGTGCGTCCTGCTCACAGTGTTCAGCTAGATCCGTTCCTGGTATTTACATTTAGTGCAGTGCGTCCTGCTCACAGTGTTCAGCTAGATCCGTTCCTGCTATTTACATTCAGTGCAGTGCGTCCTGCTCACAGTGTTCAGCTAGATCCGTTCCTGCTATTTACATTCAGTGCAGTGCGTCCTGCTCACAGTGTTCAGCTAGATCCGTTCCTGCTATATACATTTAGTGCAGTACGTCCTGCTCACAGTGTTCAGCTAGATCCGTTCCTGTTATCTTCCTACTGACAGGCAGGCTTGTCTGGTTACAGTATATAAAGCTACCTGAAGAAAATTACAGGTGTTCTATTTGATCCTATTAGTACCACGGTCAGGCAGCTAGACTATTTACATTTAGTACAGTGTGTCCTGCTCACAGTGTTCAGCTAGATCCGTTCCTGTTATCTTCCTACTGACAGGCAGGCTTGTCTGGTTACAGTATATAAAGCTACCTGAAGAAAATTACAGGTGTTCTATTTGATCCTATTAGTACCACGGTCAGGCAGCTAGACTATTTAGATTTAGTACAGTGTGTCCTGCTCACAGTGTTCAGCTAGATCCGTTCCTGTTATCTTCCTACTGACAGGCAGGCTTGTCTGGTTACAGTATATATAGCTACCTTAAGAAAATTACAGGTGTTCTTTTTGATCCTATTAGTACCACGGTCAGGCAGCTAGACTATTTACATTTAGTACAGTGTGTCCTGCTCGCAGTGTTCAGCTAGATCCGTTCCTGTTATCTTCCTACTGACAGGCAGGCTTGTCTGGTTACAGTATATATAGCTACCTTAAGAAAATTACAGGTGTTCTTTTTGATCCTATTAGTACCACGGTCAGGCAGCTAGACTATTTACATTTAGTACAGTGTGTCCTGCTCACAGTGTTCAGCTAGATCCGTTCCTGTTATCTTCCTACTGACAGGCAGGCTTGTCTGGTTACAGTATATATAGCTACCTTAAGAAAATTACAGGTGTTCTTTTTGATCCTATTAGTACCACGGTCAGGCAGCTAGACTATTTACATTTAGTACAGTGTGTCCTGCTCACAGTGTTCAGCTAGATCCGTTCCTGTTATCTTCCTACTGACAGGCAGGCTTGTCTGGTTACAGTATATATAGCTACCTTAAGAAAATTACAGGTGTTCTTTTTGATCCTATTAGTACCACGGTCAGGCAGCTAGACTATTTACATTTAGTACAGTGTGTCCTGCTCACAGTGTTCAGCTAGATCCGTTCCTGTTATCTTCCTACTGACAGGCAGGCTTGTCTGGTTACAGTATATATAGCTACCTTAAGAAAATTACAGGTGTTCTATTTGATCCTATTAGTACCACGGTCAGGCAGCTAGACTATTTACATTTAGTACAGTGTGTCCTGCTCACAGTGTTCAGCTAGATCCGTTCCTGTTATCTTCCTACTGACAGGCAGGCTTGTCTGGTTACAGTATATATAGCTACCTTAAGAAAATTACAGGTGTTCTTTTTGATCCTATTAGTACCACGGTCAGGCAGCTAGACTATTTACATTTAGTACAGTGCGTCCTGCTCACAGTGTTCAGCTAGATCCGTTCCTGTTATCTTCCTACTGACAGGCAGGCTTGTCTGGTTACAGTATATAAAGCTACCTTAAGAAAATTACAGGTGTTCTATTTGATCCTATTAGTACCACGGTCAGGCAGCTAGACTATTTCGATTTAGTACAGTGTGTCCTGCTCACAGTGTTCAGCTAGATCCGTTCCTGTTATCTTCCTACTGACAGGCAGGCTTGTCTGGTTACAGTATATATAGCTACCTTAAGAAAATTACAGGTGTTCTTTTTGATCCTATTAGTACCACGGTCAGGCAGCTAGACTATTTACATTTAGTACAGTGTGTCCTGCTCACAGTGTTCAGCTAGATCCGTTCCTGTCATCTTCCTACTGACAGGTAGGCTTGTCTGGTTACAGTATATAAAGCTACCTTAAGAAAATTACAGGTGTTCTATTTGATCCTATTAGTACCACGGTCAGGCAGCTAGACTATTTACATTTAGTACAGTGTGTCCTGCTCACAGTGTTCAGCTAGATCCGTTCCTGTTATCTTCCTACTGACAGGCAGGCTTGTCTGGTTACAGTATATATAGCTACCTTAAGAAAATTACAGGTGTTCTTTTTGATCCTATTAGTACCACGGTCAGGCAGCTAGACTATTTACATTTAGTACAGTGCGTCCTGCTCACAGTGTTCAGCTAGATCCGTTCCTGTTATCTTCCTACTGACAGGCAGGCTTGTCTGGTTACAGTATATAAAGCTACCTTAAGAAAATTACAGGTGTTCTATTTGATCCTATTAGTACCACGGTCAGGCAGCTAGACTATTTACATTTAGTACAGTGTGTCCTGCTCACAGTGTTCAGCTAGATCCGTTCCTGTTATCTTCCTACTGACAGGCAGGCTTGTCTGGTTACAGTATATAAAGCTACCTGAAGAAAATTACAGGTGTTCTATCCCAGCTTAGTGCAGCTACAGGCCATTAGTATGTCTGGAAGGCCAAGAAGGAGAGGCAGACAGTCACAAGCCAATAAGAGAGGGCAAGCAGGCTCTGTGTCTAGTGCTGGTCGTGGAGACGGTGCATCCTCATCAGCACGTGGCCATGGGACACGCTTGGCCTTTTTTTCGGCAGCTGGCCGTGTTGAGCCGCAACATGCGGAAAACTTGGTCGAGTGGATGACCAAGCCGTCCTCATCCTCCTCATCCTCTCTCACCCATGCCCAGGGTGCTTTGTCTGGCAAAGCAGCGGCCTCTTCCCTCAGCTCAATGTCATCAGTGACTCCTTCCCTAGCTCCACCATGTCCTCATGAGGATTCCCTCGAACTGTTTGACCACAGTGTTGGGTACATGCTCCAGGAGGATGCCCAGCGTTTGGAAGGCTCTGATGATGATACTGAGCTCGATGAAGGCAGTAACATGAGCACGGACAGAGGGGGTGCCCAAGAAGGACAGCAATCTGGCAGTCATGCTCCCCCTGCTGCAGCATACTGCCAGGTTTGCTCCAGTGATGAGGAGGGAGGGGATGATGAGGTCACTGACTCAACGTGGGTGCCTGATAGGAGAGAGGAGGAGGAGGAGGAGGAGGAGGAGGCGGCACATCACCAACGAGGCAGGATGCCCTCCAGGGGCCAGCCTAAGGGCAGCACATTGACTGCATCACACCCCAAAGCTCCACATGTGCAGGGCGCTGCAGTCTCTGCGCGTTATTCAAAAAGTTCTTTGGTGTGGGCCTTTTTTGAGACGAGTGCATCAGATCGCACCGCTGCTATTTGCAACATATGTCTCAAGCGTATCTCGCGTGGCCAAAACATCTCCCGCTTGGGTACCACATGCTTGACCAGACATATGTTGACCTGCCATGCAGTTCGTTGGCAAGCGTATCTAAAAGACCCACACCAAAGAACAAAGAGGATCTCTCCTTGCTCCTCATCATCAGCTGAGATTTCCAACCCCACTAGACCTTCAGTCCTCTCTGAGACCTGCAGTGAGAGGAATGAAGGTGTAGAATTAGGTGTGTCACAGCCAAGTACTTGTGGGCAATCTGCTTTTGGTACACCGACGCCAGATTGTACCAGGCAAATTTCCCTGCCCCAGCTGCTGCACCGCCGAAAGAAGTTTGCTCCCAGCCATCCACATGCCCAGCGGTTGAATGCTAGCTTGGCAAAATTGCTAGCACTTCAACTGCTGCCTTTTCAGTTGGTAGACTCTGCCCCCTTCCGTGAGTTTGTGGAATGTGCGGTTCCTCAGTGGCAGGTACCCAAACGCCACTTTTTCTCACGGAAGGCGATTCCAGCTCTCTACCGGCATGTGGAAGGCAATGTCCATGCCTCGCTGGACAGGGCGGTCAGCGGTAAGGTGCATATTACCGCTGACTCATGGTCCAGCAGGCATGGACAGGGACGTTACTTAAGTTTCACGGCGCATTGGGTGACTCTGCTGGCAGCTGGGAAGGATGCAGGACAAGGTGCAGTAGTGTTGGAGGTTGTTCCGCCACCACGCCTCCAAAATGCTGATTGTGACACACCTCTCTCCTCCACCCCCTCCTCTTCTTCTTCCTCCATGGCCTCTTCCTCGGAACCAGCGGTGCTCCGTAGGCGTTCAAGGGGCTACGCAAGTACGCAGGCCAAAAGATGCCATGCGGTGCTTGAGCTGGTGTGCTTGGGGGACAGGAGCCACACTGGGGCAGAGGTTCTGTCAGCTCTGCAGGGGCAGGTTCAGAGGTGGTTGACGCCACGCCAACTTAAGGCAGGAATGGTGGTTTGCGACAATGGCACCAACCTCCTCTCTGCCCTCCGACAGGGACAACTGACCCATGTGCCCTGTTTGGCTCACGTCCTTAACTTGGTGGTGCAGCGGTTCTTGGGCAGGTACCCGGGCTTACAGGATGTCCTGAGGCAGGCCAGGAAAGTCTGTGTGCATTTCCGCCGGTCATATAATGCCAGTGCTCGGCTGACGGACCTCCAAAAGGAGTTTAACCTGCCCAAGAACCGCCTAATCTGTGACATGCCCACCAGGTGGAACTCGACATTGGCCATGCTGCAGCGGCTGCACACGCAGCAGAGGGCCATAAATGAGTACCTGTGCGACTATGGCACCAGGACAGGGTCAGGGGACCTTGGTTTTTTTTCCCCACGCCAGTGGGCCATGATCAGGGATGCATGCACTGTCCTGTCACCATTCGAGGAGGCCACGAGGATGGTGAGCACTGACAGTGCATGCATCAGTGACACTGTCCCCCTTGTCCACCTGTTGGAGCACACGCTGCGTGGAATAATGGACAGGGCACTTGAGGCAGAACAGAGGCAGGAAGAGGAGGACTTCCTTAGCTCTCAAGGCCCCCTTTATCCAGACAGTGTTCCTGCGTGCCCGCCGATCACACAGGAAGAGGACGAGGAGGAGGAGGAGGAGGAGGAGGAAGATTGTGTCAGTATGGAGGTGGAGCCTGGCACTCAGCATCAGCAGTCTTTAAGGGATCAGTCCCAAGGAACACATGGACTTGTACGTGGCTGGGAGGAGGTGGCTGCGGACGTTGTTGTCCTTAGTGACCCAGAGGACTCCGGACCGAATGCCTCAGCAAACCTACGCTGCATGGCCTCCCTGATCCTGCAAAGCCTGCGTAAGGATCCTCGTATTCGTGGTATCAAGGAGAAGGACCAATACTGGCTGGCAACCCTCCTTGATCCACGTTACAAGGGTAAGGTTGCGGACCTTATCTTGCCATCGCAGAGGGAGCAGAGGATGAAACATCTTCGGGAGGCCTTGCAGAAAGGTCTGTGCAACGCGTTCCCAGAGACTGGGAGGTTACAAACTCCTGTTTCTGGACAACGTGTTGCTGAGGCTTCGGTCAGTCAAAGAAGGAGCGGTGGAGAAGGTGGCCGTCTGACCGATGCGTTCAGACAATTTTTTGGTCCGCAGCCCCAAGGTATGATCGGTTCCAGCAACCATCGCCAGCGTCTGTTTTACATGGTGCAGGAATACCTAGGGGCAAGATCAGACTTGGACACCTTTCCCACCGAAAATCCTCTGGGTTACTGGGTCTTGAGGATGGATCACTGGCCAGAGCTTGCACAGTATGCAATTGAGCTACTGGCCTGTCCTGCATCCAGCGTTCTTTCGGAACGCACATTCAGTGCTGCTGGAGGCGTGGTAACCGATCACAGGGTGCGTCTGTCCACTGACTCGGTCGATCGGCTGACCTTCATAAAAATGAATCAGTCTTGGATCACCACCAGCTACCAAGCACCTGATGCTGATGTAACTGAATAATTTTTTTCAGATCCCTTCAAAGACTGCCTATGCTGATGCTGAGTGACTATCCCTGAGTAGTTATCCTCTTCCTCCTCAATCATCACGCTGATAGCTTGCAAGAACATTTTTGGTTCTGGGCGCCACCACCAGTGCCTAAGGCACAATTTTTCAGCCCCTGTATAACAGGGGCGTGTAATTACAATTTTTGATGTAATACTTTGCAGCACGGCTCGTTCCTGCATTCCAACTAGAGTGTCTGTGAGGGGTTGCAGTGTTGTGGCACCAGTGCCTAAGGCCCAATTTTTCTGCCCCTGTCTAACAGGGGCGTGTAATTACAATTTTTGATGCAATACTTTGCAGCAGGGCTCGTTCCTGCGTTCCAACTAGAGTGTCTGTGAGGGGTTGCAGTGTTGTGGCACCAGCACCAGTGCCTAAGGCCCAATTTTTCTGCCCCTGTCTAACAGGGGCGTGTAATTACAATTTTTGATGCAATACTTTGCAGCAGTGCTCGTTCCTGCGTTCCAACTAGAGTGTCTGTGAGGGGTTGCAGTGTTGTGGCACCAGCACCAGTGCCTAAGGCCCAATTTTTCTGCCCCTGTCTAACAGGGGCGTGTAATTACAATTTTTGATGCAATACTTTGCAGCAGTGCTCGTTCCTGCGTTCCAACTAGAGTGTCTGTGAGGGGTTGCAGTGTTGTGGCACCAGCACCAGTGCCTAAGGCCCAATTTTTCTGCCCCTGTCTAACAGGGGCGTGTAATTACAATTTTTGATGCAATACTTTGCAGCAGGGCTCGTTCCTGCGTTCCAACTAGAGTGTCTGTGAGGGGTTGCAGTGTTGTGGCACCAGCACCAGTGCCTAAGGCAACACCTAAGGCCCAAATTTCTGCTGAGTATATAGGGCAGGACCCTACTTTCAAACATCTAACTTACAAACGACTCCTACTTGCAAACGGAAGGAGACAACAGGAAGTGAGATGAAATCTACCCCTAGGAAGGGAAATTCTCTCATGTAAGAGTTAATATGGGAAAACAATTTCTCCTTTCCACTGATGCTTTCCAATCCTTGTTCCACAAAAAAACCCAAATTTTCAAAAAACATTTTTCATTGGGACAAAAAAGTGAGGTGAAATCTTCTGAAGAGGAGGAAAGACGCAAAACAAATGTCACAGGGGTGATAACCCTTCCCTATGTTTTCCAAAAAGCTTAGAAAAGATTTTTTGGCTGGAGCTAAACAAGTTAAAAATGTTCAAAATTACAAACAGATTCTACTTAACAACAAACCTACAGTCCCTGTCTTGTTTGCACCGCCTGTATACTGCTGTTCAGAGTATATAGGGACCTTTCCTTATTTTAATTTGGGTGCGGGGTTCCCCTTAATATCCATACAAGACCCAAAGGGCCTGGTAATGGACTGGGGGGTACCCATGCCGTTTGTCTCACTGATTTTCATCCATATTGCCAGGACCCGACATGACATTAAACCCGCAAGCAGTTTTAAATGAGATTTTTTCCTTTAAAAATGACATTTGGTGCAGGGACTGTTCTAAACATGGGAAACACGCGTCACTTTACAGGCATACTATAGACACCCCCCAGGTACGATATTTAAAGGAATATTTCACTTTTTTTTTTTTACTTTAAGCATCATTAAAATCACTGCTCCCGAAAAAACGGCCGTTTTTATAAGTTTTTTTTGCATTGATACATGTCCCCTGGGGTAGGACCCGGGTCCCCACACCCTTTTTAGGACAATACCATGCAAATTAGCCTTTAAAATGAGCACTTTTGATTTCGAACGTTCGAGTCCCATAGACGTCAATGGGGTTCTAACGTTCGTGCGAACTTGCGGTCCGTTCGCGGGTTCTGGTGCGAACCGAACCGGGGGGTGTTCGGCTCATCCCTACTCACCACTGAAGAGCAAGTAGCTGGAAAAACATCCAGAAAAGTGACAGATGAGCGGCTAATAACTAGGAGATCTTTTGATTTACCTGCAAATTACCAGTTATCTTGAATAGCGGGACAAGTGAAGACCTGATCTCCGGGACCTGACACACATCAGTAGCTGTTTTACAACTTAAACACAAACAGCAAGGAGAGATAAGAGGTTCACTTCACAGAAGTCCACACAAGAAAAGAAACTGGTAAAGTAACCACAATATCTTTTTCATTTAACCCACAGTATCCCGTGTTTCATTTATATGACAGACATTTACCCACCGATACTCTGCTTTATTCTTAGATTGTGTTAATACCTATATGATCAGAGAAATAGGGGACTAACAATTTAATGCCCCTCTCACTATTGTTGAATAGTCACATAGAGGAAACACATCTATTTTATACAATCAGCGAGTCAAGGTGAATTAAGTTCTTATACAATCACCTGCATTTATTCACGGATGGGTTTTGAATGAACTTTCCAGGGAATCCTTCAGTAACTAGCAACAGTTAAGGCAAATTCAGCCTCACCCCCACCTGTTCAATATTGGAATTACAGCACTCTGCTCTCATGATGATAATAACCAACTACGGCAATAACAGAGATTAAAGAGGATCGGAACTTAGAGCAATCCCTTACATACCTATACTCATTTTTTTCCCTTTATGGATCAGCTCAAAGAGGACTCCCCATTGTAACCTAGAGGACCCAGTACGAACTAAGACAATTTAGCAATACAATTGTTTTGTTACCGCCCCAATTACCGCCCCCCACCCTTCCCACTAAAACCCCGGCCAACTTAGTGAACTCAAATTATATTCCCCGGGGACGACTACTGCTCGACACCCCCATAACTAACTAAGTAATTGGATTTGATCCAATAATAATTATTTATAATTAAAACATAGAGGCGATTGGCCCACTGGGATTGCCGATTAGTAGTGGTAAACTTCAGGCGCCTGCATTTTATGTTTTTTGTTGATTGTTTTTTGTGAGTATTGTTTGTCGGATGTCAGTCACTTGCAACATAGTTAAAGTGTCAGTATAGTTTTGAATAACATATTGTTAGAAGACACTATTGTATCAGCTTTTAAGGAAGCAACTTGACTGTCTTTTAAATCAACAATTCGGGTGTATATCACCATAATAAAATGTGTTACTAAACTTTTTATATAAGTGTGTAGAGTGCCCTTTCTGACCAGAAGTAGCTGTCTATCCTGTCCCTGGGAGGCCTATCCCATAGACCACCCCAGGGATAGAATTTTCATTATATATGTATATGCTATTGGCTACGGCTAGAAACTCTTACTTAGAGGAGAGGCAGCAAACACCTTATAATATCATTACTAACAGAGAGTGAATGAATTTTATGGTCATCCTAGCAGCGTTGCTGCTATTTTGTTAATGGCTATGGTACAGGTCGCCTACCAAGTTGGATCAAAGTAGTACAGGGAGTACGCTCTGAAGTCGGAGCGACTTCTGTAGTGTCTATTAAGACGCTAGCGTTCACTCCCATTGAATCTATTTCTGGGGCGACTAGGGGCGACTTGAGGGCGTACAAGTCGGATCCCAAGTCGCCCCAGTGTGAACCGACCCTAAATGATGCCCAAGAATAGCAATCAGCCTCCTGTGTTCACAATGCAGCAGGGCAGCCACCTGGCATGGGACCCGGAAGCAAGTGAAGATCACTGTAGTGGCCTATGACAGTGATTCGCATCTTCCACGGGGATCCCACAGGTATGGCGCATGCATAATTACTGTACATTGATCTGCCAACGTAGCTATGTAAAAACTCCCATACCTGAAATTCAGCTTTTTTAAATTTTTTTAAATAGAGATGGAATTCAGCTTTAAATGAAACAGAATTAAAATCAAAATGATGGTGACAAAGTATTAATTTCTTAAGTCCAGTTAACGTCTTTCCTATTAAAAGAGGTAATCACCTCCTCCTCACAGTTCAGAGACCTGATCTCTTACTATAAACTTGGATCAGTGTCTGAAAATGTTTGGTTAAAGGCTAAGTTCACTTTTGTAAAAAAAAAAATTATAATAATAATAAATGCACATATTTTTGTAGGTAAAAAAATGTGCATTTATTTTTTATTTTTCCTTAGCCTGCAGAGCATTGCACCCACAATCAGCAAATTGCAGGTGCAATGTCATGCTCCTGCAGACTCTCAGCACAGCTATCTGCCCAGGCAAGGAGTTACTGAAGAGCAAGAGGAATCAATGAACTACAAAAGCGCTCACCAGCGCCCTCACAAGCCGTCTGCTGCGGTGGAAAATGGGACTTGTAGTACATTCATTCACAGATCACTGCCCCACACATCCGTTTTTTTTTTCTGTTTTTATATTGTGACAGCAAGTGTGGGGAGAGGATCCCCTGCCTACTGTCATAATGGGGGATCTGGGGGGTGAGGGGACTGGAGCACAGTAACATATTACTCCATATATACAGGTGTAACATCTAACATGTTACAAAAGGTGAACTTATCATTTAAAGGACGTTTAATCTGTTTTCTTTCTATTGTCCTATGCTTTAATATCCTGTTCCTAATCTTCTAGATGGACTTTTAAATATATTTATACAATATAAAGTGCATCCAGAAAGTATTCACAGTGCTTCACTTTTTCCACATTTTGTTATGTTACAGCCTTATTCCAAAATAAATTACATTCATTATTTTGCTCAAAATTCTACAAACAATACCCCTAGAGTTGGCCAAAAGGCATCTGAAGGACTCTCAGACCATGTGAAACAAAATTCTCTGGTCTGATGAAACAAAGATTGAACTCTTTGGCCTGAATGGCAAGTGTCATGTCTGGAGGAAACCAGGCACCGCTCATCACCTGACCAATACCATCCCTACAGTGAAGCATGGTGGTAGCAGTATCAGGCTGTGGGGATGTTTTTCAGCGGCAGGAACTGGGAGACTAGTCAGGGTTGAGGAAAAGATGAATGCAGCAATGTACAGAGACATCCTTGATGAAAACCTGCTCCAGAGCGCTCTGGACCTCAGACTGGGGAGAAAGTTCATCTTCCAACAGGACAACGACCCTAAGCACAGCCAAGATAGCAACGGAGTGGCTACGGGACAACTCTGTAAATGGCTTTGAGTGGCCCAGCCAGAGCCCACACTTGAACCTGATTGAACATCTCTGGAGAGATCTGAAAATGGCTGTGCACTGACGCTCCCCGTCCAACCTGATGGAGCTTGAGAGGTCCTGCAAAGAAGAATGGGAGAAACTGCCCAAAAATAGGTGTGCCAAGCTTGTAGCATCATACTCAAAAAGACTTGAGGCTGTAATTGGTGCCAAAGGAGCTTCAACAAAGTATTGAGCAAAGGCTGTGAATTCTTACAGTATATATATTAAATAGTCTCTACTGCTCTGAATTATCTCATCAAATCATATGATAGACACTTCTTATTTATATTTTCTTTCCAGATTTGAAGCATCTGATCATGTTTTGCAGAGTGTGAAACAGGGGCGGATCCAGGGGGGGGGGGGGGGGGCAACGGGGCAATTGCCCCCTCCGAGAATGTGGGTGAGTGGGTGGGCAGGCATCGCTGTGGGTGAGAGAGACGGCAGGCGGCTCCACGGCTGAGAGCACGGGCGGCTCCATTGGTGAGCAGCTGGGCGGCTCCGTTGGTGAGCAGCTGTGCGGCTCAGTGACAGTGTGTGAGCGGCTGCTGGCCAATCAGGGAGCCGGCGGGCGGGGGAGCAGAGAGATAACATCATCTCGCACCGCACAGCGCCGCCCTGCATCCCTGCAGTTCCGCCCTCACTGTAGAATGTACAGGCAGCCGCGGCAGCAGAGAGATTACATCATCTCTCTGCTGCCCCTGGGGCGGGATGCAGCGCTGACACATCCGCTCAAGATGAGGGCTTGTTCGCTCTGCTCCCATCGCTCTCCCAGCAGCAGCAGCCAGCCCGTTCCTCCCTGCCCAGCACTGATGACAGGGCGGTCACCAGTTGAAAAAGGCTGACTCTGGGACACAGCAGACAACTATAGCAGGCAAGTGACAATCCGCAACGTGTGGCATGGGACGTGGCAAGTGACAATCCGCAACGTGTGGCATGGGATGTGGCAAGTGACAATCTGCAACGTGTGGCATGGGACGTGGCAAGTGACAATCCGCAACATGTGGCATGGGACGTGGCATGTGACAATCTGCAACGTGTGGCATGGGACATGGCAAGTGACAATCTGCAACGTGTGGTATGGGACGTGGCAAGTGACAATCCGCAACGTGTGGCATGGGACGTGGCAAGTGACAATCTGCAACGTGTGGCATGGGATGTGGCAAGTGACAATCCGCGACGTGTGGCATGGGACGTGGCATGTGACAATCCGCAACGTGTGGCATGGGACGTGGCAAGTGACAATCTGCAACGTGTGGCATGGGACGTGGCAAGTGACAATCTGCAACGTGTGGCATGGGACGTGGCAAGTGACAATCTGCAGCGTGTGGCATGGGACGTGGCAAGTGACAATCCGCAACGTGTGGCAGGGGACGTGGCAAGTGACAATCCACACCTAGTGACAGGTGACGTGGCAAGTGACAATCCGCAACGTGCGGCAGGTGACAGTGGCAAGTGACACGCTCGGGGCTCCCACTGATTCTATGGTGAGTTGAACCATTTCATTTTTTATAACCATGTAATAATAGTAATAATGCGCTTCAATCATCCTGACACCATAACAACCATGGTGCTGTGATGATTGAAGCGCTAACACCAGCCATTTCCCCGTTAAATTTACCCCCAAGAAAACGTATTTTCTGGCAGTGCCCCTCCCGAGACTAGGCTCTGAATCCGCCCCTGGTGTGAAAAGCGGCATCAATAGTTTTTGCACTTTGTTCGTTTTTTCACCTTGCTACTTTGTTTCAGTCTGGACTTTTTTGACACATTAATATAAATATTTTTGTGAACATTTTATTTCATTTACAATTTTTTTTCTCTGAGTTTTCACTTGGGATGTTTACACATCATCACTTAATAATTTTTTTCTAGCGATTTATTCACTTTGAATTCATTTATTGTACACTTTTTTTTATATATTGTGTTGATACAGTTTGCGCATCTTTTTTTTTGTGTTTTATAAATATATATATATATATATATATATATATATATATATATATATATATATATATATATATATATATATATATATAATAGTCTCTACTCCTCTGACTTACCTCATCAAATCATATGATACAGATACTTCTTATGATATACTGGTCTGAATTATGTCATAATGAAATATCATTTATACTTTACAGGTGAGGCATGCTGTTTTCCAAATGTTATAAATGATAGTGAAAGCATACAAACATAAAGATGTGTTTTATAAGATAAATTACATAAAGTAATTTATCTTATAACCCTTAGTTATAAAACAAGTATGAGTCTGATTTCTCCTCCTGAATTCTGCACATTGATAAAGATATATTGTGTTTATCTTGTTATAGAGGTTTTATTGGGAATTGGAGCCCCCCACAGATATAAAGACATCAGGGGTAGGCGGAGTTGGGAACTCTGATCAGGGATATTGCTGGGACCCTCTGGAGGAGATAGTTCAACCGTCACCGCTTCTGACGTTAATAGGCGAGGTCAGGTGTGTTATTACTGTAGTCAGCAAGTATGAATGGACTGACATTTTACACCGGTGACACAGATTTGTTGGGTTATATTATACTGTTGCAGATAGGGAAAAATAAACTTTACTTTAGCAGTGAGTCACTGATGATGAAATGTAGGTCTTGTGACCATAGGTGAGCTAATCTTTCCAGTGTGAGGTTTTGCAATGCTGTATGTTAGGGTGACTCTGCAAGATTCTGAAAGCGTGCTTGGTGACATCAGAGATTTCATAATTCACAATGCACAATATTTTTACTACTCTGGAATTTCCCTACAAAAGAATGGATATACAGTAGATCATTCAACCTTGCTTGACAAGCTAAACAGGTATATGCAGGTATATGGTACATTATGTGCTGGTCTGGGTGGGGTGCTATAGAAGTTATTATGAGGTGCATTTGCTGTATTGATATAGCATTAAAGTAGTAATACAATTTTAGCTTAAAGTGGAAGTCCGGGCTAAACCTACCTAATCTTAAATCTGCTCCCACACCCATTCTGAAGCCCCATACGAACGGGCCGAATATCTTACAAAATCAGCCGGTACAGTAGAAACCGTTCGATATTCTGCCTGTGGGTACAGGTCCTTGTCCGACAGAAGCCGATCTCACCAATGGGCATGCTGGAAAACCAGCATCTGATCTGCACTCTCAACCAATGGCTATGATCGCTGACCGGTGTGTTCTGGAGGGGGGGAGCAGGGTAGTCCCAATGTCAGAACACAATAGCACAGTGAGGAGAGTTTTTACTTACCCAGTTCTCTGCTCCCCCTGGCAGGCAACACTCCTCCATGATCCAGCAGTGGCATCCTCACATCCAGAGCAGGGCTATAGACCCTGCCCTGGTACTGATGATATCAGGATTTTAAGACCTCCAACCCCCCTTTACCTTTGATCTGACAATCCTCCTTCCTGTTTTGTTTACAAACATTCATCCTTTTCATGATTGAGGAAGGGGAGGAGCGGGCTGAATGTTTGTAAACACTACTAGTGTTTACACTTGTAATGGCTGTGATTGGTTCACAGAGATCACAAAGGTACAGAGCCACTCTGACTGGCTCTGTACATCATGGATGTTATCTAAGCTGCCCATTGATAACTCAGATCACAGCCATTAATGGGTACACTGGCCATCCTACTGTATTTGTTTTCTGCAGCACTGTTTCTAAACAGCACTCCAGAAATACATGTCCTTCTCCTGCCATATTTTTCTATAATATTGCAGTACAGAGGTGGTTAAAGTTAGTGTCATGTACCTGATCGGAGACTGAAATGATGATGTAGGCTTCTCTTGTATCTCCAGCCCAAGTCCCACTGAAGATGGAACAGAGGGTCCAGAGGGACAGGAGGAACACGAGTGCCGGTAGGTATTGATAGGAGTGCTTGCAGCAGGTGATGTGGTCCCAGGCAGGCTGGCAGTACATCAGGCCAGGAACAGTAACTGTGCACGGAGATCCAGCTGAAGTTAAGGGGGGCACTACCTATGGGCTGCAGGTTCCAGATATGAGGCTTGCCAGAGCTCCCAAATGACTTGAGACAGGTACTCCCTGGGGTGAGCAGAGCTGATAGAGATGACAGGCAGGTAGGCACTGGCACTGAACATGGGAACAGGGACAGCCGAGGTCAGCAGCAGGCAGGCAGGGAAGTACAGAATCATAAGGCAAAAATGTGGTCAGGAACGGAGCCGAGGTCAGGAACTGGCAACAAGGCAGAATCAGGATCCAAGTTTAGGTCAGAGGAAAGCCAGGTCAACAACAAGGGAATAAGCAGAGTAGCAGCAGGATGCAGGGAATAGCTGAAAGACCAGTCAGCACTTAAACATGAGTAAAAACATCTTTAAATAGCCTGTCTGGCGCCAACATGCACTGAGCGCGCGTGCGCCCATGCATAATCTTGCACGCATGTGTATGCCTGTTCACTATTATGCTAATAATTCTACGCGCATGCACATTTCTGCGAGCAAAATGTCGGATAGGCATTCCCTGGCAGTTGGTAAAATAAAACTGTAAAGTTCAGTGTCCCCTGTAAAAAAGACGGGAATATTCCCCTCCCTGCTGCCCATGGCGCTGATCTTTTCAGTAGCAAAGAGAAATTGCTGGTTAAATATCCTGCAGAATCCAACATTTCGGGCACCACCAATTTTCCATTGTCTGCCATGGCTCCTCCTTCCAGCCACTATGTCACTATAGGGCACAGTAGTAGTCACTAAGCTTAGTGGGGAACTGGGAATCCAACACTGCCAGGTAATTCTATTTATTCTTCCCCGATACATTTTTTTTTTTTTTTAATGTTGTGCCTTTAGAAACACATTCAGCCTTCTTTGGATGCAATATAACCATAACCAGCTCCTGTGTAAGCCTATTCCACATTTTAGACCTTTTACTGTAAAGAAGCCATTCCATATCAGGAGAGTGAACCTGTTTTCCTCCAGAAACATTGCCCCTTGTCTATAACAATGACCCTAAAAAAGAACAACTTTGCTCCAAGTTTACTATCCATAGTATTCAACTTGCTGTGTGATGATATTGTATGGACTTGCTGTTATTTAACCATCACCATTGGTGTGTTAGTGTGTTGTGGTGTCCTTTATCGGGGGTAGTGCTGCAATAGTAACAGTAGTTCTAACCTACTGCACAAAAGAAAACCGGACCTCCAAATTGTTAATCTATAATAGCCAGTAGGGATGAGCTTCGTGTTCGAGTCGAACCCATGTTCGACTCGAACATCGGCTGTTCGGTCGTTCGCCAAATTGCGAACGATATGCGCCGTTCGCGCCAAATTCGTGTGGCGCGTCACGGCCCATAATTCACTGCGGCATCGCAGTGCATTGCTTGCTGATGATTGGCCAAGCATGCACTATGACCCGCATGCTTGGCCAATCACAGCGCCGCCTGAACAGAGAGCCGTAATTGGCCAAAGCCAAGGAGGCTTTGGCCAATTATGGCTCAGGGGATTTAGTACACGCCCCACACTATATAAGGCCGCCCAGAGGCGTAACTAGAACCTTTAGGGCCCCGGTGCAAGAAACCATGATGGGCCCCCCTTCCACCCGAGCCCCGGCTTCCAATTTTGGGAAGGTGTCCATGGACATCCTCCCAAAACCGTGCTTCCCACATGACCCCTTGGAAATGCATCCAGCGCAATCACATCGGCCCTTTACCATGTGATCAGCTGATCACATGTAAACAGACTGGTTATCCACAGCCCTTTCCTCACACCCTGTGTTTGTGTTAGGAAAGGACTGCCATTAACTGTCAAGAATGTCAGTAAATTGTTTACACTGATAATCAGTGCCCCAATCATCAGTGCCCATCAGTGCCGCCTATCAGTGCCCATCACTTCCACCTACAAGTGTTACCTATCAGTGCTCATTAAAGCTGCCTATTAGTGCCCATCAATTCGGCCTATCAGCACCACCTATCAGTGCTCATTAATGCCACCTAACTGCGTCCATCAGTGCCACCTATCAGTACTCTTCAATTCTGTCCATCAAAGCCCATCAATACTGCCTGAGTTCTGCCTATCAGTGTTCCTCAGTGCTCATCAGTACCACCTATCAGTGCAGCCTTTCAGTGCACATTAGTGCCTCCTATCAGTGCTGCCTATCAGTGCTCATCAATGTGGCCTCTCAGTGCTCATCAGTGCCTCCTATAAGTGCTTATCAGTGCCTCCTATCAGTGCCTCCTATCAGTGCTCATCAGTGCCTCCTATAAGTGCTCATCAGTGCCTCCTATCAGTGCCCATCAGTGCCTCCTATCAGTGCCCATAAATGCCTCCTATCAGTGCCCATCAGTGCCTTTTTATCAGTGTCCATCAGTGCCTTTTATCAGTGTCCATCAGTGCCTTCTATCAGTGCCCATCAGTGCTTTCTATCAGTGCTCATCAGTGCCTTCTATCAGTGCCCATCAGTGCCTTCTATCAGTGCTCATCAGTGCTGTTTATCAGTGCTCATCAGTGCCTTCTATCAGTGCTCATCAGTGTCCATCAGTGCCTTCTATCAGTGCTCATCGGTGCCTTCTATCAGTGCTCATCGGTGCCTTCTATCAGTGCTCATCGGTGCCTTCTATCAGTGCTCATCAGTGCCTTCTATCAGTGCTCATCAGTGCCGTCTATCAGTGCTCATCAGTGCCTTCTATCAGTGCCCATCAGTGCCTTCTATCAGTGCTCATCAGTGCCTTCTATCAGTGCTCATCAGTGCCTTCTATCAGTGCTCATCAGTGCCTTCTATCAGTGCTCATCAGTGCCGTCAATCAGTGCTCATCAGTGCCGTCCATCAGTGCTCATCAGTGCCTTCTATTAGTGCTCATCAGTGCCTTCTATCAGTGCTCATCAGTGCCTTCTATCAGTGATCATCAGTGCCGTCTATCAGTGCTCATCAGTGCCTTCTATTAGTGCTCATCAGTGCCCATCAGTGCCTTCTATTAGTGCTCATCAGTGCCTTCTATTAGTGCTCATCAGTGCCCATCAGTGCCTTCTATCAGTGCTCATCAGTGCTCATCAGTGCCTTCTATCAGTGCTCATCAGTGCCCATCAGTGCCTTCTATTAGTGCTCATCAGTGCCTTCTATTAGTGCTTATCAGTGCCTTCTATTAGTGCTCATCAGTGCCTTTTATTAGTGCTTATCAGTCCCTGCTATTAATTTCTATCAGTGCTGTCTGCCTTCTCAGGACAGCACAGCTCTGAGCGGAGATCGTGTGTCATAGATTAATAGCACAGAGAGACTCCGGCGGCATTAATGTTCTATTTGTCGGTCCTCTCTGGCATGGATGAGAGAGGAGGACACACAGCTGATCTCACTGCTCCCCCTTCTCCCCCCTCCCCCTCCTGTGTGCTCCGAGGGCAGTCAAGTGTGAAGCTAAAGAGCTCACATTTCCCGCGGAGCACACAGGAGGGGGAGGGGGGAGAAGGGGGAGCAGTGAGATCAGCTGTGTGTCCTCCTCTCTCATCCATGCCAGAGAGGACCGACAAATAGAACATTAATGCCGCCGGAGTCTCTCTGTGCTATTAATCTATGACACACGATCTCCGCTCAGAGTCGTGTGTGAAGATCAACCCCGCTGGGCCCCCCCACAGTGGCTGAATGCCGGGCCCAGTCGCAACTGCGACTGTTGCGACCCTGGTGATTCCGCCACTGAGGCCGCCTGCACGGCGGCCCTGTGCAGTGTGTTCCGGTGTGCTTAGAGAGAGAGAGAGACAGTGTCATTTCATTTGAGTTAGCTAGATTAGGCAGGACAGTCAGTCAGTTAGCTGCACTTAAAGTGTATTGTGTATATATATGCATCCCAGGTGTTGCATATATATATATACACTGTATTCAGTTTAGCTAGATCCGTTCCTGTTATCTTCTAGACTATTTACATTTAGTGCAGTGCGTCCTGCTCACAGTGTTCAGCTAGATCCGTTCCTGTTATCTTCCTACTGACAGGCAGGCTTGTCTTGTTACAGTATTTACAGCTACCTAAAGAAAATTACTGGTGTTCTTTTGATCCTATTAGTACCACGGTCAGGCAGCTAGACTATATACATTTAGTACAGTGCGTCCTGCTCACAGTGTTCAGCTAGATCCGTTCCTGTTATCTTCCTACTGACAGGCAGGCTTGTCTTGTTACAGTATTTACAGCTACCTAAAGAAAATTACTGGTGTTCTTTTGATCCTATTAGTACCACGGTCAGGCAGCTAGACTATTTACATTTAGTGCAGTGCGTCCTGCTCACAGTGTTCAGCTAGATCCGTTCCTGTTATCTTCCTACTGACAGGCAGGCTTGTCTTGTTACAGTATTTACAGCTACCTAAAGAAAATTACTGGTGTTCTTTTGATCCTATTAGTACCACGGTCAGGCAGCTAGACTATTTACATTTAGTACAGTGCGTCCTGCTCACAGTGTTCAGCTAGATCCGTTCCTGTTATCTTCCTACTGACAGGCAGGCTTGTCTTGTTACAGTATATAAAGCTACCTGAAGAAAATTACTGGTGTTCTTTTGATCCTATTAGTACCACGGTCAGGCAGCTAGACTATTTACATTTAGTACAGTGCGTCCTGCTCACAGTGTTCAGCTAGATCCGTTCCTGTTATCTTCCTACTGACAGGCAGGCTTGTCTTGTTACAGTATATAAAGCTACCTGAAGAAAATTACTGGTGTTCTTTTGATCCTATTAGTACCACGGTCAGGCAGCTAGACTATTTACATTTAGTGCAGTGCGTCCTGCTCACAGTGTTCAGCTAGATCCGTTCCTGTTATCTTCCTACTGACAGGCAGGCTTGTCTTGTTACAGTATATAAAGCTACCTGAAGAAAATTGCTGGTGTTCTTTTGATCCTATTAGTACCACGGTCAGGCAGCTAGACTATTTACATTTAGTGCAGTGCGTCCTGCTCACAGTGTTCAGCTAAACCTACAAGTTAGTGGGGTGCGTCCACCTCACAGTGTTCAGCTAAAGCTACCTGTAGAAGGTTGGTGGTGTTCTCATACTACAGGCAGGCAGCTGATTTTGCTAGCTGCAGTATCAGTACATATATATATATATATATATATATATATATATATATATATATATATCCCAGCTTAGTGCAGCTACAGGCCATTAGTATGTCTGGAAGGCCAAGAAGGAGAGGCAGACAGTCACAAGCCAATAAGAGAGGGCAAGCAGGCTCTGTGTCTAGTGCTGGTCGTGGAGACGGTGCATCCTCATCAGCACGTGGCCATGGGACACGCTTGGCCTTTTTTTCGGCAGCTGGCCGCGTTGAGCCGCAACATGCGGAAGACTTGGTCGAGTGGATGACCAAGCCGTCCTCATCCTCCTCATCCTCTCTCACCCATGCCCAGGGTGCTTTGTCTGGCAAAGCAGCGGCCTCTTCCCTCGGCTCAATGTCATCAGTGACTCCTTCCCTAGCTCCACCATGTCCTCCTGAGGAGTCCCTCGAACTGTTTGACCACAGTGTTGGGTACATGCTCCAGGAGGATGCCCAGCGTTTGGAAGGCTCTGATGATGATACTGAGCTCGATGAAGGCAGTAACATGAGCACGGACAGAGGGGGTGCCCAAGAAGGACAGCAATCTGGCAGTCATGCTCCCCCTGCTGCAGCATACTGCCAGGTTTGTTCCAGTGATGAGGAGGGAGGGGATGATGAGGTCACTGACTCAACGTGGGTGCCTGATAGGAGAGAGGAGGAGGAGGAGGAGGAGGAGGCGGCACATCACCAACGAGGCAGGATGCCCTCCAGGGGCCAGCCTAAGGGCAGCACATTGACTGCATCACACCCCAAAGCTCCACATGTGCAGGGCGCTGCAGTCTCTGCGCATTATTCAAAAAGTTCTTTGGTGTGGGCCTTTTTTGAGACGAGTGCATCAGATCGCACCGCTGCTATTTGTAACATATGTCTCAAGCGTATCTCACGTGGCCAAAACATCTCCCGCTTGGATACCACATGCTTGACCAGACATATGTTGACCTGCCATGCAGTTCGTTGGCAAGCGTATCTAAAAGACCCACACCAAAGAACAAAGAGGACCTCTCCTTGCTCCTCATCAGCTGAGATTTCCAACCCCACTAGACCTCCAGTCCTCTCTGAGACCTGCACTGAGAGTAATGAAGGTGTAGAATTAGGTGTGTCACAGCCAAGTACTTGTGGGCAATCTGCTTTTGGTACACCGACGTCAGATTGTAACAGGCAAATTTCCCTGCCCCAGCTGCTGCACCGCCGAAAAAAGTTTGCTCCCAGCCATCCACATGCCCAGCGGTTGAATGCTAGCTTGGCAAAATTGCTAGCACTTCAACT